>JARLTB010000379.1:170000-357500 GCA_030141615.1 Unio pictorum | reverse complement strand
GAAACACTTGAACATTTTTAGAAAGACTAAACCAGAACATGCCGAAATCTTTTTTGATAAAAAACGTCAACAGTTCTATGGAAGACCATGTATACGATCAATACAGTGCTTTCAAGATTGTCACGCCTAAACCTAAAGGTAAGTGTGGTACTGACATTGAAGTTTTAACTTGATTTAAAATTATTTTGTATCGATTTAAAATGATTTTGATTTATGTTTACGTTAACTATTAAGTACTGCATTCGTGTAAAATTTAAAGATATTTGTCTGACATCGGTTAATCGAATGTTTCAATACTATTTATCCATTCTAAAGATCCATTCAAATGTGTCTCTTACCAACTGAGTATTTTTAATTAATTTCTAATTATAAATCAATTTATTGGACATAATTAATTGTTGGGTTATGATTTACAAAGAATATCAAACATAATTATTCTTCTTTTATTTCATCATAATGGTATCCCCGTCAGATGCCTGCGCGTGCGTTTAAACTGAATCATTTATCTTTACTGTCATCGCTTTCGTTTAATTCAAATAATAATCCTTGAAGTAAAATATCACATTTATTAGAAAGTTGCCAGTTTAGCATACGATCGTATGATCAAATCAATAAATAAAATAACAACATGGGTCGTATTATCCAATAGGCCTAGCAGGCAGTCTACTTATGGCGTACAAAACCATTGTATTGAAAAGTATATACAAAAAGGTAGTCAATGTCAATCGTTTATTAAAGACGTGCCTTGGGCCTCAGCGGCGAACTTCTGACTAGGCAAACTAGGCAGGGGCCTTGGGCCCTAACCTTTGAGGGGGCCACGGCCAGGGGCCGAAATGATACACATTGAGCATACAAGTTTTTTGGTTGTTTACAAATACCAGAGAGCCCCGGCTCTGTTAAAAGCAGGGGGGCCCTGGGTCTCTAAGTCCTGACCTGTTGGACCCTACTCTAGTCCTATGTACAACTAACTGTAAGAGCCAATGAACAATACGTACATACATACATACATACATACATACATACATACATACATACATACATACATACATACATACATACATACATACATACATACATACATACATACATACATACATACATACATACATACATACATACATACATACTTGCATAGCTTAAAATAGATCTTTCTAGATCTTTAAAAACGACACACACACACACACACTTAGAAAGATCTATTTTAAGCTATGCAATTCTGTATGTATGTATGTATGTATGTATGTATGTATGTATGTATGTATGTATGTATGTATGTATGTATGTATGTATGTATGTATGTATGTATGTATGTATGTATGTATGTATGTATGTATGTATCTATATATATATATATATATATATATATATATATATATATATATATATATATATATATATATATATATATATATATATATACTGAATACTGCTTGTATCTATTGAACAAATAAGAGAGACAAGAGACACAGAGAGAGAGACAGACAGACAGAGACAGAGACACAGAGGGAGAGAGACAGACAGACAGAGACAGAGAGACAGAGAGAGATGGGGTAAAACAAACACGATTTAAATTTGTAAATACGTTTAAACTGAAATTATTGTATATGCACACAAATATACAAGCAACATTAAACAAATTAACTAATGAAAAGATAAATCTTAAGAAAAATAAGAAAGTTCCGTTAGATTTATTTAATATCGAAAATTATAGAGTCATAAATACTAATATGCCTTGAGATTTGTAGGTTTTTATACTTAATATATTACTCTCGCTTAAAAAGATGTCAAATATCATTCTGTTTCACCTGGATATGATGGGTATGATAGATTATCAAAGAAATTATTGTTTTTGAATAACGCTTTATATATTATATGGCAATTATTTTTATTATACGTACTTATTATTTGTACCTTTAAATTAATTATGAAATGCAGCATTCAAAATATTGATCAATTTAAGGTGAACCACTTTCTGCGTAAAAATATATTATTTAACGCGATTACATTCATATGGGTTTGTTCAACACATACAAATACGAATCCGAGTAGCTATAATACAGGAAAATAAAACTGGACAGTGCGGAATGGCATGCTATTTTAGGTTAAAAAGCTCTAATAGTTTTATTTAGTTTATTTGCAACGAAAAATGAAAAGGTATATATTATGTCAGGAACTAAAGAAAAACACACACACACACACACAAACACACACACACACACACACACACACACACACACACACATATATATATATATATATATATATATATATATATATATATATATATATATATATATATATATATATATATATATATATATATATATATATATATATATATATATATATATATATATATATATATAAAGAAAGAAGAAAATGAGTCACCAAAAGACTTATACCACCCTAGGACTATTCCACGTTCTTACCAGATTTCCATTTGATATATTTCCATTTTCTTCAAAGATTTTTTAAGACGTTCTCTTTATCTTAAATATGAGAGATTGTCACGATTGCTTTTACGCACAATTATATACTCATGTATTTTGGAAGAGAAAACAATCTGAAGAAAAACACACTCCAAAAAAACACAACCAAAAGCAGAAAAGAACTCAGTGATTTAGGTATCTTGATTGAAAACAGCCAAATGTACATATCTGGAAAATATTTAGTTCGATACGACATAGAACTTATTTAACGAAAGTAACTCTTGTATAATCCCAAAGTCATTTTCTTTCATTTAAATACTTCATACTGCATACGGATTAAAGACATTTTGTCTTAAGCTATTTTTAATACGAAATATGACGTTATTCGGGTCAGAACGTTTATGTTGTTGATTCGTTTAAACGGTTTAAGGTCGTCGGACATTTAAAGTTCTGTCCAAAGTGACTGAAAAGAAACGCAGTGCATATTTTCGGATCCTTGCTTTTCGCTCTGTCAGTCTCTGTCATTTTAATTGCCGTTGCTTGGATTTAACTTTCAGAGTTATAAATCGTACACAAGAAACTTTGGAAAAATATAAATTATCATTTAAAAATGATCTGGGGAATATATAGCAATTTTGTGTAAGCATACAACGCTGACCGACTACCACCACCACCACAACTACCAATCCCCTCTGCCTTTTTCTCAAATATGCATAATGGTAATTGATTAAAATATATTTTTTAAAAGTCTAATATTTAACGAGAAACACAGGCTAACTGACAACAACAACGACAACAGCAGCAATAATAATGATCATAATAATGCTACGTCTTTCATTACTACTACTACTACTACTACTACTACTACTACTACTACTACTACTACTACTACTACTACTACTACTAATAATAATAATAATAATAATAATAATAATAATCACAGCAGCAATAATATGAATAATTAGAAGAAGAAGAAGAAGAAGAAGAAGAAGAAGAAGAAGAAGAAGAAGAAGAAGAAGAAGAAGAAGAAGAAGAAGAAGTGATATAGCAATAATAGTGAAACGAACCACGACAAGAGCGTGAATGATAGAAAATATTACAAGGTTTATACAAGGTTATTTTTCTTCTTTATGTATCAGTGGAACACAAATAGTTTTCATTGAGAATTATTTTTCAATTTTATATATTCAACTAAGATAATGATCGTTGATAACAACTAATAATAATGATCATTGATATTGTTTTTATATTTTGTTCTTCATTGATAGAACTTATCGAATGCAATATACCCTATTCGTTCAGAATTCTAGACTTTTTAAAACAAACTGTGACAGATTTTGTGACTGACGCAACATTATCTGTGTTTCTTCAGATACCGACACGGTGATGAGTACTACTCCATTGCCGACGTACATGGCTTCTATCCCGTTTTTGACCACCGCCACTAACGGAAGTTCAAAGAGTGCTAGTTCCCGGCACGAGGAAACTCCAAACTCACAACGGTCACCGGACCGCCCCATTTCCACGGAGAAATTCAACGCTTTCCGGCCATGGTTGCACGATCCACCAAAGAAACGGTCTCAAAGTCCTGATAAAGAGGGTTCAATTGGTAATCTTACAGTTCTAAATCCAATATGATTCTGCATTTATATTTAACTTCCTAAAACCCAAATAAATAATTTTCAATTTTAAACGCATTGCATCCACTCAAAACATCTTATAACTAAACTATAAAAGGTTATTATCTATATGTATCTATCATAGAAGAAACTTTTTGTGAAAATCTTGTTTCCGTATGTACTCGTAAATAAGTTTGGTCCAACTTCAAAAAACATAGACCCTGATCTGCCATTGCATAATATGCTAGAAAATCAGGGTCAGTGATGTTTAAGTTACCTATTAATCCCAGCAAACTGAATTAGACTTGTATATGTCGGCGCATTATGCAAGCACATATCCAGATATACTGATGTTGGAGTTTTATACTAGTACTTATTATTATTATTATTATTATTATTATTATTATTATTATTATTATTATTTATTTATTTATTTATTTATTTATTTATTTATTTATTTATTTTCTTTCCAGAAGATATGCCATTTCTGGAACGAGACGGTGTGGATTACACATTGAACCTGAATGACATTTACCGCTACAATTTGCTACGAGGATTGTACAGATCCCCGTACAGTTTCCTGGCCGTTACTCACCCCACTTTATGGTCTGATACACGCTACCATCCTTCGTTCTACCCAAAGGGGTTGAACGTTTCGTCTGTCGATGGCATACTCGTTAACAGACAATATGCAGAATTGGAAAAAGGGACTTACGAGTGTGTCAAATGCATGAAACAATTCAGCACACCACATGGATTAGAAGTCCATGTACGACGCTCTCACAGTGGCAAGCGTCCGTACGCTTGTGACGTGTGCAATAAGACTTTCGGACATGCCGTCAGCTTAACGCAACACCGTGCAGTGCATACACAAGAAAGGAGTTTTCAGTGTCAACAATGTGGGAAATGTTTCAAACGTTCTTCCACCCTCTCTACACATCTACTGATACACAGCGATACTCGACCCTACCCATGTCCATATTGTGGAAAGCGCTTTCACCAGAAATCCGACATGAAGAAGCATACCTATATTCACACTGGTGAGTGGCTTATATGTTATTGGGGATTATAGCATTATACATAATTTTCTTATCTTTACAAAGTGAAATATATATATATATATATATATATATATATATATATATATATATATATATATATATATATATATATATATATATGCGCATGACTATGAGGTAACCGCTCCGTTGGCCTAGTGGTTAGATCGGGAGGTCATGGGTTCGTTAAAAATCCTAATCAAACAAACAAACAAAAAATTACTGTGATCAATAACATAAGCAATTTAATCTAATTTTTCTTTTCTTAAACTTTTATTATTTAAAAAGTGGTTTGAACGCTGTTAAAGTAAATGTATTCAATCAAAAAGTGCGGATAAAGAAGGAGGTTTTTTTTTTGTTTTTTTTTACAAATATTTAATAATTTTTAAAATATTTTTTATATTTTTCTTTTTCTTTTCTGAAGCTTTTCTCTGATATTGTTGGACAAATTATATTTGTGAATTTACTTATCAACATACATTTTGTTTGCTTAATACCGGATTCTTCCGGGTTTTTTTCTCAGCCATTCGCATAGTTTTTTGACGTTGAAATGCATAGACAAATTTGATTAGAAGTCAAATTAATAAACAAACTTTTTCACATGTTCTGCGGAACAAAATGTTTCACATGTATTCGCACTTATCAGTATAAACCAGATATCTAACTTCATATACTTTCTCACAAAACATTAGTACTATTGACCAGCATGTTTAGTAGGCGAGAGAGCAACTTCACGCATATCAAGGTGTATAATCTCTACCGGGGTTCGAACCTAGACCGACAGTACTATCCTACATTTTAAGTAACACATGTCGAAGATGTGTCTCTTTCATGTGTTTTAATATACATGTCGAAGATGTGTCTCTTTCATGTGTTTTAATATACATGTCGAAGATGTGTCTCTTTCATGTATTTTAATATACATGTCGAAGATGTGTCTCTTTCATGTATTTTAATATACATGTCGAGGATGTGTCTCTTTCATGTATTTTAATATACATGTCGAAGATGTGTCTCTTTCATGTATTTTAATATACATGTCGAAGATGTGTCTCTTTCATGTATTTTAATATACATGTCGAAGATGTGTCTCTTTCATGTATTTTAATATACATGTCGATGATGTGTCTCTTTCATGTATTTTAATATGCATGTCGAAGATGTGTCTCTTTTATGTATTTTAATATGCATGTCGAAGATGTGTCTCTTTCATGTAATTTAATATACATGTCGAAGATGTGTCTCTTTCATGTATTTTAATATACATGTCGAAGATGTGTCTCTTTCATGTAATTTAATATGCATGTCGAAGATGTGTCTCTTTCATGTAATTTAATATGCATGTCGAAGATGTGTCTCTTTCATGTAATTTAATATGCATGTCGAAGATGTGTCTCTTTCATGTAATTTAATATGCAACTTTTAGATGTAGACATGGTTTCAGTTTAAGTAGGCTAGAATGACAAGAAAGGAACTCAGCGATTATCGACATATAAACGTGTGAGATGAACTCCTATATGTCTGCATATAAACTTGATATAAGAATTAAACGCATATCCACGTATAAACTTGATACAGGAACTAAACGCATATCCGCATATAAACTTGATACAGGAACTAAACACATATCCGCATATAAACTTGATACAGGAACTAAACACATATCCGCATATAAACTTGATACAGGAACTAAACGCATATCCACGTATAAACTTGATACAGGAACTAAACGCATATCCGCATATAAACTTGATACAGGAACTAAACGCATATCCGCATATAAACTTGATACAGGAACTAAACACATATCCGCATATAAACCTGATACAGGAACTAAACACATTTCCACTTATCGACCTAAGACATATTATATATAATAGCCTAAGAAACATGCAGCAAAAAATGCCAAAGATATGTGATTTTCAAGAAAGAACTTTTGATACAAACTACATACTTTCATAACAGCCTTCACAGTGATGAACCAACTTCATGTGGAAGCACGCAAGACACCAACTCCAGAATATCAGCGTATAAACTTGAGAACCATAGCAATAGCCTAGTATTTGAAACCATGTAAAATGTTGACGCTGCCAAAGGCGCCACCATAAAACGTGACTACTGTGTATTACCATGCATGTGCAGGTGAAGCAAACACATACGAAATACTATTCAATTTATTTAGACCTGTAATAATAAATCATTAGTACAATACAGGTATGCATACATGACATGTAAAGCAATGTTATAAATATTATTAAACATGTACATTTCGGAAAGGTAGCCATTGAGTATAAAAAGGTTGTTATTTCTTCCCCCTTTTCCATAATCTTTAGTTTGATTGATTCAACATGGCAGTCAATTAAATAATCAATCAATGTATCAATTAACCCATCCATCCTCTCTTATCATCTACCGTATTCATTCACAGCGACACTAGACCCGTATTTTGGAAAGCGCTTTAAAAATTAAAAATCACTTGTAAACTTTTTGTATCGCTCGGAGCCTCGAGTGTCCATGTGGTCTAAAGCGCCAATCGTTACGGATCATTGCCATCTCAAAACTGTCTGCTTGAGTCTCGGATTCGACCATTACCGGTATATAAGAACCCTTCCCAGTAGCTTCTCATGAGTCAGGGGATATTTACGGGGTTTTCCCGGGTTCTTTCTGAACAATTTATACCGGCCGCCATGTATAGCCTATATTGTGCTGGGAGGGCGGGGGGGGGGGGGAATTGTATTAAACCCTACAACAACCACGACTTATACTGCTATGTATGGTTACTGTTTTAATTCTTACTTTATTGTGAAAGTAACAATTATTTTTCCACATGTCACGTTCATTATACATTTTTGAATATAAAACAAATGGACAAATCGTTTATGAAAATTTCACACTTTAAAAAATTAGGCTATTTATATTGGCATGAGATGAATGAAGACAAAGAGCATCCGACTGTTTGGAGCGGAAAAGATTAATGGTACGATGAGTTATTCATAAGAAATAAATATACAAAAAAAATGAACAATACTTTATTATGATAAACAGATGATATGTAGCTGTGGCGATAAGGAAACAAAAGCAATCTGAAAATTATATAACCAAAAGGTATCAATAACTTTCCAAAATCCTGAAAATCTAAAATAATTTGTAATTAGGTAATAAAGACTTGACACTTCATAGTCTTTTCCATGCTTCCATAACTCAAATGATAGGCCAAATTTTCTACAATCACGCAGATCCTCAGATTTGCGCAAATTCAATCAAAATGATTGAGAGATGGATAAATTGGTTTCTCACTTTTTCTGCGAGTCTGTCGTATACTGGTGTCTGCCTTGAATGGCAATGTTAAAATCTGCATAAAACCGGCATGTTTGATTCGAGATTCTAATGAAATATAAGCGAAGGGATGATAAAACCCAAACTTGGTGGTGTTTAAATTCTTAACACAATAATTCCCGTAATCTTATAATTATTTGACATCTCCCTTCGGACTTTGGGGCCGGTCATTTTATTAGACTTTTGAGGTTTATCGCGCTGTTGTAATTACTATCCTAGACATCATTCTGTTAATTGAATTTCATGTAAAGACCGATCTTTGGGAAAAGCAAATCATTTCTTGTATAAACAGTGAGCATTTGAAATATTTGATTTACTCTTGGATCGGTTTCGCGAAGATGTGTCTCAAATGAGATCATAAGGGAATTCATTTGTATCCATTTTGTTGTCGACATCTACTTAAGAACAGAGATTTGGGGAATCGATGAGAAGTGATACGAACCAAGCATGGAAATCTGGAACATTTTGCTCCATGTTTCCTCTCTCCGTTCTTTAATTGCCGTGTTTATCCGTCAAGATCAACATCTTTTGTCAGGGCAAGGTCCAAATTAGGTTACTTCAATGACATTTAGGAAACAGAAAGAAAGATCGTGTTTGTTGGTTTCAAGCAAGAGTCGCCAAGAGAATTAAATAAAATTCAAAAGATTTCATTCCTGTTTTGTCTCAATTTTAATATGAATAAATAGTTTGTTGAAACAGCTTAAATATAATGTGTCAAAACGCAGTCTTTGCGTTTAGTATAAACTTTTTTGGACAATAATAAAAAATATGCCTTTTCGAATTAAAAGGAAAAGATGAATAGCCATGTTTAATTAAAATCAGTGTGACTTTCAAAATTTAAAAACAATCTTGCTTTCATTTTATTGACTTATTCCATGTTCTTTGAAATCGATATATACAAAAACGATAAAAATATCGTGTTTCAGCGTTTGATAGTTCCGCATTGGAGTGAACCTGTACAATTTCTTGGTTCTCGTAGAATATGGTTGGTTCATTAGTAGATAATTGTAAATTTAAAGTAATATATATATATATATATATATATATATATATATATATATATATATATATATATATGAAAACCAATGCAGTAAGCATCACGTCGCTTTAATTTGCATTTAAAATTCTGTGTAAATCTCCGTGTGTAACATATTTGACAGATGAATCAGGAATTTTGAGTAATAAAACCCATGCACATTCTATTGTTTACTCTTTTTACGAATGAAGAGATACAGACTATGCCAAGCATTTCATTCAAAACGTAGTGGTTTGTGTTGAATCGAGTGATTACATTTCAGTCAAGCAAACATTATCTTTGCATCATAAGAAATGCCTATATTTTAATAATTCCCAAAAGACTTAAAGGTTTAGATTTAAAACCTATACATTGCTCAAAATATTCCAACACTCAAACAACTTGTAAAATAGTGAAACTAGAGGGCTTTGAGCAGTTGTTTAGAAACAGTCACATTTTCGGATACATGTATTCCACACTTTAAACTCACTGTCGTTTGCAAAACTTGCGGTGCTTCGGATATACAAAATGCATTTTCTTAAAATTCACATTTATTCTTTTCTAATATTATAGATGTACACAAGATGTAATATTCTACAGATACACGTATCTAGAAAATTATATTATGCTAGAATTTATATCTTTTACTTGATGTATATCTTTAAAAATTAAACTATTACATAACATTTGTCACCTTTGCTTTAATTGCAGGTGAAAAGCCATATAAATGCACTCATTGTGGGAAGGCTTTTAGCCAGTCTTCAAACCTGATCACCCACTGCAGGAAACACACAGGTTTCAAACCGTTCTGTTGCCAGAAATGTGGACGATCCTTTCAGAGGAAGGTGGACATGAGGCGACATCTGGAGACGCAACATGGAGATGAAAAGACAGCACAAGACTTGTATGATAACGTGGCACATGCAGGAGTTGCTTGTATAAGCAAAGCATTTGCTAGTTGATCTTTCGTCCTTGTCGCCTGACACAGCCAATGGCGGTTGATCTTCCCGTCCTTGTCCCAATACACAGCCAATGACGGTTAGTCTTCCGTCGTTGTCGACTGACACGGTGACGGTTAGTCTTCCGTCGTTGTCGACTGACACGGCAAAGGTTGATCTTCCGTCGTTGTCGACATACACAGGAAACGATCTTACAGATCTGGTTCTTTATGTGACGTATCTTCATAAAGTTTAAATGTCATCAAGAACGTATTGTGCATATACCAAAGAATGCTAGAACTTAAGTGACGTAACAATTTGCATGGGGACACGACTCTGTCTAGTTGCGTGCTTTTATTCTTTAATCGTCTTCTTCTTTTAATTTTTTTAGTGAATGTAGCAAAATCTCTATACGACTTCAACTAAACAGACTCATGAATTTATTCATTTAAAATATAATAGATATGTCATTATTTATAGACTTTATTTATTCATTTAAAATATAATAGATATGTCATTATTATAGACTTTATTTATTCATTTAAAATATAATAGATATGTCATTATTATAGACTTTGTGAAATTGACAGTTCTTTATAATAAATATGACAGGCTATCTACGAGTAATGTACTGATATTGTTTCTTTATAATAAATATGACAGGTTATCTACGAGTAATGTACTGATATTGTCCTGGTAATGTATTACATTTGAATTGAATCTAGGCAACGGAGGAGTTTAAATGTGAGAATGTAGGCGTTCGGTATATTTGAGAGAGAGAGAGAGAGAGAGAGAGAGAGAGAGAGAGAGAGAGAGAGACAGACAGACAGAGAGAGAGAGAGAGACAGAGAGAGAGAGAGAGACAGACAGACAGAGAGAGAGAGAGAGAGAACTAATATGTAGTACCTGTATTTTTCTTGCACATTTTACAGTTGTAGGCGGGACAAAAATGCAATTTTTCATGTTGCATCTTTTTGGTTGCAGGTTCAACTAATATTAAGGAGATAAAATCCATGTATAGCGCTAATTTTATATATTTAAATTATGTTGATACTTTTTATTTACTAAATAAAATATGAATAAATCGGGTTCTTATATTTTGTATAAATTCTATGTACAACGTCTTATACAAACACTCAGGGAATACATGTTTTGTATCTGTCACACAAACACACATTCGCACGAGAGCACACACGTATACAAAAGGAATCAAATTTAATTAATCCTTTCGAAGTCAAACATTGGAGATATTACAAACAAATTGAAAAACATCGTGGTTATCGTTACTCCAACTGTTAGATCATTGCTGCGAAATGTTCTACGTTGATCTCAGGGTCAACCATTTCAGCGAGCATGCGTCAAACAAGCGTGTTAACTTCATAATGATTCATCCGATGTATGAAGTAAAGTAATCAAGAGGTTTAGAAAATAAAAGACAATGAAAAATCTTTAACAATATTCTAAACATTACATTTCTGTGACTGTGACCTTGATCGAAAACCAAGTGTCAAGCAAGCGTGCTTCATAATGAACTTAATTTAAGTATTTCTGTCTGAAATGATCAAAAGCTAGACAAACACAAACAAAATTGAATTCTTCTACCAAATAAACTTTTTTTCCCGGCATAATTCATAGTACCTATTTTTTCTCTCCATACTGATATTCCCAAGAAAATAAGGTAATCCACATGAAAAGTGTTTTTTTCGGTTAGAGTTTGGTTTTATACATACTATATATAAAAGACATATTTACGTGAATTAATGATATGACTTTGCCATTTTTGAAATGTTGAATCCTTCATTCTTTTGCAAAAATAGTGAGAGAGAAAAAAAATTGTTTCTGGTCTCCAACATCTTGATTTAGCCAGATATACACAAATCCGAAGCGAAGTAACAAGTAACATATATTTAACTTTGGTCGTCATACGATTATTTTCATCTAATCTTTTCAAACATTAAATAACATTCGCGTCGATAGTGAGGTGAAAACATTCTTACACCCTTAAACCAGTATTTAATACATCGTTACAAATACGAGGTAAATAATGGGTATCTTTTGCAGTCCCCTAAAAAAATTTCATTATTGGTAGTTTTTGGGAGCACCTATAATATGTGTGAAAAAGTTGCATTGCACTCATATCCCCCAACTTCTGACCCATAGCAAAGAATTGGTTTTGTTACAGAATTAGAACCCCCTATACTGTAACAGTCAAATCATTTTTGATAATTCAAAAATGTTGAAGCTCCTTCGTTTGCCTGAGACGCTAGTATTTGCTTAGCTTTTGTCAAGACCAATTTTGAGGGTGAAAAATAGACTCTTGTTGTTGTAATAAGGCACACACTCAATACGACTTGCTTTGAAAAACCTTCACTACTTTTGCTTGAGATATCCTCCATGTCTGAAACAATGACGTTTAGTTTTATCGAGACTGACCATCACACTATTTTTATCACAGAAACGTTCGACAACATTTGATTCTGAGTTATCGTTTCTCTATATCAACACAAGTACCATCATCATCAAAATATTGCAAATATATCATCAATATTGTCATGTTTGCCTTACATTTAGTAAGTATAAATTACTGTATTCTTACAATCCGTGCTTTGATGTCTAAACAGTACCGCAGGTTATAGTTAATCTCTTATGCAAGGTTACCGAGACCACATAGAAGATCCGGAATCTTGAATAGGCACAGGTGTTAGATCGCGCGACCTTCCAATTATGTGTTACACTATAGTGCAAGGTTCAGAGGACCTGCGAGGGGGGACGGGGCGTGTTCTAAATCGCACGTCAAAAGACACGGAGAAGACATTGATAGTTAAGTTTGGTTGGATTGGGTCACAGCGACACCCAATCCGAACTGAGATAAAGGGTGTGATAACAATTTAGATCGAAAGTGTAACTTCTAACTAGCAAGCACAACTTTAGTCTCGCCTATGAATATTTCTGAGCAATATAGGGTTACTTCGAGGAAGCCACTCGTAATTTGGCGGTAAAACTAAGGAAAGACAATGTTTAGTAAAGATCAGCAAGTGATTTGCACGATTTGTGCTGAATGTTACGGCATCGTAATTGTAACAATGTGTGTTATGTATACCTAATTACTAGAGTTGTTTAGTACGTAGAATTAACATTGCACTGTTTATTTAAATGTGTAATTGAGAAATGAGCTTTAGGTCAGAATCAATTTTGTAATGCGCTATTAGGTTACATTGTAGTAAACTAATTCATTCATGTGATATATAAGAATTTACACAGATTTGAATTGTGAATTTGGAAAAGGGATGAAATGTGTAAGATTAGTTATTATGGATGAATGGATATATCAGAGCATGGCTATTTGAATAGTTGTAGACTTTCTATGAATCTAATGTAAAGGAATGTGCCTGATTGTTCTGATATTGTTTGGTAGAATGAGATTAGGAATATGTACTGATTTGACGCAATGTTTCAATGTATGCATGAGAAGTAATTGATACCGTTCTTTTATTTCCACGTTGTTTAACCATACAAAAACGTATGAGTATTTCGGTGTGTGTGTGCGTGCGTGTGTGCGTCAGTGTGTGTGTGTGTGTGTGTGTGTGTGATTTCGTTTGTTAACGTAGTTTTAACACGGTTTCAGTCGTATTGCTACGATGTCTGCAGAGTGGTAGTTTATAGTGATTTCTAGCACTGGGGCAAAATACGCAGGCATGTACCATGATGTCCCACCCAGTCACATTATTCTGACACCAGGCCGACCAAGTGAGGCAGCTGTTACTACCATTTTTGTAAGTCTTTAATATGAGTAGACGGAGGATCGAACCCACGACCTCCCGCATCTGACGTGGACGCTCTAACACTAGGCCACCGGAGTGGCTCGATGTGAATGAATGCGCAACCGAAATAAATGTAATAGCCGTTATCTGATGATAGACTGGGTGTAGTGTGAGATGAGCAGGCTAAGGAAAATATTTACCGTCCTTGTGTTTTCACAGGAAGCATTTTAGGGGGACAGAACTTCCTTTATGTTGAATCCCGAGTCTCTAAGACGAGAGACTTAAGTAAGACTATCAGAGCATTTGAAGTCGACAAAGTCTAGTCGGTGGAGAAAGTAGAGGAGAAGGAAATGATGTCCAGTAGGAGAAAATGGAGGATGGGGCTTATAGAGAAGTCGAGGAGGAAGGGGAATTTGAAAAAAAATCGAGAGGAAGAGGAGAAGGAATTGAAGGAATAGGAGAGAAGAATACACAGATGAGTAGAATATAGGTGGAGATCTATCACACAATACCATTCAAGTGATCCAATACGTTATCACAGGGTCGAGCAGATTATAGTACTGGAAATTTGAAGCACTTGGCTAATTTATTGTTATTGAATTGTCATTCGTTGAATTTCACCTCTTTATATATTCAATTATTTAACCGTAGGCATTGTTGACGAGGGGCTAAGGGCTTGACAGCGATAGTTCATTAATTTAACTTCCAACCAAAATTGAGCCTGAGTGGGACTTCTAAAGTAATTTAAATAAAATATTGAGAGCACCCCACACCAACCATAACACCTACCACACTCTCTGCATAACAACCCGTGACACCACATATATCTTCTGGGATAAATGCAACTCTGTTTCAATCGAGCTACAGCTGTGAAATAAAATCATTAATAAAAAGGGAAAACAAGATAGGGCTCAAAACACAACCTTGCCTTGTACCTAATGTATATTTGATGCAAGTGGGTAAACCTTTAGGTATTCGGGCACAGCTTTTCATGTTTCTGTACATATCTATTAAAATCTTTACTATTGTATCATTTATAACCTTGGGTATTAATGACAATTATAATTTATTATGACGTACGTTATCAAAATATTTAGTAAAATTGACAAAAAGCCAATATAGTCTACCTTTTCTGTTTGAGATATTTGTTTGAGTTAAAGCCTGAATAATAAAGATATTATCTCATGCGGACAACTTTTTCCTAAAGTCTCTCTCAGACCATTGTATTATGCCCATGTGTGTATAAGTTAATATAATGTATCACTAATGATCTTGCATAAAGTACAAATAAATGATAGCCCCCACCCACCCCCACCTCCACCCCACCCTGAATTTGTTTGGATCACCCTTGTCACCACATTTATTAATATAGAACAGATAATACGCATCTTCCTCTGTTAAGGAGAATAGCTGGATTCAAATATTGTCTTGAATAGAGCGTCAAGGAATGGTAAGATCGTTTCATTTGAGCATTGATAAAACAAGTATGTATCCTATCAGGTCCATGGGTTTTTGATTTTTTAACATCTCATTATTTTATTATGTTAATATTGACACAATACGAATAGCTCCTTGATGTACACTCACAAAAATTATCTCTTAAAGTGAAAACATGTTTGTTAAGTATCGTACTGTAAGTTATTTCTGGAAATTGTAATGGCGCAAGCAAAGACTTCATAAAATACTTTTTCCTAACGTTTGGTACATGTAAATCTTATTTCCGCGTTAAATGCAGAGACTATGCCGCATAAAGAAATCAGCATCCATGATGATTCTAAACTTCAAAGTTATTTCAAGATCTACATCAATTTGTCAACGCTCTTGGACGATCGTGTAATCCTTGTGATAATGTTCCATGAACACTTAAAAGCATTGAGATTCGTCACACTGAATTATTTAAGGCCTGGAAAGTAAGAATAGCGTTTATAAACATAGTGTAATCTATAACTGACATTCGTCCAAGAGCGTTGACAAATATGTGGCACGTAATCTCCTTATAGTCTAATATAACTTTAAACCCTAGACGTTGATTTATTACAGACTGTGATTCGTGTTTATTTTTTTACTTTTGTTTTGCGCATAAGTGGTTGTGTAAACATATCGTGCTGTAATAATACAGACGACAACCGGTTTATCCACAAGCACCGTCAAAATGGCCAGTAAACTAAATTGTCTATGCATATTATTGTCCAAGCATTTATCCGTAAAATCAAGTGTAAATAGTTTAATTGACAATGAAGTCTAAACTATATTTTCTTTCTTTTATCAAAGATATACAAAAAGTATCCATTTATCGCTAGGTCCGGACAAATAATCCTTAAAAATATCAAGGTAGTTAATAGTGGTGCGAGGATTGTTTGGACTTGCTTTAACCCGTGGCACACGTGTACTTTAAGATTGGTGACATTTTTGTTTGACACAGTTCGTTTCCAATGGATCCATTGTTTAACCACTAAAGTACACAATATCGCCAAACATCATCATGATCATCATCATCATCGTTGTCGTCGTCGTCGTCGCCATCGTCATTATCGGCGGCGTCATCATCATCATCATCATCATCATCATCATCATCATCATCATCATCGGGATAGTCAGTCACGTACAGCTAAGTGCTGGTACAAAATATCAATTTCAGGAGAGCAGATATCCCAAACTGACAATGTTACTGCTACGATCTCATAATAGTAGCTGTAACAGTAAATTTCAGTTCTTGTTTACTTTGTCGTCTTTGTCTTGATGATGATGATGATGATGATGATGATGATGATGATGATGATGATGATGATAACATGAAACAATTTTGGGGGTGGCATGTAGGGTGACCGCCCAAGGCCCCGCTCTTGAGGGGTCCCAACCTTAAGGCCCAAGGTCGTCGTTATGAGTTTGTCAAGCTATATTCTCCGGTAAATTGGAAACGCTGATACAAAATTCGTGCGCCAAATCGCGAAAGTTTGTCTAGTCTAGACATAATCAGTGTTTTTAGTAGCATACCAATGGAGCTACACTGTACCGATACTCTGGCCACGCGCGGTCACTGTTGGTGCTTGGCCCCGCGTACTCCTAATGCCGTCTCTGGATGATGATATATAAACAAAATCATATGATGCAGCTTCCGCGTCTGATTGGTGGAGTAGGACACTAATGTGTTCAACTTCAGACAGTTCCCCGGATGACGAAAGTCACATGATCGCATCTACTGGTGCCGATTCGCATTTAGAGACTGCTGCCCTTCGCAATCACACAATAAAAGTTCAACAAGAAATTGATGGTCTTAGTATTTTAAAGGCAAGCCTTATATTCGTAGCGTTGTTTGAGAGTGCTTTCTTAATTTTGTATGGAACTAGATTATTTGTTTATTAAACTAGAATCAAATGCAATGAATTGAATTTGCTTAAAGCATGTCGACTCAGATTATTTACTAAATATGTTACGTCACTTTCCCTCTTGATAATACGTTACTAATAACATTATTTGACTTGTCCGGTTTTATAATTATCTTCATGTTCATGTGATTTAGTAAATTTCTTTTCACATCCATCTCAAGACAGTGCTATCATTGCGAAGAGTTGTCGGCTTGAGAGCTATCTGCATTCAAATATTGCTTAAAGTTATATTCTTCTGAAAATATTCATATGACGTAACTCCGACCATGTATCGTTTGCAAAACACGCTGAACACGTGCTGTACGGCCAGTGACATATTCTGTAGGTTATTATATGAGGCGCCGTAGCGGACAAAAGCTGGTCGCTACTGATGAAATGTTAATGTAATATGTCCAGAATTCCAATTTCACGTATTGTATCAGAAATGCTTGTCCTTAGAGTTCCATTTTCTAGCTCGAGATTTTAGAATGTATCGGTTGAATTAGTAGTCCAAAGTTATATATTCTATGTCGAGGTTTTATATTGTGTCTTTTAAATTAAGCTTAGGTGGTCGACATTTTAACGTTATACGTCGAGAATTCCTAATTTTCGTATTGGTTCAACGAGTTTATGTTGAGAGTTCCATTTCATATGTTGAATATTTATAATTGAATTGCACAGCGCTGGTTAAAAATTCGATGTCCAATGTCGCGTGTTTAGATTGTATTTTCTGAATTACACTGTGGTTGTTGAAATTGTAATGTATGTCGAGAGTTTCAATTTAACATGTTGCATCACACTGATTGTGCTGAAAGTTCCATTTCGTATATTAAGTTTCAGATTGTATTTGTTGAGTTACACAGCGGTGGTCGGACATTTTATTGTCCTTGTCAGAATTGCGTTTTTAGATGCGAAATGACGTGTTGGTGTTAAAAGTAACATTACACAATGTCCACTATAACAATTAAAAATAATATCGATTATTAAGATACATCATTTGTGTATTCAGTTATGAGGCGCCATTACATTTCATGCATTTACAGTCTGCAGTTACCGTTCATATGTTGAGAATTACTATGAATGTCTTCACTAGAGGTTGCTCTCGTGATCGGATCACATTATTAAAACAATGAGGCTGCTTCTCGTTGCTGTTAAATTTAACAAATGGAATCTAAATACTCGCCTTATAAAATGGAACTTTCATTACAAACAGTTAGATTCAACGTGTAAATTAGGGATTATCGACGTATGATATTAAAATTTCAACCACCGCTGTGTAATTCAAAATTTCAAACTCTAAATCGTCGTCATACAAAATAGAACTTTCAACCACCACATAATAATTCAACATACAAAATTAAAATTTTCGATCTAGAAAATGTAACTTTCTGGTCATGGAATTTGATCCAACACTTGATAATGGATTTTTTGTAATATAACATCAAAATTTCAACTTCAAGTCTCTCACTGGACAATCTTTTGTCTGCAACGGCGCCTCATAATATGCAAGATTGAACTTGGCGAAACTCCTACCCACGTGATCGATGATGACCATGGGTATATATCAAGAAGAAAGAGACAGAGAGAAAGAGAGTAATCGAATGTAAACAATCCCCCTTCCAACACATCGTAATAAATGATGTAGCCGCGCGGATTATGCAAGAATCGATGTCTTTTGGCCTCATCCTATTCCTTTGAAAATATGTAGAAATTAGAGAGATACGTTTGACCGTTTCCATTCACACAACCATCCGTACCGCCTGGCCTGGTGCTTGTTATTCACTTTGATGACAATTACCACTCAAATAACATAAAGTTGTTAACATGTTTCATTAACTTCATGCAGGAGTTTTAGAGTTATGTAAGTAAAACAAAAGTACCAAAGACATGGATTTTGCAAAATATTCACAGTTTTAAATTTAAACATAAATTGCATCATTAAAGACTTAAATAATATATTCGTTTATGAGACATAATGCTTTTTTTATTTATTAGACATAATGCTTTTTTTATTTAGGAGAAGGCTGGGTTGAACGAAATATTTGATAAGTTCTGTAAAATGACCACTTCGCTATCGTGAAACTGATTTTGCAGAGTTCAGTTAAAGTTCAGCACCAAGGACACAAGAAAAGTAAATCTATTGTACGTGAACACGAGATTACAACACCCATTCCACACTTCCCCACCCCCACCCCCACCCCCCGTTCCGAAATTATTAACAACGTAAGATGATAGAGGTAGAGCTATTTACGCTGCAATAGCTACAAAATCCAATGAATGTAGTTATTAAATCTGGTTTAAAAAACTGTCATCATGCTAGGAATAATCGATTATTATCGAAACTAAATAGCGTAAAAACCTGTCATCCTGCAATGGAAACTCGATTAAGTCATCGTGCTATATAAGATCGATTATTATCGAAATTAAATCGCGTTTAAAAAAAAAAAAAAAAAAAAAAAAACGTCATCCTGCTATGGTTGCTGTTAGCTTATACAGCTAGTTTTGTAATCAAGAGAAAGCTATGATATGATGAAATGATAAATTCTTAAAAATGTAAAATTATCAATACTAATTTTCATATATTTATATAATATTATTCCCTACAGGATGAAGTGCAACAACAAATCATTTAACAAATACAGGTGTGTATAATTCAAGTTTGTGAACTTTACATTGTATTGTCTTTGAGTTGCAATTTGACGTGTGTTTGTGAACCTTATACTGTGTTGTCTTCGAGACGAAGTTTGACTTTGTTCTACTCTTCCGTACATGTATCTTCCTTAACAAGTTTAGTGCATATAAACCAGTTAAACCAGATAAAGAAAATGGAGTCAAAGTTTTAAAAATAACTATTTTTAAAAAAAAAGAGCTCTCAAAGAAGTGATTATCTCTACATCTACTTGTAACATTGGCATATAAAACACCTTGTTGAAATAAAACATCTTTTTTAGATTTTAAATATTTCAGGCGGTATGCGTGATGAAATCCGGACATTTGGTGCAAGTGTAATGTAAAGTACTGTTAAGATGACAACTGTAATCCGGTGCGTGGACACAATAGTGTATACATGTCAGTCAGGAATAGTTCATATTTCTGGTCAATGTCTCTGATAAGGATACGCATTCTCGGCAATCCCTCTCCAAATATAGATTTCAAATGTCAAAGATGATGGAATATTCAATACACCCATATAATGGACAAACTTTGTAAACCATTGCATCATTCTTTCTTTGAATAAACAATAAAATAAAATAAAAGGCACAACAATTACGAGCTTAATTACATAGTTTACTTTCCGCGTAAAGGTAACCGACGCTATTTTAATCTTTAATATGCTTCCTCCCTTTTTTCGATCATTTGTAAAGCTATCAAGACAAAACATGTCTTTCCTAAATAGGTGAAAAATGTGGACATTACAATGTTTCTGCTTCAAGTATAGTGTATTGCCAATAATTGAACGATGGAACCAAACACCTATTGACAAGTTCATATAAGTTCATTAACGCTCCTCTTCTGACAATCGTATGCTCTTTGTTCCCACTATGAAAATGAAGTCATATGGACAACGTTCGTTTGCAAAACAGGACCTGGCGATATGGAACGATTGTCCATTGATATTAGACATAAAGACACAGTGGTCCCTTTTAAGAGTGCTCTTAAAACTCACCTTTTTCGACTGCAGGAACAAACTTAGAGACCTAATAATGTTTTGTATCTTATATGTTTTCAGCATGTTTTTATGTTTTCCAATTTCATGGGTTTTGTTTTTTGTTTTTCTGTAGTGTAGTCATATCATTATAGATGATGTAAAACGCTTAGAGCTTCTAAAGATTAGGCGCTATACAAAGTCCTCATTATTATTATTATTATTATTATTATTATTATTATTATTATTATTATTATTATTATTATTATTATTATGTCTTTTCCACGAACCATATACAATGTTCACCGTAACTGTATGCAAAACATTTAATACTGTGCATAATAAGCTATGGTAACATTCTAGACAAAATTATTTAATGTTCACATAAAGATAAAAAAAAAGAAATAGTAGGAGAAACAGACACAGACATACTACAGGCACCTCATTGATTGCCTCTTTTTCTCATTTCTCCTTTTTGACATTGGTAAGCATGTCGACAGTTAATATCCGAGCCATCGAATATGATTTTTTAATTACATAATTCGATTATGCGCCATCTCGCAGAATTTGGTAAATTACATATGAGTAAGTAAAAAATATATTAAGATCGAGAAAATATGGACACAATAAACATGGTTACGGGACAAGAACAAAAGTAACGCTAGTCAGGTACGCTTTCCTAGTCAAATGCAGACATCATCGAATAAAGCAAGACATGTCTGTTGATTAAAAAGGACTAGATGCAGATTTGTTTGCCGGACATTATTAATCGTTTACCGTTAGGATGTCCTGCAAAAGGCGTACCTGTGTATGGGGTGAATGGGTTTCTGGTGTTTTGGAACTTGAATACAAATTGTTTAAATTATGCTTGCTTATAGGAGGTTGTTTGAAAAGGGAGAACAAATCCTGGGCATCAATTGTAGATGGATAGTTTGTGTGTTTGATTGTTTGATTAGGATTTTAACGTAGCTTTTACACTTTTTCAGTCATATCGCTATTACGTCTGCAGTGAGGCAGTTTATGGTGATGTCTAGCACTGGAGCATCATGTAACATATGTAGCATGATGTCTAACCAAGTCACTTTATCCTGACACCAGGCCGACCAGT
Source organism: Unio pictorum (assembly GCA_030141615.1). NCBI lineage: Eukaryota > Metazoa > Mollusca > Bivalvia > Unionida > Unionidae > Unio > Unio pictorum. Next base: position 335,225 of record JARLTB010000379.1, on the reverse strand, counting down.
CCTAGCACTAACCACTTTATGCGGAGCGCCAAGCGAGGCAACTGTTATTACAATTTTTGTAAATCTATGGTATGACTCAGTCGAGGATCGAACCCACGACCTCCCGCTTCCGCGGCTGAGGCTCTAACCACTAGGCCACTGGAGCAGTGTGGATGGATAGAATAGGAGTCTGATCTCTCAACTCCAAACCCCGACGTTAAGCGTTGTCGAACATTGAACTAACTGTTTATACAGAAAACTAATTTTCAAACACGAATTGAATATTTCAGGTTTCAAATTTCAGAACAGTTCGATCTTCAAAAAAAAAAGAATTATGCACAGATCGTGCAAAAAACAAATATCCACAGTTAGAAAAATATTTGGTTTTCTGATAAGTATTTGTCATTAATAAAAGAAAGAAACAAAAGAATGCGGAGACAACAAAGGAAAAGAAAAAGATAAAAGAATACATATTCATTAGTTGTTACAATTACTAGCACAGTTACCTAAATATTTTAAAATTTTAACGTGAAATGGATTTAAAGTTTAATTTCATTATGTTACAATTTTAAAGTGAAATGGATTTAAAGTTTAATTTCATTATGTTCTCTCTTTAACTACATGTTATAGTAAAACTATATCCACTGCAGTTATACCACTCGCAACGTTGAAGTCAATATTACGGATCATAAGTTAAATTTCAAACTTAATACGTCCCGGTGTTTAGGCATTAATGGATTGTATAAGATATGCGACATTTACTTACTTTCAATAGTGAAATGCTTCACAAAGTGCAAAACTAGAAACTTCGGAAATTTTAAAAAAGTAAATTTAAGTAGAAAGATGTTGTTTGCATGTGGTGAAGACGTTGCCGAGATATTTATTCTTTTACTTTGGGTCCCGGGGTCCTAGTGTCCAATGCTACAGATCACCGACATTATTCGTTTGTCTGGGTGGATTCGATTCTCAGTTTCGACCAACGTGAGTATCTGAGAAAACTTGCCAGTAGCTTGATGTAAAATGGCAGATCTTCCTGAGACTGTTTCGGGTTTTTTCTCAATTAGATGTACTGGCCTACCATGTATAGCCTGTCATTGAACCAAATACATATTTAGAACATCCTTAAGAATCTATATTAAGCGTTTTGTAATCATTTCAAACCTTATGTTTCTTTGATTCTATTGTAACCCCGAATCAGAGCAACCTAAAAAATTGTGAATTCAGGTCTCGAAGTATTACTGAGGGAAGACTGGTGTAGTATTGAAATTGACGAACCTCCAGTCAGATCGCACTCATTGCTACATACATAAACAACATGCATAGCAAGCATTTTGCATACTATTTTCTAGACGAAAAATTATTTTTTGCCCTAAAATAAGTCTGTTTCTTCTCTCTCTCTCTCTCTCTCTCTCTCTCTCTCTCTCTCTCTCTCTCTCTCTCTCTCTCTCTCTCTCTCTCTGTTTACGTGACACAAATTCATCCTCAAGATTTGTAAACTTTGTCCATTCTTAACCAATACGTATCATCATTAGAATGGAAAAGAAAATTACATGTAATAAAAGGTCTTTAAAATCATTGAAAAAGATGCTGAAACCAGTCCTCCATTTTGTGCTCATGAAATCTTATCAGGGGTATACTCGATAAAAGCGATAAAAATGCGATTGTTTCTGGGACAGTAACAATAATGTCGACAACAATCAAGAGTAAAATATTATCTGAATAAAATATTATCTGAGCACATTGAAATAAGAAGTACGACGCATTGCCAAAATTATGTGAAACATAGACGTTGTAGATATTGTGAAACAAACTATCATACAAGGGGCACGTAAAGTATATATGGATTACCTCCCATTGTACCTTCAGTCGGGCTTGTAGATCTTTGGGGAATAATTTGAACAAATATGAAATCTTGCACTATCAAATGTTGTTGTTATTGTGTGTTTAGGTTTTGTTGTTGTTGTTCTATGTTTAGCCTTTCTTGTTGTTGAAGTTCAAGATTAACACATGACTTTTATTTTTACCGTAAAAACGCATGCTTTATCCGGTAACCGGCTCAAGAAGGTGTCAAGGAGTGCTGCAACGGTGTCACGAACCACATTGAACAGTACATTCCTGGATTCATATGGCTGTGCGAAAGCTGATTTTCATCGTGGATAGGGCAAGGGAATCTGTTGTCTTTATACGTCACTGTTAGAAGGGACTTTAAGTTTTTTAATTACAGCAAACCGGAATATTATAAATAAAATAACCAGTAGTTTGCGTCAGAAGTTTAAGAGAGGCCTATACGACATCAATCGACAACCAGTACGATCGCTGGCAAATGTGAGAGACATACTTACACTGGAAACTTGTCTGACATTCATGTCTGATATTTGTCACGTAGATGGCTGTTATTTTGTATTGTATCTAAATTTAATTATCATAACTTAACATCTTTTAGCCATTTTCCCTTACAATTTCATAATAAACGGAAATTTCATACAAATTTTTGTGGTGGTAACTGACACAATGCCATACTTTAATTGATATTCTTGCACTTTTATTGTTTTCAGAAAGGACTACTAATTGAAGGTGAACATTTCAAATACATGCAATTTAAATGTTTTGGTTTTAAACACATACCAAATAATGCATTTATACAAGGTCTTCATTTATACTTAAATTTCATGCCTTCCACACCAACTGTGACACACACGTCATGCCCACTTACAAAAAAACTGTATACAAATTTGTTTTCAATGATGATTACAACAAAAAATACATTCCTTTTATATGACGTATAATGTTCTTGAGAAGACATGGGTACCTTGTTACGTCATCTGGTACAATGGGAATACAAGGGAAGTCAGCAGTATTCCAAAAGTCATTGGAAACATACAGAAATTGTTATCTCCCGAAAATATCTTTAACTATTGATGAACTGTCTTATGAGCATGTTTAGGATCCGTGCAAATATTATTTTTTCTCTTTTGTTTGTATTTTATTTAGATAACCCTCACTCTCCCTAAAAAAGATCGCTGACTTGAAGAATAACAAGTGTTGAAGGTCAGAACATATTGGGTCAGATTCTAAGTAAGAATACAGCAGGGTTACTAAATGTGTTTGAGTCAGGCAGAGATTTGGCTAAATTTGTAACAGAAGACGGTGATAAGACACATCCTGTCAGTATTTTGGTACATGTCAAACAAAGGTTATACGAATCTTGCACGGATTCCCAATCACATTACCTCCAGAAGAATCATTGGAATCACGTTTAACCTTCGTGTCTCAAGCGCAAGAACCAATGAAAGAAATGCATTTTATTTAACGTTGACATTTTCTTTTTTATCAATGAAAAAATACCGACTTGCTTCATTGACACACACAGCTATTTTATTTTGGTTGGACTCAAGCCACCGATATACACTATCGTATACTTTATTTTCGTGGTTCTCAGTTTTCGTGGTATTGTATTTAGAGAAGGCGACATATTCGTTTGTTACCTAAATATGTGGTTTTGCATGTCGAAGTCTGCATATTTATAGTTTTTAATTTCGCAGATTAACCTTACAAATACCCAAATTAAAGAATAACAAACAAATGCCAAGAACAAACAGACACCGCTTTCGAGGACAAACCAGTACTATCACCTATAACAGTACGAATCAAACATCTGTCAATATAATTCACTTACACTCGAGATCAAATGGAGTGCACGTAGCCATGAATGCGAAGCTAATGTGTTATTAACGTGTATGCGTATGATCTCTTCCTTTAAACGCTGTCCATAAAATTGAAGGATCAGTACTTTATAATGGTTCATGACATATGTACGGTGTTTTACGAGTGGTTATATTCGTCTTCGGTTCCCGATGGTTTGCAGAATGTCATACGTGAACCAAACACGTGACCAGCTTAATCTTGCTCGATGCCAAACAGCCAACATTTAAGAGTCCACCAGGGGGAAAAGATGTTAACTAAATTGAAATACAATATAACCGATTTTTCGTTTGACCCTGCCTCATGTATGAACCAAATTCAGTCAACAGACTTTACAGTATATATATAGAATACAAAGAATTAAAAACACATTTCCAAAACTGGAATGCTTAACAGAGTCATGGCGTCCATCAGGCAAAAGGAAGACGTCACTGGCAACAATCAGTGTGTTTTATTATTTGACCTGTAATCATCATAAGTTTTTTTTTCTTCCGAAAATCAGTGAACCGTGAGATTCAATACTAAACTGTAGTGTATATGCATGGTCTATTTCATAAACAGTTGGGCTTGAAGCAATAGTTGTGGTATTTTACATTCGGAATAGGCATGCGTGTATAAAATGAGAAGTATTTTTGCAACAATTGCACGGTTTCGATCATAATTTTTCTTAAAAATCGATTTGAATAAGTATCATTTCTAATTTCTAATACCAGTATCTTTTAATTTTCTTTCATTCATTTTCATTAATGCTGTTGTTTGATAGCTTTATGTTCTTTCACGTGTCTCTTTGTCCTTGCTTATGTCACATGTTGATTGGAGGCAGTGGAGTGAAAACTTATATATATATATATATATATATATATATATATATATATATATATATATATATATATATATATATATATATATATATATATATATATATATATATATATATATATATATATATATATATATATATATATATATATATATATATATATATGCACTGAAGCCTTGTAAAATGCTTTATAACTTTATAACATTATAACTCCTTTTCTTAAAATGAGTCAAATATAACAAATACATGAAAAAGCTAAGATTACAGAAAGGTCGCTTATTTGTCGAATAGCTTTGTTGATATCAAGAAAAGAATAACAGTGGCTAATGTTTCGCTGGGTCTTTAAATTCGGGGTTTGGGGAAACAACGAAAACCATAAAAGTTAGTAATCCACCAAAAGCAAGGAATACACGGCGTTTTTCCTATCTCTAACTTCAATAACAAAAGTATAGAACCATTTGCTGAAACTGAAAGTGTATATGTGATTAATTTGTTTCGTGTATATTTTTCATATCTGACGTTTTTAACCTATGCCATAACTAAGCATCAATACATATTATGGCGAAATTCAATTTTAGTTATACTTGATAAGGGGAGGTAAACTAATTAATTGATATTGGTATTAAGAGGTAGTCTCCCCGGCTAATATATCGCGTACCATTTAGTCTACAACTGTTCACACTTAATATAAATATAAATTTGTTATTTGTCTTTTGTAGTGAACATGTACAATATAGTAGTCATTTTATAACATATGGTCTTGTTCGCGCATAAAAAGAAGTTATTACGGCGCTCGATGTATGCCGCAGCGCACAAAACGGTGATGGTGGAGTTTATTGCATTGTTGTGGGTTTAACGTAAATTATTCAATACTGACATGCTATATATAGATGGTGGTCAGTGATTGGTGGGAAAAGAACCAGGAAAACAGCCCGGATATAACCACCTACCCACAAGGCCACGCTGTCTCACGTGTCCACATTGGCCAAGCCTGAGATTCCCACCCATGCGAACAGAGGCGAGATAACAGTGATCAGTAACGGCCAATGCTTTAGACCGCTCGGTCACTATGGACTCCCTATGGGTGAAGGTTGGGCTGGGTTCGGTAAAGTAGAGTTGCTATCTAGGTGGCTACAAGTAAAATGATTAAAAAAAAACAAACGGCTTTTGAATCGTAACATTTATTGTGCTTTTGACTACTTCCTATCAAATCGACGATGAAAAATCAAATACATGTCCGATTCTGGCTGCGGCTTCTTTCATATGCATAGTTTTTATAAGAATATTAATATCACCGAATACTAACAGTTGCTTGGATGCTAAATCTTACAACAGACGAAATCTAATAAAACAACACCATCTGTGTTCTTTTTAAAGTCAACTGAAAACAGCACAGACCCATATCTAACGTTGCATAATACACCAATCAATCTGGGTGAATATAATTTGTCAAGAGTAATCAATAGAACAAGCAATGTCTATCCTGATATGCCGTTGTCAAGAGTAATCAATAGAACAAGCAATGTCTATCCTGATCTGCCGTTGTCAAGAGTAATCAATAGAACAAGCAATGTCTATCCTGATATGCCGTTGTCAAGAGTAATCAATAGAACAAGCAATGTCTATCCTGATCTGCCGTTGTCAAGAGTAATCAATAGAACAAGCAATGTCTATCCTGATCTGCCGTTGTCAAGAGTAATCAATAGAACAAGTAATGTCTATCCTGATCTGCCGTTGTCAAGAGTAATCAATAGAACAAGTAATGTCTATCCTGATCTGCCGTTGTCAAGAGTAATCAATAGAACAAGCAATGTCTATCCTGATCTGTCGTTGTCAAGAGTAATCAATAGAACAAGTAATGTCTATCCTGATCTGCCGTTGTCAAGAGTAATCAATAGAACAAGCAATGTCTATCCTGATATGCCTTTGTAATATGCAATATCAGATCAGGGTCGATGTTGTGTACGGTTACACTTGAGTATTGGAGGTACATGTTAGTGCTGTTTAACTGAAAAGAAAACAAAATCCCAACATCATCAAATATTAAATGATATTAAATACGAAATGACAAACAGCACAGTTTTGTTCTACATATCAAATATTGTACACGTGCATTATTGCTAAGGAATTTTCCAGAATAGCAACCTCGCTGAGTTGGTTTTCAATTTGTCAGCATTGATGACATCTTTCTTAAAACTTTGAAATGCAATATGTTGGTTTGCTATTTTTCTACTCATCTGTTCAAGCTTATATCAACCGGATTCACTGTTATTCGATGATAGGTAACCTAACTGATCCTGTCACAGTTCAATGTAAACCAATGTAGATGATCCTGGCACAATTCACTGTGTTATTCAATATGATGTATCCTAGCTGATTCTGTAACAATTCACTGTTATTCAATATGATGTATCCTAGCTGATTCTGTAACAATTCACTGTTATTCAATATGATGTATCCTAGCTGATTCTGTAACAATTCACTGTTATTCAATATGATGTATCCTAGCTGATTCTGTAACAATTCACTGTTATTCAATATGATGTATCCTAGCTGATTCTGTAACAATTCACTGTTATTCAATATGATGTATCCTAGCTGATTCTGTAACAATTCACTGTTATTCAATATGATGTATCCTAGCTGATTCTGTAACAATTCACTGTTATTCAATATGATGTATCCTAGCTGATTCTGTAACAATTCACTGTTATTCAATATGATGTATCCTAGCTGATTCTGTAACAATTCACTGTTATTCAATATGATGTATCCTAGCTGATTCTGTAACAATTCACTGATTTGTCGGTGTTAACTAACCTAGTTGATTCTGTCACAATTCACTGTGTTATTCAATATGATGTATCCTAGCTGATTCTGTAACAATTCACTGTTATTCAATATGATGTATCCTAGCTGATTCTGTAACAATTCACTGTGTTATTCAATATGATGTATCCTAGCTGATTCTGTAACAATTCACTGTTATTCAATATGATGTATCCTAGCTGATTCTGTAACAATTCACTGTTATTCAATATGATGTATCCTAGCTGATTCTGTAACAATTCACTGTTATTCAATATGATGTATCCTAGCTGATTCTGTAACAATTCACTGATTTGTCGGTGTTAACTAACCTAGTTGATTCTGTCACAATTCACTGCTAATCAATGTTAACTAAGCGAGCTGATCCTTTGACAATTATTGAGGCGTCTGTGTTATTGTTTTCAGTTTCCATTGAATCACGAAAGTGTCTAATTATCCCATACTGCATCATCGTATTCTCGAAAAGGATGAGTGAAAGAAAAGTAAGAAGTCTCTACTTTTGAAATATCGATAAAACATGTAAGTTTTCAATGTAGTTGAAAGGAGTATGAGGCTGTGTGGATTATTTAATAATTCATACTCCATTTATATGCCAAAAGCTGTCTTCATATTTGGCAATGAATGATTAATAAAATATTAGGTACTATGTAGAATAAAAAAGGGTTTATATAATTTTTGTTCAGGTCAAGGTATTCATACGCTTCTGTTACCATTCGTTGATATTTAAAAATATAATTCAATATATGGGCGGGTGTTGCATGGAAGGCAACATTGGTAAACAGACTAGTGCTATCATGCAAAATACATTTGATTGAATATCAACTACACTGTAATTTATAACGATTTTAAAAGGGGCGAGATATTATGGATCCTTGGCGCACGCCTACCTGAATACATCTCCAACCAGACGCTCTGCCAGGAAATATCAACCTTTCCTTTCTGTTAAGAAGACATAGAAACAACATCGAGACTTTTGCAACCGTCACATTTACAGTTTATATTTAGTTTGCAAACTAGATTTGGACTAGCCATAATAGAAGAAGTTGTAAGAAGTAAGGACGGTGATGATTTCATTTCTTTGTATTGAATTTCTTGGATATGTTCATATGTATGATCCCTGATAAAAATCTCCATCTGGATGAATTAGGTTTAGCTGAAAGTGATTGGCTGTGAATCGGCAGACATCCTACTATATCTTTTCACATGTAACAAGGTAAATTGTAGGCATGGCATGATATTTAAGACAGTAAAGAGTTTAGTTTACAGATAAAAAGACCACTATAGTACGTAGTGGATATTTAGCAAATGTTCATTTTGAATTTTCCTTCATTTTTCTGCTTATTTAAAACCCTTTCAAACTAGATACATCTTTATCTGTATATCTTCTTAATTTATTGAACAACAATCAAGTGTATTGAATAATATAAATCCCTAATACAAATTAAAAGAATTTGTGTTCTAAATAAGTAAGTAATGAAATAAACAATATAAAGACAGTAGTGAAAATAAAATAATTATTTTTTATATAAAAAAATCTTTCTATTAATGTAATTTTATTACAACTGGTCATTAAAACAAGATTTCCATTCATATAACGTTATGTCTGGTCAAAATAACTAAATGAAAAAGATGCACCTTGTGTGACTGTAGATTTAATTTTATTTGCTTATCAAAACAAAACGTAATGAAAACTATGTTTTGAGATATACGATGATGTAAGTACGGTCGCAACTCAAAACTTTAATAGAAAACAAAAATTATGTGTGGTGGGAAATAAAAATAATAATAATTACATCGTAACTAGACTGCTTAAATGATAAATATCAAGGACTGAAAAATATATCACACTAGTTCATTTTCAAACTTATGTGAATTTGTTGCTGTTCTTGGTCGTCACTGCGCAGAGATGCTGTATTCATAAACTACATAAATAATGTATTCATAAACTACATAAATAATGTATTCATAAACAATTCCGTGACATATCTGAGTCCAATATTGACATGTTAAAAGCATTTGTTTTATACAGCTATCACTGTCAGAATAAAACTAAATATGACAAGTAAGGGAGTTAAGCGTTAATATTTTCAGAGTATGCGTAGTGAGTTATGCCTCATTAATGTGTACTCTAGATCAGTGATCCCCAACCTTTTTATCGCCGCGGACCGGTCAACGTTTGATAATTTTACCGCGGCCCGCTGAGGGGTGGGGGGCACGTTGTTTGTTTATATTTTAGATTGTTTTGATTTAATAATTTTAATTTAATTGTATTTGTACCTAAAACCGCCCCGATATCACGATATTTTGCACATGCGCGGTATTGGTGCGGCTTTAGGTGACGTCTCTCAGCTCCCGGTTAACCTCTCGTCCATGGAAAGTCGCACAAACCCGAGAGAAATACACCACAGTAAATAAAATGGAAATAATTTAATGTTCCTTGGGCGGCCCGGTACCATTTGATCCACGGACCGGTACCGGTCCGCGGCCCGGGGGTTGGGGACCACTGCTCTAGATGGTATGGATTATATTAGTTATAAATCTCACCAATCATAATGTAATATCAAACAATCAACCAATCAACCAACTGATCAATCAACCAACCAATTAACCAACTGATCAATCAACCAACTAATTAACCAATTGATCAATCAACCAACTAATTAACCAATTGATCAATCAGCCAACTAAATCACTAAATAAATCACAAATTCAATTATTTTAGATATAAATCTCACCAATCATAATGTAATATCAATCAATCGACCAACCGACTAATCAACTTAACTAAATCACCCACAAATTCAATCACCCAATCAATAACTAAATCAATCAATCAATCAAGCAATCATTCAATCGATCAAACAAGCAATGAAATAATGATAGAATGAATTAACGAATCAATCAATTAATCAATCAATCTTCTGATTTTTTTTGTATTACAGATAACAAGATTACAACACAATTTTTATATACACAGGAAGATGTTGTCTGTGTACATAAAGATATGCATACATCATTAATACATACATACATAGAGACATGCATGCATACATACACAAACACATACATACATACATACATACATACATACATACATACATACATACATACATACATACATACATACATACATACATACATACATACATACATACATACATACATACATACATACATACATATACTTGCACACACACACACACACACACACACACACGCGCGCGTAAATACATGTATTTGTAACAACGCGATATATACAGTATTCTTGAATACAGAACGTCGTGCTTTTCTAAACTGTATTTTACATTTTGAAACACCTTTTTGAATGTTCAACTCAATTTTCTGTCCTAATTAGACCTGATCTATAAATATTTTTTATTCTTATGAGATTAAGAAGTATGCACCTTCCTAAAAAATTTACATATTGTGCTAATGTTCGACATTAACAAGCGGGTTGATAATGCGTACTACGTAATACATTGAAGTAAAAACCTTCTTTATGTCGTATTTTCATACAAATAGTTATAACTTCAGAGAGGTTTTTGATGACATATAGCGCATGAGTTTAGCCATTGGATGAGTTGTGGTGAATTATATTACGTACATTTTAGGCAAATACGTCACAGTTGAAACAAGATGGGCATCGTACCACATTTAACTACATGAGAATGTCGGTTGAAGCTGTTCCTGGAAAGTCAATTAAAGAAGACAGCCAATCAGTTATTCACCTTAGAGATGGCATAGCAAAGTTTGCACAAACACGTGGCCACATGTATGCATTATTGTAGTGTGCAAAATCTTTCATACCTAAAGTTGCTTATTTGACGTTCACTTACAAAAAATAGAAAAAACTTTTTATATATTTTAAATAGTAACAAATATACAAACACTGGTCTTTACTTTAATCATACTGACACTTAGACAGTATCTTTGTACGTTACAGTGGGTTTAAAAACAAACAAAAATACTGACGGTAATAAGGAGGAAAGACTTTTGATGTAAACAATAGCGAGCTACAAAGAATAAGTGTCCTGTATAAGAAAAAACAATTTGGTTCAAGAAGGAAACGAAACTTTAAAAATAAAATCAGATCTCTATCACCAAAGTACTCATAATATTTGTTAGCATTTAAAAGCCACTTAAATATGAATTTCCATTGAACCGCCATTAATATAAGCCCAGGATTGTGAACAGGCTACGATTATGAAAAATGAAAAGAGCGCATGGTGTTTAACATAGAGGAATCGTTACTGTTTGACTGAGTACCCAACACCAAGCAACGAAGGTATATCGTAAAAAAGTGTCTCCATTTGTAACAAGTATTATAAAATCAATGTGATTTTGTATTTTTTTTTAAAAAACCAGCAATTAAAATAATATCTGCACTCATCATGGATATATTGCTTGCAAATTAATGGATATATTTCATAATTCTGTGTGGTTCATTTATCTCATAAAATGCTTGCGAATTCATGGAAATATTTCATAATTCTGTGTGGTCCAATTCTCTCATAAAATGCTCAAATCCAATTGCAGGTTGTGGATTGTAGGAAAACTGAAAGAGAAAGGATGACATACACAGCGTGATTGTAGCAACTGTTAGGAGAGCAAATCATAATTCTAAAAGCGTCCCCAAAGAATTATACTGCCAGCATCCTAAATAAAATCATGAATGTTTTACAATGATTTTTCATGGATATTTGCTAGGCAGTAAAGATTACTAGTTGCTAGGCAGTAAAGATTACTAGTTGCTAGGCAGTGAAGATTACTAGTTGCTAGGCAGTGAAGATTACTAGTTGCTAGGCAGTGAAGATTACTAGTTGCTAGGCAGTAAAGATTACTACTTGCTAGGCAGTGAAGATTACTAGTTGCTAGGCAGTGAATATTACTAGTTGCTAGGCAGTGAAGATTACTAGTTGCTAGGCAGTGAAGATTACTAGTTGCTAGGCAGTAAAGAGTACTTGTTGCTAGGCAGTGCAGAGTACTAGCTGCATTATAAAGAAAGTAGCAGAAAATAATATGTTGAACTTAATATCTTTGCATTTGACGCCAAATCGCAACAATCTGAATTAATCTGAACGTTTTATTATATGTTGTGTCAACGTAATGATAACCATGGTGAGTGTAGAAAAACGAAGTAAATATATACTGAACTTAATTGATGTAGTAATGTCTTTACAGGAATGCCATGAAAGGACAATAACAAAGCCTTTTGGGAAAGCAAACCTTTTTGAGAAAGCATCTAGTTAAAATGACATACCGTGGAACTCTTAAAACAAACCTAACAAAGTTCGTTAATGAATACGTTGGTAATCATATTTAAATATGACAAGTTACCGCAAAATCAAACATTTATAAGGAACAAATACAGCGTGAAAGGGACCCACAATTTGTTCTACTGGGTGGTGATGGTTTATTCTTTTAAATGCTTACATTTATCTTCCTGTTTACTGAAAAGTTCACTTTTCTTTAACACACGTTAAAGACATTTAATTTGTTCCCTCCACCTCATTTCGTTCCTGAGATCCGCCACTCAAAAGACATATAATAATATAACTAAATAGCTAAATAGCATAATAGCTAGCTAGCTAGCGGACCTAGTAATTATATGGATGCATTATCAATACTGATACATGGCTGATATATTTCAAAACATACCGTTGTTTGCTGGTTTTCAGCTGTATTATAACTGTGAGGCATCCCCTCAGGTCCCCCGTTTTCTTTTTCTGTTGTAGGCGTCATAACTAAAGTGGTCACAGTTTCTGTAGCTGTCATGTAAGACACCTATAATATAGAATCAATTATTATATTATATTATATTATATTATATTATATTATATTATATTATATTATATTATATTATATTATATTATATTATATTATATTATATTATATTATATTACATTATATATACATATATATATATATATATATATATATATTATAAGTAATGAAAATATTTCTGATGTCCGTTTATTGCCAATAATAACAAAGGGATGGGTATTGAAGTGTATATATGAATATGTGTTTGGGAAAGAGTGCGTAAAAATAGAGAACATTTCTTCAGTGTAATAATAAGACGGTTAATGTAGTAATACTTTAAACACAACAATCTTACTATTTTTATTCATTTTTCTAAAATATTGCGGTGTCACGGTTGCGCAATAAATGAATTGTTGTGAATGTTATTAAGGCAAACAACTGAGTACAATGCAATGAGTATTGTGTCATCTTTATACTACTGTTATGAAAGAGTTTTCTTCATAACATAAGAAAAGGTGTCAACACTGTAGATACGGCTACATCTTGGGGATTGAGAAGTACGGAACCACTTTAAGGAAATACAGTCTTCTGATTCTGAATTAATTTGGCGCAAGCTTGTTTTCAATTGATACGAAATTTTGGACGTAAACTCACGGTCAAATAAGGACATTCGTCAAGATACTCGTGTTCACTACTTTAGAATCAGAACGAGGCTCCCGTTTCTTCCATTCTGGCTCTGTTAGCGTCTGTGCACGTGATCAGACTGACAATTCTGCTGCATCGGATTATTCATTTCAAGAAACGCGTGAATTATAATGCTTACTCATCCAAAGAATATTTAGGAAATTAAAACTCAATAGAAATGTAATAGAACTGAAGAAAATTCAATTTATTTAATGAATAAAGAAGGTTTAAAAGTGAGGACTATACATTGTCAATGTGAGCCAAAAGTTCCCTACTTCTTTCACGATATTTTTAACGTCTCGTGCAGCTCAAAAAGAACTGCAAGGAAGTAAATAATGGATGAAGACTTACTATCCTGTTTCTGTATCAAAGCAACAACGAAAGCGGGTTTCTATATTCTACAGAGGTAAAGACTTAATTGAAAATGTTAATGATTATCCCAAAATAATATACAGCTGATAAATGAGAAACGGAGAACTAAGAATGATTATGAATATTTAGCGAACATTTTAGAATGCACTTTAATGACACAACCACGTGTTACATTGATGAAAACAAGCAGACGACATACAACTTTGTGATTAATATCATTAACAGGTTTGTGCAGTCGAGTTCATCAAGACTGTATGATAAACTTAAAGATGTCCAGAATGTATCCGTAGAACCTGGATCAGGCTGTGATTTTCACCAATTCATCAAACTATTTGTGAATAACGACCCACGTCAAGAAGAAACCATTCAATCCAACCACCCATGAAATGTATATTTAGTTTTCAAAAGATCTCAGTCAACAAATTTATTTATTGCTGGTAGAGAATTTCAAAAATCAAAGGGCGACTCCGATTACTAGATAGCTAAAAATTTATGAAGCAACCACTGGAACAGCTGTCAACCAATTTTAAGTGATGCAAAAATTCAGACAAACCATGATAGACTTTAACATGTAAAACAAGGCTATCTAGCCCTGCGAGTATTTTGTCAACGTAGAGAAAACTTAACGAAATGAGCTTGCCAAATTGAAGTGGTTGATAGTCATAACTCAAAGACAGGACTGCTTTGTCAAAAGAATATCAATTTGTCAAAGGGAGTGAAAGTTGTAAATGGACTTGAAAAAAAACTTCTTTTTTTACAAATGGATGATTAGGAAACTAGTGGAAAACCTCTGCAAAAGGTGATAAAGCCAAAATATGTTAAATGTTATTGTTTACCAGACCATATATGGCATTATTTTTATTGGCATGTAAGTAAAATAAAACTGTCAAATTATTTATGATGGATATACGGTTTTAAGTAAATCTGCTATGTATGATTTGTACTGAAGTAAGTCGGAGAGAAAGACAAAAATATTATATGAAGGAGAAATTGATTCATCGTGCCTAATTATTAAAACTATTACCTGGAAACGAAATATAAATTGATACAATAAAACAATTACCTCAAGGTGGTACATACTTTATACGACTGGTAAGTTAGAAAATACTTACGTTGTGTAAAGACGAATTATATGACCGACATGTCCAGAGTTATTTAGATTGTAACAATAACTCTATTCTTTTAGGATAGACAAAGAAGAAAAGGAAGTTTGTAGGGGATTAATAATACACAATATTAGAGACGAGTTTAAAGATTTTAGATGCACAGAAATTGAATACATACTCAAAAAACGGTTATCAAAACATGAATATAATTTGAAGATGCAAAACTAAATTTTATAATTTTACACGGAATATCAATGTATTTTCATTGGCTACAAGATCTTTTTGGTATATACCATCAGTACCTTTGCTACGGTACTTTATATACGTTGTAACTCAAGAATGACGTAATACACTGGTAAAAAGTATACACAGTCTAGAACGTTGAAACTAATAGGTGCACTTTTCTTGTCAATTGGTTTAAATCCAAAGGTATCGGGAAACCAAACTTTAAATCCAAAGGTATCGGGAAACCAAACTTTAAATCCAAAGGTATCGGGAAACCAAACTTTAAATCCAAAGGTATCGGGAAACCAAACTTTAAATCCAAAGGTATCGGGAAACCAAACATATGTATCCCCATGTCTTAATTTTTTTATTGATAGAAGCTCATTATAATATGTCAAGGAATGTTAAGACGTCATCATGTCTAAAGTACAAAATGCATTTACAGAGGAATTGGACGAGATGTGGACTTATCGGTAGCCTTGCCATCAAACGGATATTGAAGTCTTGTCAGTACTCTTTACATTTGTTCTTTCATTTCTAATGGTACGATACTATTTTCATCTCATGCACGTTCCAATGCGTTCTTGTCTTTTGAATAGAAGATCACAAGGAATCTACCATTTTCCTCCTGAAGAAGAGAATTATATAGCCCAACGCTCATTCTTAGTGTACTCGTGCCATCAAAGATTATATAAGCATTACAATCATTTATCACTTTTAATATCTAGTTTGGTAAAAATGATTTCTGCTGAATGGATAACTCGCATTTTATTCTCGATCAACTCATAGATTCATCACTAATCCGTTTAAGACCTCAGTCGCTGCAAAAGTCACATGTTTACGTATAAAGACTTCTTGTTTCTGAATGCATTTGTATACCTTGGGCTAGTATATGGAATAGTTATTAATACGTGTTTGACTCTCGTATCTATTTAATTAACTTAATATCACAACTGCATGTCTTGCTCAAATCTTCTAATCATGCACGTTTGTTGACAGTTTTCCTGTTCAGTCACATTTTGAACCATATAGTTGTTAGCCATTACTTCTTGTTCAATTTCTCTAAGTTCTGTATTCGTTATTCAAATTCTCCTCTGCAATTTGCTTGACATAATTGATATGAACTTTAGATTTATGATGGTCATATTTCGAATGAAATATAATTTCTCTTTTATATATGCATTTCATTTAATAATCATCAATGGGAAAAACTTCTGTAGCTGGAAGCTAGACTGTTTCCATGACCTCTTACCTAAACATTGCAAACTTTGCACCGTTGATCCATCTGGTAAGGTCTCCTCCCACCTCTCTTTAATTTTCTATTTCTTTTATCATATGTCCACAACTATCCAATTGAAATATTTATTATCCCAAGAACTTTGAAATATAGCTAAATATAGTACAGCCAGTTAAAAGTCAGAATTCGCTCAGACATGTTGACGATTTTGTCTTCCAGTTGTGTAATAATATAGTTTCTGAATAGTACAGATATTATGGACTAAATAACAAAATAGTACAGATATTATGGAATAAATAACAAAATAGTACACATAGCATGGAGTAAATAGCAAAAATAGTACACAGAGCATAGAGTAAATGGCAAAATAGCACCGTTATCATGGAGTAAATAGCAAAAATAGTACAGTTAGCATAGAGTAAAACTGAAAAACAGTACACATAGCATGGAGTAAAATTGAAAAATAGTAGACATAGCATGGAGTAAAACTGAAAAACAGTACATATAGTTTGGAGTAAAAGTGAAAAACAGTACACATAGCATGGAGTAAAACTGAAAAACAGTACACATAGCATGGAGTAGAATTAAAAAACAGTACACATAGCATGGAGTAAAACTGAAAAACAGTACACAAAGCATGGAGTAGAATTGAAAAACAGTAAACATAGCATGGATTGAAACTGAAAAACAGTACATATAGTTTGGAGTAAAAGTGAAAACCAGTACACATAGCATGGAGTAGAATTGAAAAACAGTACACATAGCATGGAGTAAAACTGAAAAACAGTACACATAGCATGGAGTAAAACTGAAAAACAGTACACATAGCATGGAGTAGAATTGAAAAACAGTACACATAGCATGGAGTAGAATTAAAAAACAGTAGACATAGCATGGAGTAAAACTGAAAAACAGTACACATAGCATGGAGTAAAACTGAAAAACAGTACACAAAGCATGGAGTAGAATTGAAAAACAGTAGACATAGCATGGAGTGAAAATGAAAAACAGTACATATAGTTTGGAGTAAAAGTGAAAAACAGTACACATAGCATGGAGTAAAACTGAAAAATAGTAGACATAGCATGGAGTAAAACTGAAAAACAGTACATATAGTTTGGAGTAAAAGTGAAAAACAGTACACATAGCATGGAGTAGAATTGAAAAACAGTACACATAGCATGGAGTAAAACTGAAAAACAGTACACAAAGCATGGAGTAAAACTGAAAAATAGTAGACATAGCATGGAGTAAAACTGAAAAACAGTACATATAGTTTGGAGTAAAAGTGAAAAACAGTACACATAGCATGGAGTAGAATTAAAAAACAGTACACATAGCATGGAGTAAAACTGAAAAACAGTACACAAAGCATGGAGTAGAATTGAAAAACAGTAGACATAGCATGGAGTGAAACTGAAAAACAGTACATATAGTTTGGAGTAAAAGTGAAAAACAGTACACATAGCATGGAGTAAAACTGAAAAATAGTAGACATAGCATGGACTAAAACTGAAAAACAGTACATATAGTTTGGAGTAAAAGTGAAAAACAGTACACATAGCATGGAGTAGAATTGAAAAACAGTACACATAGCATGGAGTAGAATTGAAAAACAGTACACATAGCATGGAGTAGAATTGAAAAACAGTACACATAGCATGGAGTAGAATTAAAAAACAGTACACATAGCATGGAGTAAAACTGAAAAACAGTACACATAGCATGGAGTAGAATTAAAAAACAGTACACATAGCATGGAGTAAAACTGAAAAACAGTACACAAAGCATGGAGTAGAATTGAAAAACAGTAGACATAGCATGGAGTGAAACTGAAAAACAGTACATATAGTTTGGAGTAAAAGTGAAAAACAGTAAACATAGCATGGAGTAAAACTGAAAAACAGTACACAAAGCATGGAGTAGAATTGAAAAACAGTACACATAGCATGGAGTAGAATTAAAAAACAGTACACATAGCATGGAGTAGAATTGAAAAACAGTACACATAGCACGGAGTAAAACTGAAAAATAGTAGACATAGCATGGAGTAAAACTGAAAAACAGTACATATAGTTTGGAGTAAAAGTGAAAAACAGTACACATAGCATGGAGTAGAATTGAAAAACAGTACACATAGCATGGAGTAGAATTGAAAAACAGTACACATAGCATGGAGTAGAATTGAAAAACAGTACACATAGCATGGAGTAGAATTAAAAAACAGTACACATAGCATGGAGTAAAACTGAAAAACAGTACACATAGCATGGAGTAGAATTAAAAAACAGTACACATAGCATGGAGTAAAACTGAAAAACAGTACACAAAGCATGGAGTAGAATTGAAAAACAGTAGACATAGCATGGAGTGAAACTGAAAAACAGTACATATAGTTTGGAGTAAAAGTGAAAAACAGTAAACATAGCATGGAGTAAAACTGAAAAACAGTACACAAAGCATGGAGTAGAATTGAAAAACAGTACACATAGCATGGAGGAGAATTAAAAAACAGTACACATAGCATGGAGTAGAATTGAAAAACAGTACACATAGCACGGAGTAAAACTGAAAAACAGTACACAT
Source organism: Unio pictorum (assembly GCA_030141615.1). NCBI lineage: Eukaryota > Metazoa > Mollusca > Bivalvia > Unionida > Unionidae > Unio > Unio pictorum. Next base: position 315,922 of record JARLTB010000379.1, on the reverse strand, counting down.
AGCATGGAGTAGAGTTAAAAAACAGTACACATAGCATGGAGTAGAATTGAAAAACAGTACACATAGCATGGAGTAAAACTGAAAAACAGTACACATAGCATGGAGTAGAATTAAAAAACAGTACACATAGCATGGAGTAAAACTGAAAAACAGTACACATAGCATGGAGTAAAACTGAAAAACAGTACACATAGCATGGAGTAGAATTAAAAAACAGTACACATAGCATGGAGTAAAACTGAAAAACAGTACACAAAGCATGGAGTAAAACTGAAAAACAGTACACATAGCATGGAGTAAAACTGAAAAACAGTACACATAGCATGGAGTAGAATTAAAAAACATTACACATAGCATTGAGTAAAACTGAAAAACAGTACACATAGCATGGAGTAGAATTGAAAAACAGTAGACATAGCATGGAGTGAAACTGAAAAACAGTACACATAGCATGGAGTAAAACTGAAAAACAGTACACATAGCATGGAGTAGAATTGAAAAACAGTAGACATAGCATGGAGTGAAACTGAAAAACAGTACACATAGCATGGAGTGAAACTGAAAAACAGTACACATAGCATGGAGTAAAACTGAAAAAACAGTACACATAGCATGGAGTAAAACTGAAAAACAGTACACATAGCATGGAGTAGAATTAAAAAACAGTACACATAGCATGGAGTAAAACTGAAAAACAGTACACAAAGCATGGAGTAGAATTGAAAAACAGTAGACATAGCATGGAGTGAAACTGAAAAACAGTACACATAGCATGGAGTAAAATTAAAAAACAGTACACATAGCATGGAGTGAAACTGAAAAACAGTACACAAAGCATGGAGTAGAATTAAAAAACAGTACACATAGCATGGAGTAAAACTGAAAAACAGTAGACATAGCATGGAGTAGAATTGAAAAACAGTACACATAGCATGGAGTAAAACTGAAAAACAGTACACATAGCATGGAGTAGAATTGAAAAACATTACACATAGCATGGAGTAAAACTGAAAAACAGTACACATAGCATGGAGTAAAACTGAAAAACAGTACACATAGCATGGAGTAAAACTGAAAAACAGTACACATAGCATGGAGTAAAACTGAAAAACAGTACACATAGCATGAAGTAGAATTAAAAAACAGTACACATAGCATGGAGTAAAACTGAAAAACAGTACACAAAGCATGGAGTAGAATTGAAAAACAGTTGACATAGCATGGAGTTAAACTGAAAAACAGTACATATAGTTTGGAGTAAAAGTTAAAAACAGTACACATAGCATGGAGTAAAACTGAAAAACAGTACACATAGCATGGAGTAGAATTGAAAAACAGTACACATAGCATGGAGTAAAACTGAAAAACAGTACATATAGCAGGGAGTAAAACTGAAAAACAGTACACATAGCACGGAGTAAAACTGAAAAACAGTACACATAGCAGGGAGTAAAACTGAAAAACAGTACACATAGCACGGAGTAAAACTGAAAAACAGTACACATAGCACGGAGTAAAACTGAAAAACAGTACACATAGCAGGGAGTAAAACTGAAAAACAGTACACATAGCAGGGAGTAAAACTTAAAAACAGTACACATAGCATGGAGTAAAACTGAAAAACAGTACACAAAGCATGGAGTAGAATTGAAAAACAGTAGACATAGCATGGAGTGAAACTGAAAAACAGTACACATAGCATGGAGTAAAATTAAAAAACAGTACACATAGCATGGAGTGAAACTGAAAAACAGTACACAAAGCATGGAGTAGAATTAAAAAACAGTACACATAGCATGGAGTAAAACTGAAAAACAGTAGACATAGCATGGAGTAGAATTGAAAAACAGTACACATAGCATGGAGTAAAACTGAAAAACAGTACACATAGCATGGAGTAGAATTGAAAAACATTACACATAGCATGGAGTAAAACTGAAAAACAGTACACATAGCATGGAGTAAAACTGAAAAACAGTACACATAGCATGGAGTAAAACTGAAAAACAGTACACATAGCATGGAGTAAAACTGAAAAACAGTACACATAGCATGAAGTAGAATTAAAAAACAGTACACATAGCATGGAGTAAAACTGAAAAACAGTACACAAAGCATGGAGTAGAATTGAAAAACAGTTGACATAGCATGGAGTTAAACTGAAAAACAGTACATATAGTTTGGAGTAAAAGTTAAAAACAGTACACATAGCATGGAGTAAAACTGAAAAACAGTACACATAGCATGGAGTAGAATTGAAAAACAGTACACATAGCATGGAGTAAAACTGAAAAACAGTACATATAGCAGGGAGTAAAACTGAAAAACAGTACACATAGCACGGAGTAAAACTGAAAAACAGTACACATAGCAGGGAGTAAAACTGAAAAACAGTACACATAGCACGGAGTAAAACTGAAAAACAGTACACATAGCACGGAGTAAAACTGAAAAACAGTACACATAGCAGGGAGTAAAACTGAAAAACAGTACACATAGCAGGGAGTAAAACTTAAAAACAGTACACATAGCATGGAGTAAAACTGAAAAACAGTACACATAGCACGGAGTAAAACTGAAAAACAGTACACATAGCAGGGAGTAAAACTGAAAAACAGTACACATAGCAGGGAGTAAAACTTAAAAACAGTACACATAGCATGGAGTAAAACTGAAAAACAGTACACATAGCATGGAATAGAATTTAAAAAATGGTACAGATTATAAAGAATAAACAGCACAATATTACATGCAGAGTTGAGTAATTAGCTGGGACATCAAATGAGCATTTCGTTGGATCATTTATATGATGTTGTGTTTAAATAAGAATATTTTTTTTCCAAAGACCGAATGCTCAAATGTTTGCAGAAGTGCGAATAATACGACGCACATTCACAACGTGCGAAGTGTAACATGCATTTTATGTGTACTATCACATGCTGAAATATTTATCATATGTAAAATGCATTTTAGGTGTACAAATATATGAAACAGTTTACCTTTTCATACATTTTAGATTTCTCGCATATAAATTCAAATGATGCTAAAATGACAGCAAGAACCAATCCTGCTATTAGTATGTAGAATATACCGGCAACATTGCTGAGGGAAAGTTCTCGTTTGGATGACGCATCCTGAAAAAGAAATGAAATAAGAGAACCAATCCATAATTAAGCGTTGATAATGTATGGTTCCTGTAAACAAAGTATTATATAATTTTAATACACTTTAATTCTCAGACAGCAAATTCACTTGTTCTTTCTGTGTTCATTTTAGTTACATGCATGCATTTTTAAGTATTAACAATATTCATGCTCCAAAGTATACATGAATTATCAAAGAACACACATGCACACACGTGGACACAAACACATACACGCGCATGCATGTTCAAACATACACACGCACGCACACACAAGCATGTGGACAAACACATGCATACATACATACATACATACATACATACATACATACATACATACATACATACATACATACATACATACATACATACATACATACATACATACATACATACATACATACATACATACATACATACTATTGTAATGTAATTTTATTACTGGATTAGAAATACAGTTCAATTCTCGTTAACATAAAAACGTTGTAACTAATGCTGACCTTGATTCATGATTTGAAGCAAGCAACATAATAGATTTCTTTTTAGTATTTCTTCGAGTAGATTTTTAGAGTAAAATCAAGGCAGTACTTAAAGCACATGAGAGATAACATGTAGCAATTATTTCGAAACTCTTGTTTTACCGAAAGGTTGACCTCATCCGGGCATCGGTTTTGCGCAGTATTGCCAGATTTAATATTGACGTATTGAGAAATAATTTTAGTCTCGCTTTAATTCCTGGAGACGTTCAGGTGTTTTTGTTGTGACCAGTTTGAGTTTAATTATTTATTTTTTCTTCAACTCATTTGGATTCTAAGAGATCATTCTTCTCTGGAAATACTTGTGCTCTAAATTTATTCTTGGACAAGGACAGTTATCGAACTTAACAGAATTCAATAACTGGAATAGTATTATATGTGACTCAGCAAAAAACTATTGACACATCATCACTACACTGACTATACTGACGGAATGGAACTCAGATGCATTAGAACATTTTATTTTTAGGACTTCTATATTTTAATTCTTTGATTAGTTTTGGATTTTATTCTTAAAAACGTACCTTCCTTTTTCTCGTTTTATTGTGTTCTTCTAAGGACATAAATTATTTGTTAGATTTTACAAAGATTGTTGTCTTCACTCTTTTCTTGTTACTATCAAAAAAGCTCAAAGACGTAATAATACCTACCTACCTACACACACACACACACACACACACACACACACTCACACACACACACACACACACACACACACACACACACTCACACATACATACATACATACATACATACATACATACATACATACATACATACATACATACATACATACATACATAATACATACATACATACATACATACATACATACATACATACATACATACATACATACATACTATCCGCATGGATATTAGTTTGTACTCTTTATAAGTACTCGAAATGTTTTATTTGTAGTAACCTCCTGTGCCAGATTGAAGGCAATAAGATAATTACAGTTAACATATAATTTAATGCTGATAAAGGAATTCTTTTCACTTGGTGCATGTAAATAATATACCATTAAACAAGATACTATATATGTCAAAAGATGTAAAAGGAATCCTTCATCGATATAAGACTATACAAAAACTAATGCTCCTAAAGGACGTTACTGTATGCACTCACTCCAGGATTTCCAGCACATTGCCCTTTGTCTTTCCACCATTTCGTTTTTAATTTATGCAGCGTACCATCCTCTGTCAGTTCCAGAACTGCTAAGTTCATCTGAGCTCTGCATATGAAAAACGAAATGTAACGAATAAACGTTCTTACAACGACACATCTGTAGTGTAAGCAAACCTTTTCTTTAGGTTAAACACATGGTTTGGCCCAACAATTCTTAACTCTGTATACCAACTACCACTGTAGCACTGTCAACTAGTGTCCAGTTTAAATAAGCGTCGCTTTGCCCTTTCAACCATTTAATTCTCCAGGTTATTATGATGCGTTTAAAAAGGCGTCTTAAATTTCTTTTAGCGCTGACCATAATATGCCAATACTGTTTTGCTTAAATAAAGAAATGCTGATGTAATCATTTTAAACTTTCGGACGGTAATAAAGAATATAAAGCAACCATAATAACCATAGTTTAACCATACCATCACCTTTACCAACACATGATTATGTTTTACTTATTTGTTTCTAGTTTAAATAAAGACATAAAATAAATATTAGGCATATTCTCATGATATTAAAAGTGTTTTCCTAAGATGGAAATTAGCTTTGTGATTGCTATCTTTTAGATTATATATCTTTGATTAAAAACAAATTGATTAAGTTTAAATGTATGACGTCAGATGTTTGGGCTCCCATAGATTGGACTATTCGTTTAGGCAATAATTATTTTGTACGTCTTTCCAGTCAGAAATTAGTTTCTTTATTGGTATACGTTTCAATCTTTCTGAACGTGAGTTTTATGCCGCCATGATATACACTAATTGTAATCACTGAGTTATATCATATATTTCCGTACGAGATCAACCACGGCACAATTTACTTTATTGGGGAGTCCGGGGTCGTTGCTATACCAAGCCCTTTTGAATTCAAGTTGGGCCCAACTTTCATAGTATCACACGGTTCTCTGTTGTTGTAGAATTCATTGGCGGAAGACTCCAATAAATAGGCATATTTGCCCTTAGAGTTTCGTACTCGCTCCACACCGTCTTCCACGCTATTTACAAAAACACTAGGATTTTCCGCAGACATAAAGTTCCACATTTGCCGGTAAGTTGGAACCTTCGATTCCTAGAAGTAAAGAGAAAACCACATGAACAATATATCTGACTTGGAAATCTTCTTATTCCCGAACGCACGCACACACGCATACACACCATATCAATTGTGCAGCTTGGGATTGAAACGTATCGTTGTTTTAAAGGAACATCAGTCATAGACATGCATATCCAATCACAGCAAATATAGTCTACAGACTAGGTTATTTCCGTTATTTGCAGACTGTTACTGAAGTTTATGGAAGTTTAATAGTCTGGGTGATGCAAAACACTGCAACTATGTATTAAAAGTATGCATCAGTCATACTGGTTTAGACTAACAACACATTGACAACACATTTTACAAGTATGTAGCAATCATCCTTGTGTAGACTAACACAATATTGAAAATACGTATCAAAAGTATGCATCAATAATCCTAGTGTAGACTAACAAAATATTGGCAATACATATTACAAGTATGTAGCAATCATCCTGATGTAGACTAACAAAACATACTTCAAAGAACTTTCTTGTGGTGCCTGATTCAACCGTTCCATATTTGATTTCAGTCTGTTTCGCAAGGTCATCTGCAGACTCTATCGGTGTATGCATGCGTTCTATTGTCAAAAATGCTGCCAAATTGGCTGTATAAGACGATATAATGATAAGAACAAAGAACCACCAAACGGTACCAATGGTTCGTCCTGAAAAAGATCTGCAAAGAGGAAAGAAAGATTTTTTTTAAAAAAAACCTGCACAATATATGCCATAAGAGTGGCTTATTCATATTTAAATTTTCATTGAATAATTATTAACGTCTTGTCAGCAAACACCATTTTTAAACAGACGATGTTCTAAGGCTGTGCAGATAAAATATAAATGAGACATATTTTTCTTATGAAATACAACACAACGACTCTTTTTAAAGGAAACCAAATGTACGATGGCTTAAGTGGAGCAAGTAATCAAAATTATCTGCTGCCATAAAAGTAAAATACATTTCAAAGCATAAACTTCGTAATACGAATGAAATAAATGCATTCTCTGCAATGTGATTGGTTGTAAACTATCACATTTTATTGCTCTGGAAATTACGACCAATATAAATGTTCTGAGGACTACGTTGGATACCAATCGATTTTAATATATTTTATGTAAAGCTTTGGCTAATGAACTCCATCATAAAAAGCAAATATAATGATACCCCCTCTTAAGCCCCACATTATTTTTCAGCCATGTAAACGCACAGTCCTATATTCACCCCAATCATGATGATAATACTCACAATAACAATAATAATAATGATGATAATACTCATAATAACAATAATAATACTATTGATGATAATACTCATAATAACAATAATAATAATACTAATAATAATAATGATGATAATACTCATAACAATAATAATAATGATGATAATACTCATAAAAACAATAATAATAATACTAATAATACTCATAATAACAATAATAATACTACTAATAATACCCATAATAATAATAATAATAATAATAATAATAATAATAATAATAATAATAATAATAATAATAATAATAATGTGGACATCGCAATAACTACCGCAACAGATCGTTAATACAACTCCATCAAAAACAACGATGATATCAGCAAGCTCAAACCCTGAATTCAACATCAACTTTCCAACTGATATTCCAGTAAATGAAATTGCGCCTACACAATTACGAGTATTTCATAGTTGGTCAAATATTAGATCAAAATAAAGTGGATGGTTACAGACGGGTAATTCATTCTTATTTACAACAACAACAAAATAATTGAGATGGAACACTTGACTGTTTGCCTGTTGCTATTCCAACGGGTAGTCGTCAACTCGAACAAATCAATGATGAATTTCAACGCAGAATAAAATCTAATAGAGGATAAGAAAATACGATACGGACCTGTCTTGAGTGTAAATGAAGTCGAGGCGCTAGTTAAGTTTAAACCGTGTTAATTACATTTCCTCAGGAATTACTTTTAATTGTTTACATGCAGATCCACGTCGAGGAGCAGTTTAACCTAATCTGTAGATTGTAGGTCTACATATAGATATTACTACGCCTGAACATTTATGTGTAGCTACATTCCAAATAGGATCAGTCGTTTTTTTGCCTCCTTCAACTTCACCAGGTTCATAAACATATCTTACAGTCACATTGCCTGATACCAGTTGTTTTGAAAAAAAATAATGTCGTTGCCTTTGGCAATGTTTTGTTTGTTATTGTATTAATTTGTGTCTTCAAAATTGTACGAGTAATCTTATTATCTAATGCAGCTATGACACTTGGTAGTCTTGCAACCCATTCACGAGATCTCATCTTTTTGACTTTTTTCATAAATATTTAATTTGCTTATTGATATATAAATAACCTTTTTAAATCGTTGAACGATTTCCTGCTGACGGTGAATTGTGATATGTCCTCGTCGAATTTTGACGCTGTGTGTTTCCATCTGAGATGATACTGCAGCAGGAAATTTTTTGCGAGGATCATCCCCCAGCAACTGAGTCCATCGCAAATCTCCACGTTGATAAGTTCGTTTAAACGCACTAGAAACTTCTCCAACTGTTCTAGTTATTAATGGTTCTGCTTCTTTATATCTGCTTGCAACGTCAACGACAGTTAACGCTTTATTGTATATATATTGTCGTCTACAAATTTTACTAGTATCGTGTGGAAAAACAACATATCTGCCTGATGAACTTCACTCGGAGCGTTGATATCAATATGTGCATTCTGAATGTTTTAGGTAATGGTAGATAAATATGTCACATTGCTTGTCATGCTAACGAATTTGCAACAACAGAACGTGTAATATTTGCTGCGTCAACGAGTTTGCTAATCGCCTCTCGACCTCTCCAATATTCGCTTGGTCCATAATAAAACGATTCCATAATAATAATAATAATCGGTTGATTAATTAACGGCCCCTATTACGAGTTTACCTTTCATCGCCGATTTTAACAACCAATTAGCTAATGATCCTCTAAAAGGTTTATTTTTTTATGGAATTTAACCAATGAATCAAATGCAGTAGGTCGTTGTTATAAATTTGATTTTTATACGCTACATCATGAACAAGATATGATTGATAAATAGCATATTTTTAATACTCTCATATTTGAGATGATCTCGCTCGTCAAGTCGAATATTAAGTCGGGTCATAGGACCAAAATAATTATTTCCTGAGATATGTTTTTCTCCTGGATATTTAGCGTATGGAGTTCCTGGTAATTTTCGTAGCTAAGTAGCAATATCACTACCACCGGCAATTTCATTCCTGGCGGAGAAAAATATATTTTTGTACCACATTTTACACACGTGCTTGTAAGTGCGTGCTTTTTACGTTTTGTCTTTATTGTTTTTAATGCACTGGTTGGGGTGGATGCTTTGCATCTACCAGAATGTAAATTCACATTATTTATAATACGTTTATAACATAGATGTCATTGATTTCTGAGCGACACGAAAGCAAGAGCCAGTAAAACAGCATCCAGAGCCACAATATGCGATTAGAATGATTGTAATAGGTCTGGTTTGATCTGGTAGGACACTCTTATTACTTAATCTAATAATGTAATAGCTTAAATGGGAAAAGTTAAATTTATTGCCACAATCTGTACATGATCAGAGATGATACTATGTGCTTAAAGATTTTAATGAAAACGCAAAATTATTGAACGAAGACGATGATGATATTATTGATTTTATCACCGATTTTGATAAAGTAGTACTTGTTGATGAACTCAATGGATTTGGCAATAATTTAGTTGTGTGTGATGATGTGATTCCAGACAAACAATTAGATCCTGCAAGAATATTTTCTCGGGACGGCATAACACTTCAGATATCATTTATGTTACTTAGAGATATACACTAATGTGATTAGGGAAAACTGTACTATTTTAGCAGTATTTAACGGAGTCGACACACATACACTTAGAAATATTCATCAAACTTTGTGTTCAAGGGATATGGACATAACTAAATTCAAACATTTCTTTTCACTTACATGATCATAGATCTAGATATCGTGTAGGTCTTGATATGGTGTAGGTCTTGATATCGTGTAGGTCTTGATATGGTGTAGGTCTTGATATCGTGTAGGTCTTGATAAAATCTTCGGTTAAGAAATAGCAGCTGGTCTGATATAATTTTTGTAAAAATACTTACACATTCCAGCAGCGGAGAGGGAGCAACCTCAATGAAACGTCCGGGTGGGTAAACAAAACACATATACTAATTTTGGATAACACTAACGACAAAGATCAAGTAACAAAATAAGCTAACCCAATTAGAGAAATTCTCGGTCAGTTAGCGGCTTCTATTTAACGTTATTGACCATGTATTTTTCATTTTCGTATGAAGCTTTATTTTTAAGCAAATGACATTTTTCTTTTTTTGTTTTATTTGTTGCCCATTCGTGACATTTTCAACTTTGATTGCTGATATTCCAACGTTTCGATTAGAGTGTTTTTAATTCTTGTAAAAGTGTGTTTTTAAACATGGTCATATATTCATTGGCTCTCGTCTCGCTCGTGTGATTTGTCAATATTGTCAATGTTGTTTTAATTTTCATTTTGATTTGTACACTCACATATATGTTAATGCTACACATGAAAGTGAAAACAAATTTGAAATGTAATTTGGTGGAAAAAATAAACGACAGATGGCAGGAAACGTCGTGCATGTGGGGACGTTTAAAGATCACCTGACATACTCTAAAAAATGTTGTTACATCAACTTTGTATTGCATGATTAAACGTAGTTGAACTGACACAAAATATAAAACAATTGTCAAGTGTAAAGAAGAAATTTCAATTTGATTACTCGAAATAGAATTATACAACGCTGTTACGTTCCCATAGCTACGATTTCCCATCTGTAGAGGACGCCAACCGGAAATCATGTACATTTATCCCTAGAAGACGAAGTTCTTGTTGTAACAAAAATCCAACTATAAACTATGTATATGAAACATTTAGATGAAACTATTGAAAACTAATTTGCTCTTCAGCCTTACATCGATGTGAGTGCACAAAGCTATAGATTGTGTTGCTTTCAAAACTTCTGTTGTTAGAATTTTTTTTCAAAATTCCCGTTGATACAAGCCACCGTTGTAAAAGAAAAGAAATCGGCGCTCTTAAACCAATCCAAAGGAACCAACGTTACTTTCCTTATGTCGGCCGACTTCATTAACAAAATCGACACACTTAACAGAATCTAAAGTCAATTTCCGAAGTTGGCTTGCTTTCTAACCTTTGTATTTGATACAGTGTCTGTACGTTTAATGAGATAGTTTATCGCTCGCTACCAGTTGTGTTTGTTCATCACCCGGGCTTCAATTTCCAATTGGATGACATTTGCTGTCCGTGAAAAGCGATACACAATACAGTAAGGATGCATATGCTAGCCTGCGTCTGTTACTGAGTTTGTGGATATGTGTTTTTCTTTATAACAAAATTAGTATGATGAAAACAGAACGAATAAATGATGACCATGAAAGGTAAGTTTCTTGTTCTGTTTATCTTTTTTATTATACCATGCAGTTGGCGAGGCGACCCAAATTCAACATAAAATTATTTCGTTTTTTTAGTATGAGTTTATAAAACTTATGAGAAAAAATATGTTATCGTGTCCCAATATATTCGGTAAATGAGGTATATATATATATATATATATATATATATATATATATATATATATATATATATATATATATATATATATATATATATATATGGTAGATTGCTTTTCCAGAAGCCATATGGGGTACATGGTCCATCACATATGCTGGCCGCCGTGTAAAGACGCCTACTAAGTGCTGATAAATGGAGTTAAACCCCACAAATACCCCACATCCACCTGCCTCCATCCCTATTTACATACCTTGGACATGCATCGCTTCCCTGTAGCATCAAAGCTCCGACTGAAAACCACAGAGCATTCAAAATGTTGAAGTGGTTTTCCATAACTTCATCCCCAGAACCTTTCTGCCATTCATATGGACTAAACCGGCTAACGAGGAAAAGTCCCACACTAACACCAATGTAAGCACACAAAATGCAGATCCATATTTTTGGAGACAATGGTTCCATGAAAGAGAATACACCCGGTTTTTCAATTTCAGGTTTCTTTATCATTATGCTTATTCCGACGTTCATAAAAGGTTTGGAAAAGTCCACAAAAGCCTCCCTCTCGTACGTAATGGTGATTGGACCAATTGCCATATCAGCCTCCTGAAACAGAAACGTTTTTTTTTTCTCCATAAAACAATACATATTCGCTAACCAATATTCCGATATGTTAACCCTATCTACACCATGGCAGATCAAGCAGATATTTTATAGATTTGTATTAGCGACAGATATTAATTGCCTCCGTTAGTCTGTTATGCCAATCAAACAAGAGCGGTGCTTTGTACATCGACCGAAAATAGTGAAGTCAGGTGACTTCAAAAGGATGCTTTGTAAGTTCAACATCGAAAGGATGAAAGACCAGAATGAAACTATTACAGGTGTATTTGAGTGAAATATATGTGTACAAATAATGACCGGGTATGGAAAATTGCGTATTTATTAATCGATTCAAGCTGTGTGATACCCATGTCTCGATCTTGTACGAATAATGTTCAAAGTTGAATATCATAATTAAGATTGGATTCAGTGACATGTCGCAGAATCCAATGAAATTCACAGACATAAGCACAGAAAATATGCTCGAACCGCCAATGTGTAGATGATGCTAATATATTGGAACCTTGGCTAGCGAAGATAAGAACAGCAAAAGTGACAGAAGAATATTTTAATTCATATTTGTTATTTTCATCTCTTTCAAAGTAAACGAAACGAAGTGTGGAAGTGTGGAATGTATGTGGATGTGGAATAAATATTAATAGCATTCCTGAAGTTAATGTAATGTCCAGATGGATTCGACAACGAAACGCGCTTTTAGCAACAAGAATTTGAAAACATTACGGGGAATAACTCGAATAACATTAACCTTCATATATTTGTAAAGCAGTTTTCTCCCCTACAATAATATCCTACGTAGTGTAAAACCAGACTGTCGCCAGATGTATTAGCGAAGTATCCCAAGTTTATATATGTGTGTGTGTGTGTGTGTGTGTGTGTGTGTGTGTGTGTGTTGGTGTGTGTGAGAGGTAGTAGATCTAAAAGAATGTGTTTTGAATCCCCGTAGTATCCATTAATCGCTCTATATCTTACTATCGCAAATTAGCGGTATATCAGTGTCAAGAACTGAAATTGCCGAATTTTTCTGTTGAGCATTTCGTGACAATTTTCCTTTGCATTTCTATGTCCCTATGAAGGTGGTTATATTTATGCCTATCTTTCGCAGGACACAGCGCACACCATACGTCTTACACGAAAAGTACACAGCGCACACCATACGTCTTACACGGAAAGTACACAGCGCACACCATACGTCTTACACGAAAAGTACACAGCGCACACCATACGTCTTACACGGAAAGTACACAGCGCACACCATACGTCTTACACGGAAAGTACACAGCGCACACCATACGTCTTACACGGAAAGTACACAGCGCACACCATACGTCTTACACGGAAAGTACACAGCGCACACCATACGTCTTACACGAAAAGTACACAGCGCACACCATACTTCTTACAAGGACATTACACAGCGCACACCATACGTCTTACACGAAAAGTACACAGCGCACACTGTACGTCTTTCACGAAAAGTACACAGCGCACACCATACGTCTTACACGGAAAGTACACAGCGCACACAATACGTCTTACACGAAAAGTACACAGCGCACACCATACGTCTTACACGAAAAGTACACAGCGCACACCATACGTCTTACACGAAAAGTACACAGCGCACACCATACGTCTTACACGAAAAGTACACAGCGCACACCATACGTCTTTCACGAAAAGTACACAGCGCACACCATACGTCTTACACGGACAGTACACAGCGCACACCATACGTCTTACACGAAAAGTACACAGCGCACACCATACGTCTTACACGAAAAGTACACAGCGCACACCATACGTCTTTCACGAAAAGTACACAGCGCACACCATACGTCTTACACGGACAGTACACAGCGCACACCATACGTCTTACACGAAAAGTACACAGCGCACACCATACATCTTACACGAAAAGTACACAGCGCACACCATACGTCTTTCACGAAAAGTACACAGCGCACACCATATGTCTTACACGGACAGTACACAGCGCACACCATACGTCTTACACGGAAAGTACAAACTAAACTTACACGTCTATACACCTCCCCAATCATTCCTGTCCATGTGTTATTTATATAACGACCATATTCCCCGTCCTTGACGAGCTGGAATTCGTAGTCAAACCTTACAATATCGGCTACTTCCTTTGTCAGGTCCACAGTGTAACCTTAAAAAAAAATGAGAAATTAGTACATTTATTATCCTGCCTCAGATTAGCATTCATGAAGATACGTAAGTAACATACAATTTCGTATCCTAAGTAAATGCATCGTATCTGTCGTATCTGATGACAAAAATGATAAATACATTAAACTTAATTAACACTATTTAATTGACACGTGATCAAGATAGTATTAAACTAAAACCACATTTCAGAAATAAATTTTTTCATTTTTTAGGCATATTTCCCTCTCACGTTTCCTCCGAGTTATGCATGCATGTAGACTAGGCTTATTAAATGAGGGATAATGATAGGACAATTCATTTAAAAACAATTCTGATACTTTATTTTGTCATTCCGACTAAGATTTCAATTGTTTTAATTAGTTGATCTCGTACCAATTAAGTTTCGTCCTCATTAGTGCTGGTTCTTTAGCTTTTTTATTTATTTTCGTGATACATGTATAAGATAATGTATATCAAATATTTCCAAATACATTTTTACAAATTTTTCTTTTGGAAAAATCATTTTTTACTTTGTGTTTTTGAAATTTTCATACTGTGAGGTTAAATTTTTTCGTAAATATACGACCGTGTCACGAAAATCATGACGTTTAAAACACACAGAAATCTAAAGGTAAGCAGTACTTATGGACATCAATCCGTTACCCTCAATCCGTCACTGTTATCAAGATGATCAAAGCACACAGAAATCTAAAGGTAAGCAGTTCTTATGGACATCAATCCGTTACCCTCAAATCTGTCACTATTATCAAGACGATTAAAACACATAGAAATCTAAAGGTAAGCAATACTTATGGACATCAATCCGTTACCCTCAAATCTGTCACTATAATCAAGACGATTAAAACACACAGAAATCTAAAGGTAAGCCATACTTATGGACATCAATCCGTTACCCTCAAATCTGTCACTATAATCAAGACGATTAAAACACACAAAAATCTAAAGGTAAGCAGTACTTGTGGACATCAATCCGTTACCCTCAAATCTGTCACTATAATCAAGACGATTAAAACACAAAAGGTAAGCAATACTTATGGACTATTACCCTCAAATCTGTCACTATAATCAAGACGATTAAAACACGGAGAAATCTAAAGGTAAGCTATACTTATGGACTGTTACCCTCAAATCTGTCACTATAATCAAGACGATTAAAACACAGAGAAATCTAAAGGTAAGCAATACTTGTGGACTGTTACCCTCAAATCTGTCACTATAATCAAGACGATTAAAACAAACAGAAATCTATAGGTAAGCAGTACTTATGGACTGTTACCCTCAAATCTGTCACTATAATCAAGACGATTAAAACACATAGACATCTAAAGGTAAGCAATACTTATGGACGGTTACCCTCAAATCTGTCACTATAATCAAGACGATTAAAACACACAGAAATCTAAAGGCAAGCAGTACTTATGGACTGTTGCCCTCAAATCTGTCACTATAATCAAGACGATTAAAACACACAGAAATCTAAAGGTAAGCAATACTTATGGACGGTTACCTTCAAATCTGTTGTTTCCAACAAGAGGCTGACCATCTTTTGCGTCCTTCAGCATAAGAAATGGAGCTGACTGCAAACAAACATACCTTCTAAATCTAAATATGTTTATAATGAAGAAGTACTTAAAAAAGTGTTATTTTCTCCAAACAATAAAGGTCATCTTCATAATATAATTAAATCTAATAATAATAATATCTATCTATCTATCTATCTATCTATCTATCTATCTATCTATCTATCTATCTATCATTAATTATCTATCTATCTATCTATCTATCTATCTATCTATCTATCTATCTATCTATCTATCTATCTATCATTAGATAGATAGATAGATAGATAGATAGACAGACAGACAGACAGACAGACGTCAGAGCATAAGGGACAATAACTCTAACAATACAAACTAAATACAGCTGTGAGTTATAAGGGACAATAACTCTAACAATACAAACTATATTTAGCTGCTCGTAAAGCCGAGCATTAACACTCGCAATAATTGCATCTTTAGTGATATTTGATTTATTAATGTTTAATGGTAATCCATTAAAAAGTGTGGAACTTGCTGCTAACGTAATTATGTATGGACACGAGTTATCCTATACACTCTCTTTTCCAATAGCGTGGTACAAACCTTTCGGTTGGATTTATGTATTTACCAGAATAGTACTAATGATTTTGGGACGATTCGCTTGGCTAACGTTAAAGGAAATTTCCTCATCCTCGTATTTTTGGTCATACAAGCCTTTGTAATGGTTGACTGGGTCCCATGTGCCTATCTGAGGAAAAAGAAAAAAATGAACATTTGTAATAACGAATCGTTCAGCCAAAGAATCAAATAAATTGTAACAAAATATAGAAAATATTATCTCCTCTTCTAAATCGATACACGTTCCATAAAGCTGAAATAACTAGAACATGAAATGTTTCCTGTATACAAGACGGTATTAAGTGCATCAATTTTTTTTCTTCTTCTTTTAATCTCAGTCAGACTTCAGGTCATTCTTGGTTAGAAAAAACAGTAATATCAAGACTTAGTGTTATTTTAAAACTCTTCAGGCAGAATCAAAAGCTTTTAAAAAAATAAATGAAAAAGTTATTTATATCGGAATTCATGCAAATTAATAATGCTCTATCATTCATAGACTTACTAATAACGCTATCTCACTTAAAAGAATACCCATAATGCTGTATCACTCACAAGCACGCCCGTTAATGCTATATCACTTGGAAGCTTAATGCTATATCACTTAGACGCTTAATACTACTGTATATCACTTAGAAGCATAATGCATTTTGCTGGTTACTAAGTTTTTGGTTTCTGTACAATAAAAAAAACAGTTTGCATCTATTATTGAAAGAAGCACAAAATACAAGAAAAGAAAATTAAGACTTCGAATGTAAGTATTTTGGTTAGATCTTTCAACACAGCAAACGAATATTACGTTATGCGGGTCATTCTCCCAAATCCTAATAAATTAATTTGTTGATACATGCTTTTCATTTTCAGTCTTAACACATAAGTGAAGAAACTAGCAAGAACATCTTTTGTTTCTTAACAAAATCCTATTAAATATACTTTCGTGTAGAGTTGACTCTGAGAACCTCAAAAGGTAGCTTCCTCTTTGAACATATTACACACTGCTCAGGCGGACTAGTGATTAGAACATCGACCTCGGATGCGGGAGATCGCGGGTTCCAACCTTGACCAAGTCATATCAAAGACTTCATAAATTGTACTAACAGCTGCCTCGCTATGGGCTCAGCATTAAGAGGTTAGTGTTAGGACTGGTCGGCCTGGTGTCTGAATAATGTGACTATGTGGGGCATGATGCTATATGTCTGCGGCATGATGCCCTAGTGCTAGGCATCACTATAAACTGCCTCATTGCAGACATTGTAGCTATTGGACTGAAAAATTGTACAAGCTACTTTAAAGATCCAAATCACACACACACACACACACACACACACACACACACACACACACTTAAAAATATGCACACGATTACATTCTGGCAGTGACAGTGGCAATAAAAATAACTTCAAGGTACCTTGATGGGACCCGTGTCAAGGCCAACTGTGAAGACGCTCAGTTCGTAATCTTTACGAAAACCGTTCTCATCAAACCTAATCCTTCCCGTTAATCCTTCAAAATCTAGCTGCAAATAAATATATTTCATTCGAAGCAACGATGCCGATTCATTTTTGTTCATAAAAAATATTTGACAAGTATTATTTCAACAGGGAATGTGCTTATTATAGAAAAATCGTCACAGATAAAACAAATTGCTTGAAACTTACAATTGTTATTTTTAAGCGTACTTTAATTCCTGTTAATCCTTTACAATAATTAGTAAGAGGAATACATTAAACTGGAATTTGATGATAAATGTATAGCGGTTAAGACCAGACAAGAACTCCCCCACCCCCATTAATATTAAATAAAAATTGACAACTTTATTGTATAGTTCCAAAGTAAAATCATATTACCAATATCTCTTCTAATCATAGGCGGACCCAACCATATAGGCAAACTGGGCGGTCGACGAGGGTGCCAGGCTTTAAGGAGTGCCAAATCAGACGGAAGTGAATTATTCTAGGGGGTGGGGTTCGGGTGGGAGCGGCAAAGACATAGTTCGTCGGATTGCTAATATTAGGTTACACACAAATGAGAACCATTTGATAAAAGAAAAAATATTTAAAATCTGCCAAGAAAACTTTATTGGCGAGAAATCACACCAAATAATGAGACACGTGACCAAACTAACCCTGTTCAACAATTTTACATTGGTCCAGACATTCTAGGTTAACACATACACGGCAAATATTTCGTATTATTTCATAGAATAATATTTCGAGTTTCTTTGGCAGTATTACAGCATGTCTAAGAAGTTATTGATATATGTAAAGGATACTCCCTCGCCCTCAACCCACCCCCCAAGAAACCACAACAAAAAAGCAAAACAACAAACAATAACATAACACTCTTATCCATAGATAACACTCTTATCCATAGATAACACTCTTATCCATAGATAACACTCTTATCCATAAATAACACTCTTATCCATAGATAACACTCTTATCCATAGAAAACACTCTTATCCATAGATAACACTCTTATCCATAGATAACACTCTTATCCATAGATAACACTTATCCATAGATAACACTCTTATCCATAGATAACACTCTTATGATAGATAACACACTTATCATAGATAACACTCTTATCCATAGATAACACTCTTATCCATAGATAACACTCTATCCATAGATAACACTCTTATCATAGATGACACTCTTATCCATAGATAACACTCTTATCCATAGATGACACTCTTATCCATAGATGACACTCTTATCCATAGATAACACTCTTATCCATAGATAACACTCTTATCCATAGATAACACTTATCCATAGATAACACTCTTATCCATAGATAACACTCTTATCCATAGATAACACTCTTATCCATAGATAACTCTTATCCATACATAACACTCTTATCCATAGATAACACTCTTATCCATAGATGACACTCTTATCCATAGATAACACTCTTATCCATAGATAACACTCTTATCCATAGATAACACTCTTATCCATAGAAAACACTCTTATCATAGATAACACTCTTATCCATAGATGAAACTCTTATCCATAGATGACACTCTTATCCATAGATGACACTCTTATCCATAGATGACACTCTTATCATAGATGACACTCTTATCCATAGATGACACACTTATCATAGATGACACTCTTATCCATAGATAACACTCTTATCCATAGATAACACTCTTATCCAAAGATAACACTCTTATCCATAGATAACACTCTTATCCATGGATAACACTTATCCATAGATAACACTCTTATCCATAGATAACACTCTTATCCATAGATAACACTCTTATTCATAGATGACACTCTTATCCATAGATAACACTCTTATCCATAGATAACACTCTTATCCATAGATAACACTCTTATCCATAGATAACACTCTTATCCATAGATAACTCTTATCCATAGATAACACTCTTATCCATAGATAACACTCTTATCCATAGATAACACTCTTATCCATAGCTAACACTCTTATCATAGATAACACTCTTATCCATAGATGCTTGTTATATCACATAAAAATATCACAGCATTTGCAATCAGAACTCGATTCGAAATATTTACAATAGATGACATTCGAGATTACCTCGGCTATTTCTAGTATAGCTTCTGGTGTATGTTGTTGCAGCAATTTACAGAAAAACTCAAAATTAGAATAATTGTTAGTAGAAATCCCACAGACAAAAAGAAATACAATTCATTCGGATCGCTGTAGATATATCTACGATTGGACTGACCATGACGGGGCCACGAGTGGTCGAGTGGTCTAAAGCGCTCACCGTTACGGATCACTGCCATCTCACCTCTGTCTACGTGGGTTCGAGTCTCGGGCTTTACCAATGTGGGTATTTGAGAAAGCTTGCCGGTAGCTTCTCGTTGGTCGGTGATTCTTTCCGGATTTCTTCCTCAACAAAGAAACAACATAAGGATATAGGTTCCCATTTTGTATACAAATTAAAAAAATATATGTATTGTATATGTCTACATAGATGAGGTGTTTAATGTATACTAAGTTAGATTACAATATTTTTTGTACCCGTTAGCATATAATGGTACAATTTAATATAATTATTTTAACTCGATTTGAGTGCTTGCAGTGTTGAAGGTCTTTCACACTGAAACACTTATATTTATGTAAATCTATACACACTTTAATAATAGCAATAATATAATAAAATACATTAAATGTATTACTGTTTTAATATACGGGTATGGATAAAAAAAAAGGATGCAAGTTAGTATTCGAGTCAAAGTTGTAAGGATTATGTAATACGCAAAAGCTATCAAGTCATGTATTCGATTTACTTGAGAATATTCATTAATTATTAATCGAGTCATGTATTCGATTTACTTGAGAATATTCATTAATTATTAATCGAGTCATGTATTCGATTTACTTGAGAATATTCAGGGTTTGTTCGTGTTCAGAAACGGTTTACGCTAAAAATGAAGTCTTTCTCTTTTATTGCTTAATACTTATGGATGGCACTGATGAATTTTTTAATTCATATAAAAGAAAAGGAGTTCCATTGTTCTTAGTATACTTTATTGAAATATATATTTGTAGGTGAGAATTTTACTCATTAGTGTATATGTAATTATTTACCAGATATAATTATTTACCACATATAATTATTTACCAGATATAATTACCAGATATAATTATTTACCAGATAGTTTAAATGATATGCGAGATATGGTTTTTATGTGTGTCATTTGGCTACCGTAATAAGAAAATTCAAAAGTGACCGCAAGTTAACATTGAATATGTAATTTTAAATTAAGAAATCATAGCTTCTTTTGAAATTAGTTGAAGTGAAAGCATATAATGTGACTGAACTAATCCGAATAGTAGAAAAAAGATGGCGACCGTTTGTCCGCCATCTTGTTTCATTACATGACCATTACTACTCATTATGGCGGAGACCTATGGGAACAATGACTACATGCAATGTTATCAAAACGGCCGATTAGTTACAACAAGGAAAAGGAATAAGTATATAGAACATAGTAAAAACACGACCCTGTTACACAAGTATTATTATGTTAAAAGTTATAAAGATAACTGCGCTTTAAAGAACAGAAACACATGTTCCTTCGTTTTGAAGACATTTTACCTCCTTTATCTCTTCCATAATTTCCTTTCCGTGCATCCATGGCAATGGCGGCTTGGTATTGCACGGGATCCCACGCGTCCGATTATAGTTATAGATCTCTTTCCGCCGGAAGGTAGACCGAAATATATTTGGATTCTTCACTACCATATTTCTTAAGGTCAGAGTGATGACATCAATTACATCATAGGCAAGCGCAGCTTCGTACTGTGGATGAATGGTATTTTTAAGAATCATTTAATTTTGGTCGAAATATGAACATTTAAAAATGGTCGGAATTGGGGCTGGCAGTTTTGACATAGAAAACGTCCATGATTATCTGATGGTTTCGGATCCTCTGTACTGATCATATTATATTTTAGTTTTTCAGTATACTAATTTAGAAGAGCTATGCAACTCGGAACTTTTTGTATGATCACACATGTCCTATGGGTACAACTTCCATTCTCATCTCATCTTTACTATTGTTAAACATATTATTATAAAGTTATCTTTCTTTCTGTGTTTGAGACGTTATTGTATTTGTCTGTGAAAGCCATTCAAAGTTTCATATACGAGCTTTCATATACGAGCATAAAATTTCATGCACTCATAGGGGTAGTTTTAATATAAAAACATTTTTTTTTTCCCTGGTATCAAGTGAGTCAGACGTTATAAAAAAATCAACGCCTTTCTGTGTTTTTTATTTGTATACAGGAATAAATAAATTCGGGTATTTTCGGTACTTGCCGTCAATTTTGTTTTTCCCGCTCCAGGATACGTGTATGGATCTAACGTGTTCCACGTTCGTATAAACTTCCTAAGGACAGGGTTCTCAAAATTCAGAAGCTGGAAGCCCGTTATGTTCACTCCGCCGTGTAGGTACCGCTGCATATCCAAATTGATAAAGTCCTACGAAAGAAATTGTGTGCCACTTGAATCTGAGCGTCCAAAAATAATAATTTCTTTTTTTCAACAGCTATGGAATAAACAACAGGTAGGACGTGGAAGTGGTTATTTGATGTCTCTCTTTTTTTACCACTGTAACAAGAATTAAAATTAAACAATCTTGTATATTTTTTCTTGGATTGGAGGATGAGGGTTCGTCTTAAATAATACCTCCCCAAATTACGTTTTGCACATATTTTCATAGATAATCTGGAGAAAAAAAATGACAAGTAACAATGTTTGTTCATGGCAAGTACTAAAAGCTTAAACAAAAACTTCCAACTCGAAGAAAACGCAGATTTAAGAATCTCATCGGGTAACAATTTAAGAATCTCATCAGGTAACAATTTAAGAATCTCATCGGGTAACAATTTAAGAATCTCATCGGATAACAATTTCGCACATTCTGATAGTTTCGCAGAACATGTGGTCACGCCCAATACCTTCGTAAATTTGAGTCAAGTAATACAAATTAGCACATGGGCATATTTATTCATCGATTAGGCTATTTATAAAAATAATTCATTTTTAATTGCTTTCGATAACAATCCTTGAAAACCATTAGTATTATTATTATTATTATTAGTAGCAGTAGTAGTAGTAGTAGTAGTAGTAGTAGTAGTAGTAGTAGTAGTAGTAGTAGTAGTAGTAGTAGTATCATTATTATTATATTCATCATCATTATAATAATAATAATAATTATTATTATTATTATTATTATTATTATTATTATTATTATTATTATGATCATCATCATCATCATTGTTATTATTATTATTATTACTGCTGCTTTTATTGTTGTTTTGTTGATGATATGTTTCGAGCAGACAGGAAATATTGCCAATTAATAATTCCGACTATTTTATGCTAATACTTGCATATAAATTTATGTTTGGTATAGGTTAATCTGTCCTAATTGCAGAAAGCTATTAGACCATTAGCAAATCACGTTTCTTTAAATTCTAGCAACTAGCTAAAGTCAATAGTAGCATTTGATTGTTGGGAACAAGGAGATCATGACAAATTTACGGATGACGAATGTAAAGATATATTTGAATATTTGACGTCCCACCACCACCACCAATATCACACATATTTTCTACTAGATACTAAACCTTTTGTTCTGGATAAGCAAATAAAACATGTGGGGCCCAGGTGGCCTAGTGGTCTAATGTGTTCGCGTTTACCGACCAGTGCCATCTCACCTCTCTCTGTGTGAGTTCGAGGCTCCGGCTGTAAGTTTGGGTATGTGGAACAAAAACATTGCCTGTAGCTTCCCGTGTGTCGGTTGTTCTTAAGGAGAGGGTGGAGGGTGGTGAGTAGAAAGGGTTGTCCATGGTTCTTCCTCCACCAGTTATACTGGCCACCATGTATAGCCTATCATGTGCTGAAAATGGCGCTAAACCCCAAAAGACTAAACCAAACCTACTTCAATATAACGTATTTTTAGATAATCGACTAGAAGATATCAGAGCCAACTCAATGTACTATAATGAAATGCTCTTTGTGTATACATGCTGAGATTTAATTAGTCTAATATAATAATATCTCTTGGTAGAAAATCTTGGATAATAAAATACCACTTTAGGAAGAGATATTATACATTTCCGGATTTCGCAATGCTTCCCATCTAAATTGGACATAGTCTTGCTGGTTACGCGTCAGCTCATTGAAATATACCTTTAGATTTGAATTAAAATAATTTTACCAGAGGAAAACGGCCATCTAAGTTTAATAATAGTCTGTTAGCTAATATGGAATTCACAAATGAGATAAAGAACATGAGATAAAGAACATAATTTACAAGAGTAAAAATTCAATAATATAAACGAGACCATATGTATTATATCTAGTGCAGACTTGCACCGTAACATGAGTCATTCATTATTGGTAGATAAAATGTCGTGATATGAGTGATTCATTCTTGGTAGATAAAATGCCGTGATATGAGTGATTCATTCTTGGTAGATAAAATGCCGTGATATGAGTCATTCATTATTGGTAGATAAAATGTCGTGATATGAGTCATTCATTATTGGTAGATAAAATGTCGTGATATGAGTCATTCATTATTGGTAGATAAAATGTCGTGATATGAGTCATTCATTATTGGTAGATAAAATGCCGTGATATGAGTCATTTATTATTGGTAGATAAAATGCCGTGATATGAGTCATTCATTATTGGTAGATAAAATGCCGTGATATGAGTCATTCATTATTGGTAGATAAAATATCGATGGTGAAACAGGTAGACATAAATTATATAATAGTTTGAATAAAAAAAAACATGCAACAGGTAGAAGTTCTTAAGAAATTTCTCATTAATAAAATGTATATTCATTTAAATCTAATTTCACTCAGGACAATATGCTTCATTTAGAGTCTATAGGAATTGAATACTTAAAGGATTAAGGTTAAAAGAAGTACAGGAAAATCCGAGATATATATTTCCTGGAAAAGAGGAATTATGTCAGTAAAACATAACAAACTTTAAAGCAAAGAAAAACTATCCCATTCACTGATGATTGGGATGTATTCACAGAGATTAAAATCTTTTATGAAAATATACACAGATATTTATGACACAACAGCTGATTTTGAAATACACAGGTGAATTAGAAGGTAACATTGCTGATGAAGAATCAGTAAGGTGTTCGAAGACAATTAAAATAAAAGCAGCCCGGCTGTAATGGATTTATAATTAATGTCTACATTTTTGTCTTGATCAATCTCGGCAATATTTATTGTTAGTGCTTCAGCAGCAGAGAGGGTGAACAGACCAACTTTTCTAGGCGTCAATTTAGTAAACTAAGGCTTCCTTGAAAATACTTTTTCAGGCGTCAATTTAGTAAACTGAGGCTTCCTTGAAAATACTTAATTAATTTTTAATAATAATTTGAGCAAAGAATGAAAAAAAAAAGACGCCATTTAGTTGACGTTCACCTCCTCGGCTGCTATGCGCTAACAATTTTTTTACGATGAAAGTCCTAGGACGAAAATCCTTTTAGGATTTCACAAACAAACTAATTTGTAAAACCTCACCTCGTAAATCAATCAGATTATTAGATTGGTCAGTGAGTTTGAAATTAATTCTCGTTAACAAATTATTATAACATCGCATATAGACTAGATTAGTTGGGTCTTCAATAATTAGAAATCCTGGAGGAGCCGTTGGTGCAAATGAGTATAAAATATACCCCTGCTGAGCTTGATTTGATTGTTCGAGATTTATTTGATAATTTCCTTCGATAACGTCACATACTAAATTGAGCGCAATCACCGTTGAAATATTCACATTGTTCGGAGCAATATGTCTACCGCCGCCTTCTGGATCATTATTAAATTTCAGAATATTTGCTGTAGGATTCTTCGATTTTTTCCAATTATCGTGGATTCTTTTGAACCCAATATCAATAGCATCGTCAAGTTGTTTCTTTAGTTTATCCGGGTTATATCCAGGGATTTTAAAATCTTTAATCTCAGTTTTATTAATATTGTATAGATCCGCAAACTTATCATGTAATATCTCTTCATTTAATACTTCTTGAATAATTATCGAGTGAAATATTTTCATATCATAGATGATTTTATTACCCGTTTCTACGATGCTGATAAACTCGTCTTTAGTGAGAGAGCCGGATTTAAGAGATATTAGCAGTAGTGAAAAATCATTATTCATTGCTGTGAAATTTCCGTTGATGAGAGGAACATAAATTGATTCAAAAATATTTTTATTTAAGAACTTACCGGGAGTATAATCTTGATAACTCTTGACTTCATTGACGGGTTTTATTTTGTTGGTGATATAATCGGATTTTTTAGGTTCAGGTGGAAAATCCTTCAAATTTTCTCGCGAGTTATCCGGTGGTAATTTAGGCCATCCTAACACTGATCTTATAGAACTCTGATAAATATCTACCATATATCCAGGAGAAT
The DNA here is from genome assembly GCA_030141615.1 of Unio pictorum. Classification (NCBI taxonomy): domain Eukaryota; kingdom Metazoa; phylum Mollusca; class Bivalvia; order Unionida; family Unionidae; genus Unio; species Unio pictorum. The sequence goes on along the minus strand of JARLTB010000379.1, from coordinate 289,424 downwards.
TAATCTCAATTGCAGATGATAATGTTGGTTCATGAACTGTTATAGCGATTTTTGATTCTTTTCCAGTGAGAGATTTTATTCTGCGTTGAAATTCAGCGTTGATCTGTTCGATTTGATATGACCCAGTTGGTAACGAGACAACGTTCCAGTCTGGGGTTCCATCTTCACGATTTTTCCACGCGAACACCAAGGAATTATTTGGTTGTTGACCACCAAATGCTACCGATCTAATATTAGGCCAGCTATGATACACTCGTAGTTTTGCTAGTGCGATCTCGCTCACGGGAACGGGAATCGGGAAATTCACACTGAATTCAGGACGCGTTGAGGTTACTGATATCGTGCTTGTTTTCACCGGTGTTGTATTCTCTACTATTTGTTGAAGTAGTTCTTGCGGTGATGTCATTATTATTATCATTTCTCTCTAATTTTAGCATTGTTGTTTTATACAATTCCGCCATCGTTGAAAATTCACTATCTGATATTGTTGTGTCATCCAACGACGATGATATTAACGAGGATAATTGCGAGTAACCGGCAGATGCAATATGAAATTTAATTACGTAATTGTGTAGTTTACTCTGGCTACACGATGATAATTTTTTTGTGATCCCGGTTAATATACCCGCAATTGTAGCTATCGAGGAAATAACTATTGGTACTACAACCGGAGCAATCATAGTAACCGAAGACAGTATTATTCCAGCCGCGGTGATTATTCCCGACACTGAATACACAGTGACATCAACTGCGGTTATTCTTCGTTGGTATTTTTTTATTTTTATTTGATACTCCTCACAGAGAGAACTGAGTTTAGTTTGAAATTCTCTGACTTGATCATAGCGATATTGATTCGATGATGGAGTCATTTTATTTTAAAAGCGCTAGCATTTTCAATTCAAAATTCTGAAAGAATTTTTAAATCAGTTTAATTGTTTACTTAAATCCACTACTAATTCTACGTACCACGTTACTGAAACTCTGACTAGATTTCTATCTGTAGTCGTTATCGTGAATTGTTCAATTGTATCCTTGTCGATGATTATTGATATCGTATTATTGACTCCAGATGAACTCGACGATGATATATTAAATTGAGTCGGTGATACTATTGTTAATCGATAAATACCCTTTACGGTTGCGGTTATGTTTAAAATATTATTTGTAGGTGTCCACGTATATGATCCATGTTGAATCGTGTATACAACATTGTTGACGATAGATTTATCATGAGGAATTTTTACTTTTTCAATGACGCTTATCATCCTCGTTGCATCATCTTTCATTGCGCTGTTGAATGTTTTAAGCTCATCGATGGATTTTTTAATATCAGGAAGGGTTATTTCAATTTTATCAAATGAGGTTCCAATAAACTTGTCAATGATGTTTTTACGAAACGATGAAAACTGTTTCACGTGTTTTTCATATTCGGATTGAAGAGTTGTTAGTTCCAACATAGAATCTTTTATTAAGGTGAGTTTTGGTGTGGTCACTGGTGGATTTCCAAAAAATTCTAGCAGGGGTTTATCAATTTTGTCAATTGTATTTCTTTGTGTTCCACTAAACTGATCAAATACAACTATATGGTCGTCATACTTATCATTAAGCGATTTCAATAAATTCGCTGTGTTATCGACTGTTGTTAATTTATCCGTAATCGTTGAAACAAGTACACCTGGTTTGAGTTTACCCCCATCAGAAAATAACGCGATAGTATCATCTGCTGCGTCTCGTCGTTTAACCAAAATATCATTAAGAGAGATATTACTACTTTTCAATTTACCCTGACGATCTTGAAATACAACTATTTCACCAGGATCAACATTTGCTAGGTTTAATATTTCAGCTATTTCATCTTCGATTAGTTTTTTAATATCCTTATCAACGGTTTCAACTCCATTATCAGGTTTCTTCAGCGATGATAAAGGTCGTCCCCAAATATCAATCATTATTATAGAAATATTTTCATCGTTTAAATTCGTAGAATTTTCAAAGATTTTCAATCCTATGGATTTCTAATCCATTTCCCGCTAGTATACTCATTTACTACTATATGAGGTGGTTTCATCAAGGATTTCCGTGAAATAGCATCAAGTACGTTTAATACTTCATTGCCACATATTGGAGGATCAATTATTGTTTGTGTTGGAAGTGTTGAATATAAAATTGGAAATCTTTTAAATTTCTTAATATAATTGATAAATTCTTTCGGAGGCGCTAATCCATATGAATCGAAATAAACAATCCCACGAGGATCAATCGCATACGCAACCCAATGAGTTCCAGGTCCAGAGCTATTATCTAAATTGATAATCCCAGTTTCAATACTATTTGGTTGTGCCGGTAATTGATCTCTCATAAAAACACCTCTGAAGTTTTTTATCCTGAGTTTTTTAGCAGCATCAATTAAATCAAAATTAGACATTGGAACTATCGGTTTGAAAATCGAAGATTTCGGAACTATATCGTTCCTGGAATTCGAAGACCCTTTCCGCTGTACCATGAATACGGGGTTCCTGGTAGTCTTAGACCCTTTCCTTTTTTTTTATAACCCTTCCCAGTTGCCTTTTTCAACGCCATTCCAGCCGCTGTACCAATGGCTCCTAACGCTGCCGCCTTCGCCACCGCTGGGGCCGCTGCGGCAATCAATCCTGGAATCAGCCCTAACAACGGGAATATACCACCAGTCTTTTCCATGTTTTTAATCGCGCTTGTAGAAAGAGTAACCTGAACTCCCTTTTTTTCTTTAAACGCTTTATTAAAATGATTAACCTGAGTTTTTGTTAGCGATAGTTTATTTTCTCCGCCACTCATCTGATTAAATTTCAGCGTTATTGTGGTTCCACATTGCTTAGCTGATTTAGATTGTAATTTTTTTATTTGACCAGGTGTCAATGTGACATTGATATTACTATACGACATTATACAAAATAGATTGATTCTAAATTCAATTACAGATTTTCCACTGGTGCATCTACCAGTCTCATTCGTCCACCAACACCCTCGAGTATCATTGATTTATCACTGAGAATGACAGCAACTGCTCTATAATTAATAATAGCACCAGGATGGGTTACACGAGCTCGGAAGTGTATATCAACGACGGACTGTCTCATCAAGTCAAGATGTTCCAACGAAAAGTAATAAATCGGATACAGACTTCTAAAATCCAACTGTGAAATTTGTAGCCCAGTATCAACATTTTGATCACGTCCCATATACGACAGCAATCGATGATAAACTCGTGCAATATGATTGTTTTCATAATTAAGTTGTATATCCTCGGATGGTTCTTGCTGTCCGTTTATTCTCAGCGAGACTTCACTACACCCAATTTGATCAAATATCATATGGGAACGTTCTTGATTATTTAATCGCTCAGTATTCTGTAGTGCAACAAATATGTGACGTGGAGCTGAAATACCCTGTTTTGATGCCATATGCCATGTAAGTGTACCATTAATATTAGAATCCATGGTATCTGTGGATGTTGTCAACCAGCTTAATAATCTCTTTCCTCCTTGATCCATAAATGATAGTAACCGTGGTTCTGTTGACAACGACGGAGTCAACACTGGCATCCACAGTGTTAGTTTTGATAAAACGACTTTACCAGCGGCAACGCCAGCAGTGCGCCAGATTGCAGCATTATCAGTACCCCTTCTCATTAGAGCTACAGTATGTTTTACTCCATAGATAACTTTTCTGACGTTTCTGCAAAATCCAAATATGTGATGGAGCGGAATAGCACATGAAAACCGTCGACGCTCTCCTTGCAACGTTGCTACTCGTGTTGCAAATCCTAGGTTATAATTAGTAATATTATTTATGACATCAAAGGCAGCAGCTGGTCTTACATATCCGGCTGGTGCTGGATCAACTGCAGTATCTAGTGTTGCTTTTACTCTAGAATACTGGACGTGCTCAGCGTTATCAGTAATATCCTTAGAGAACATCATAGATGGACCAGCTGATCTAGTATAATCATCTGAATATCTTGCTAGTCCAATTATTCCGGTAGCAACATCAACTTCACGTTCAATAGATTCGATTTCTCTTCCATCAATGAGATATCTAGCACTTTCAAATAACGCCATGATGCCATTGTTAACAAAACCAACTCGGATAGTTGGGTCATTTGCATATGGTGTATCATCATGCTGTAAAAGTTCACCTTCGACTTCAATAAAGGCTTCAGCGGGTAAAAAGTATTTACTGGTATCATGAACTTGAAGTTCAATTCTTCCACGAAGATCAGGTTGTACTGCATGATAAGCAAAAAATTGATAATCACGTACAGAGGTATCTTTGAGCACTGGGGCTTCCATGTCAAATGCAACATCAGGGTTCTGTTTGAACATTTTTTATTATATACCCGTTGGTCTAAATTGGAGGCGAAATCTAAAGATTTTTCATTTATTATAATAATTATTTTTTTATAATAATTTGCAAAGCAATTTCACCGACGACGACTTTGTCGTTTGTTTAAGCCACTTCCCGCTATCATATTTGCTGTTATGTTATCCTGGGCGTTAGTCAACGATGATGAAATCAACGACTGTAGTTTTTCATCTACTGCGTTATTTATTATTTTACTAACTCGCGCAGGCATAACCTCAGTAGATGGCAGTGATGAAATCACCGCTGGTTTCGTTGAAAATCTAGAAGATTTTCCACGTCGAACTAGCGCTGTTAGTTTATCCTTCCCAGCAAGATCACCAACAGCGTTAATACCCTTATCTCGGATAACATCAATTGCTTTCATTGATAATTGTTTTACTAGCGGAGCCACCTTTGGAGCCATTCTTGAAAATAATCCCATTATAGTATTACCGAGACCATCTCCATAGTATGCTCGGTATTTTGGTAATCGTGAATTTACCACGTAGACGCTAGTTGGTTTATCATGGTTGTAGTGTATTATCATTCTTCTATATACAAAAACACTAGTGTTTTTCCAAATGTTAGTGTTTTCAGAATTTTAGTCACTATGATAACCATAAGAATTTTCTGTTAACTCTTCAATGAAATCTCTATATGTTGTAATATCCATAATACCACCTTGAAATAACCTCCTACAGATATCAGCTGCTTCATTGATTATTTCTGGTGAATTATTTCCGGCTCGTTTTCCACCTACGAGTACTTCTAATCGTGCTATATCACCGAGAATATTACCAGGGCATGTTACACTAGCGTGAAAATCCATAGGATTTTTACCAACTAAACCACTACCCTTTTTTTTAGTTGTACCAGTTGCACCTTGAGAAGAGGGTTTTGATTGTTTTGGTAATCTAAGAAATTCAGGGTCTGATTTAGCTTTTTTTACTCCTTCCTTAATTCCATTCTGAAAGTCTATATACGACTGTTCTTCCTTCCTCTTCTCAGTAAGATTCTTAATATTCTTCTTAGTTTTATACAACCAATCATACCAGTTATCTTGTGATACTTTAGTATCCTTATACTCCTTTTTGAGAAGTCCCCCTCTTATATTATAGCTTTTGACAGCAAGCTCACCAAGGAGGGAGTAATCACTGGGTTTTTTAAATTGAAATTCTTGTATATCTGATACAATCTCAGGATTGAGTTTGTCTATAAAGGCAACTCGACTCTTCGTGGAAACTGCACCTTCTTCTTCTTGTTCTTGTTCTTCTTGTAGTTCTTCTTGTTCTTGCTGTCGTTGTAGTTCCATCTCCCCTGCGATTTCACCTGGAAGTATTTGTACAGCCTGTTTTGTTTGTTTAGTCCGTTTTGCTATTTTCTCTAACACAGGGAGAAGAGGTTTCTCTGTTCGTTCCCCCTCTTTAGGGACATCTCCGTATATCGCCCGTTCAGTTGCTGTTTTCACACCCTCAGTTGCACTAACAATAGGTTTGAAGAGTTGCTCTGTATCCTCTGTAAAATCCGTCTGAAATGATTGGCGTTTTTGAAGTTTTTCACGTATACTTTCACGAAGGGGTAATATTTTCCGGATAGCGCTAAGCCTTTCTCTAGCTAATCTCGTTGTTAATGATTCTCCTACCATTATTGAAAGAGTATTACTATTGTCAAATTAGAAATGCAAAGCATTTCTTTGCAAAGCATTTCATTGCAAAGCATTTCATCAAAGATTTTTAAGTAAAAAAAAAATCACTAACCTAAAAATGCAAAGCATTTTAATACTTCCTTGTTATTGTACTGAGTCACACACATAATTTTACTTCCTCGTTTGCACAGGTAACATGAGTAATGTATTATTGATCTAGCTGACTCAAATGTTATATATACCGTACTGGTTGAGGCTCTCTACGCGTGGGCTCATCACCTTCAGAGTTTTCCATCAACGTTTTTAATTGTCTCACTTTACAATTAATAATTTTTTTTTGGTCATATTCTAAGCCTAATTGCTTTCGTACACGCTCAACGATGTTACATAATGGTACGAATACAGTAATATCTTCAGTATTTACTAAACTCTCACGTATAAACTTTTGGATCTTTTTAGTTAAAAAATATTTTTTAGCTAGGACATATTTTCCTGTCTGTTCTGCAAATTGTATATCCTCGAAATCGGTCATAATTTGATCACAATCCAAACCTGAACATAATTTTATATTTTGATCCTTAAGTTTGTTGATTTCAATAATACTCGATTTGAGATTTTCAAGATTCATATATATATAAAAATATATTTGTTCAAATACAAAATATGAAAATTCTTTAGAATTAAAAATACAAAGTATGAAAATACAAAGTATTTTAAAAATGAATTCTGGATACACTAATGTGTTGATCACATCTTAGTATACCCAGAAGCTTAATGCGATTATAGGTGATTATGATTATATATACAATGAATGACGACTGCACTTACAACCCCTGATCTAGTGTGTAGGCAGTTGTATTATACACATAGGACGGTACAATTACACATTCACCGTTTTGAACCCCCTTGGTGTTTTATACATCAAGCAGCGCGCTCAACGGTTACAACCGACAAACACATAACAATAGATTATAGGTGATTATGATATTTACAATGACAATGAATGACGACGGCACTTACAACCCCTGATCTAGTGTGTAGGCAGTTGTATTATACACATAGGACGGTACAATGCCATATATATCTCCGCGCTCGAGTGTTGCGGCAAATTTTAGGCATAACAAAGGGTGGATTATAATTCAATGGAACGATGATGGTAATGATGTGGGCGTGGTAAACCAAACCAACATGGCAACCCCATGAATTCGAATTCATGGTTGCATGAGTTGGAAAAAAACACCAACCCACGCTACCGAGAATGCGATAGCATGAGTTACAATATTGGTTTGGCTGAGGGGATCCGCCCCACCCCCCCAATTAATATAAAAACATCTTCCGTTTCGCCATCAAATAATATATCTGCTATGGGGACCGAACATGTAGTTGATATAGATCTATGTTTACAAGGCAAACACTATACCATTACACCACAGATTAGTCATACAGAATAGAGATTTTTTAGTATATATATCCTTATCAATGAGATCATTGTAATACAAGGAATTTTAACCACGCCCACCTACTTCACGAACATAGGTAAATGCGGGCTACAGTATTATAATGTCTTTAGAAATTACTCCAGACTTTGACATTGTACTAACTGACCTGTGTAATACATGGATTGTTGTTTAGATTTATTTAATTATAACAGCCAATCAAATCAATGTTAGAAACGCTGGCTTGCCATGTTTAAGATCCGTAACTCTGTCATTGGTGGAAATCCTACGGATTTCACACGCGTTATACCTAACGGAGTTATCTCCGCTAATTTACATAAATAAACTGAATTTTGTTTTTAAAACGCTTTGAAAAAGCGGTCTTATAAATTCCATCTGCTACTTTTTGTACCGAGGAGGTGTGAATATCGAAATGCCTACCAGCTTCTGACATTGATTGAAATACCATCTCCTTGTTGTCAATATTAATTGACTTTACTGGTCTCTTCCCAATTGATTTACAAGTACCAGTATTTCCAGATGCAGTATTCTCACTTTGTGTAACAGCTCGTAAATTATTCAAAGAATTATGTGTCCTAATACCATCAATATGATCAATAACAAAACCATCCTTAATTGATCCATTATAAACTTCATAAACGAAACGGTGATTGAGATATATTTTCCTTCCAACTCTAAAGATCAAATATCCCATACCATTATCCCACCCAATTGGCTTCTTATTTTTACAATGTCTAACAACACCATCACGAGAAGCTTCGTATTTTTCAATAAAAGGATGTCTTTGAAATTCTTGGCTCATTATATATAATATATCTATTTGTCTAATTCGTTAATTGGCTGAATTATAACATTGGCAAATCTTTTTATATAGTCAGCCGCGTTTTTTATGACGTTGTCAGAGTCAGAAACGCTAGCGTTTTTCTTCAATACTCGCTTGTCATAATAACGTTTTAACTCTCTATAACGCTTACCCCCGCAATTAATGCATAACTGCGACTTACCTCTTACACCTACCCCACAATGCAAGCATGGTAAAGGCCCCTCCGAACCGTTTCTAACACTCTGCATATGATACCCACAGAATTCATTTCTGCATGATTTGTTACATGGAGTCTTTGATCCAATCATAAGCCATTTGCAATGATTCATTATATAAAAAACTTTCTATTTAAATACTTGTTTTAATTATAATATGAAGGAATTCAAGAGATTATCGAAAATTAAGCCTTGGAAAAATGCTAGATTTAATCTCGATAGAATCTCTAATATACCTAAAAGTCTAGTAGATGACAAACCACTGCTGAGTAAAATCAGCGACTGTTTTAATGAGTTTAAGCGTGATGGAGCATCTCATGCGTGGTCGACATTTCGAATTATTGGTGTACCCGTAATTGATGCTACTATGAACGATACAAGAGCAGCTGAGATACTTTCACACATTGGCAAGAAATTCAAGGGTGGAAATCCAAAGGATTTCAAGCAAAGCAATTCTCTGCAGAGGTATTTTTTTAGAATAAAATTCATTATCGAAGAGGAAGGTGAATGGATTATCAGAGATAAATTTGACCCAATCCTTAAGGATAAAAAATTTGTTATTGTGAGTAGAGATTCCAAACCAGGAATTCTAACTGGAATTGATAGACCATACTATGAGAAATCTTACCCTGTAACAGCAGTTGTTTACGGAATATATCAGCTAAATGATAAGCCAAGTATTGCAAAACTAGCACCTGTGAAAACGTCGTCGTCATTAAATTGTGTAGCAACACGAGTAATAGAACACTTTACAAATTCCCTCCGAGGAAATAAACTAACTGATCTACGAAGAAAAAAAATAACCGAATGGGAACTAACAGTGAATCAACATGGAGCAAGGATTTCCGATATAGCTAAATTAGAAGCATTATTAAAATTTCCAATATCGGTAGCAACGATAACCGGAGAAGTATTATACGAACCGAAATATCAATCGCGAGGAGCTCCAATTGAAATTATTGATCATAACAAACACGCGTGGACACCCGCGGTAAATATATTTCCACGAGAAAGAACTGTTCGATATATCCCTAAAGAATTTTCTACGGATGGTTTAAAAAATGAATATCATTTTAATGAAAGGAAATTATTTGATGCTATTTACGCGTTAACCAAAGACGACCCTGTGTCAGTATGGTTACTCAGTAGTAATGATCATTCGGAAATAGGATTTGATCAGTTTGTAAAACCAAATGGTGAATTATATCGAACTGAAGAATTAGATACTAGAATGAAAAATATCGCTAAAGAATTTTCAGAGGAAAACGCTAGCGTTTCTACTGTAGAAAAACTACTTACGGATAGTTTTACAATTACATCAGTAGTAGCTCACTTCGCACGAGAAAAGAATTCATGGCGTCCAACACGAAATAATTTTCTGGAGGACGTGAAGTCGAGTTGCGTCGAATTTGGTCATGGAGGATTGTGGAATACGAAATACTCACGTGATGGTATGATTTCAATTGATATATCCGCGTGTTATCCTGGAAGTTTTCTCGGGTATGGAGAATGCTCTGAGTACTTCAAACGATTTGGACATCCCACACATGAAATGACTCGTGTTGCGATTAATGGTTGTTTGCCTGATTTTGATTTAACCGGATTTGCTCGTGTGATATCATTTAACCTCGCTATAGGGTTACATCCGTGTAGTTATATTTGGCTCGGTAGACATATGTATGAAAAAGCGTGGATGCCAATAGTGCTATTGAGATATATGTTAGATAGTGGTATGTTAACATCGTTAATTGTTGGTGAAGCGATTATTTGTTATAACGCTCAGAAAGATGTTTGGTTACCAAAACCCGATCTAGAAAAAATAATTAATGAAGAACGAAAACAATTGGAAGATTGCAGCGAAGAATATATCATAGATTGGTCTAAAAAACTATTCGAGGGTAAGAATAGAGAGGCTAAAGATCTCGGACGAAAAATAATCGGTAAATTCACTCAAGGTGGAAGATTTGACAATGCAAAATACTCTTCGAGATTAATTACAGACGATGAAGAATACAATTTTATCATAGCCGATTTAATAAAAAAAGGGAAATTTGTAACCCGTAAGAACGCTTTTCTATCAGGGGAATTAGATGAGGAAGCTTACAAATCTGCGAGCGGAACTAATAATGTTTGGGTAGATGATGTCCTTCGATCAAATGGTAAGAAACTAGGTACGGTTGTTACCTACTGTGATGGAAAAAGTTGTCAATACACACATTTGAGAAGTTCTATGTTAGCCTATTCTATTATTAATCTATTTTCGATGATAAATAGATTTCCTAATACCGCGGTTAGAGTAGCTACTGATTCGATGTATATACATGAAAAATATAAATCAGATGTAGCTAAATTCACAGATCCTAAAGAAGTGTGGGGAAATTGGAGGTTTAAAAAAGAAATACTACATGAGTATTGTAAATCCGCAGACGTTGCTATGGATGATAAATATATTTGTTATGAAATTGAAAATGCTAGCATTTCTACTGCACCGCCCGTATCCGATCCAATTTGTAGACACAAGACAGTTTATTTAAACGGTTGTGGAGGGTCAGGAAAGACAACTCGTGCAATAGAATTATTTCGTCAGTCAACAATGATTGTGTTAACACCAACACATAGACTCGCCAGAGAGATGATAGCGCGTGGAGTAAAAGCCTGTACTTATCACAGCTTCTTTCGATGGAAAGGCGATACATGGACTCCTGATCGAATGGGCGATAAATTCATTCCTGAAATAATAATCTGGGATGAAATATGCACTGTATCGTTGACAGTATTACAGATATTTCTATCATGGTTATTGACAAAAAACACAAAAGTTGTCATGTGCGGGGATCACGGCCAACCACAACCATTTGTTGGTGGATCTCCACATGAATGGTTAAAGGGTTTTGTAGATTATTATGAAGAGATTAATACAGACCATAGATCACTTGATGAACAATTACGAGAATTCAAAGCGCTAATTAGATTACAACCTGATAAAATCCAATGTGAAATAGCGCGTAAGATAATCTCTGAAACTCCCATGAAGGAATTTTGGGAAATGTGGAAGCCAAATGATTTAATAATCGCGAGTAGAAAAATAGTCAGAGACGCACTTCAGATGAAGTTGTTTGAATTGCATAAGTGTAAATTTGCAACACTTCCAGTACCACTCTGTTATAGACCTAAGGATACACGAAAGCAGAATATCGACGTTGACATTCCTGGACAACAACAAAAGCAGAATTTAGTATTAAATGATATTGTGTTGGTTGATATCAGCGTCGTCGAAGATGCATTGGGGAACTCTGATAAATCCCCATGGACGTTAGGTTATGCAGCAACAATACATTCTTCACAGGGATTGACTATATCCGATACAACTCTTTGGATAGTAGATAATCGCATCGAATGGTCAAATTTAGTTTATCTCGCAGTATCCAGAGTACGACGGATAAATCAACTTCGAAGAATTGTTTTCGATGATGAAATCATTAATGATGAAATCATTAGTGACGATATAATCAGAAAAAAACTCTCTGGTTATAAACAACAGGATAAAAAAAATAAAAGAGAATTTGACATTGATGCTGAATTAATTAAGACACTAAAGCAACAACAGAATAATCACTGCGCGAGTTGTAATTGTATAATGAATTGGAATTGGTCGGATAAAGATCCTCGCCAATTCACCGTAGATAGAAAAGATAACAATCTCGGTCATGTCAGAAACAATGTGAGGTTGACTTGTCTTGAGTGTAATAGACGCAACGGCGCTAGTTAAGACCACGCGGTGGCAATTGAGTATCCTCGGGGATCACTTGTAGTTGTTGTCGAGTAAATCCTCGCTGAGGAGCAGTTGAATCCAGTCTATAGATTGGAGGTCTACCAGTTGATCGTGTTATACCCGATATCCTATGCGTAGTGACACTCCAAATAGGATCGGTAGCTCTTTTTTTACCACCCTCAAGCTCTCCTGGTTCGTATAAGTACCTTACAATGACATTACTACCAAGAATTGGTTCTTTTTGTGAAATTCCTTGGATTTCCATTTTGATAGACGCTTTCTTAATAGCGTTGACAGGTTTCATATTAATTGTTCTAGTAATCTCATTATTGATTGCGGTAACTACACCTGGTAATCTCTTGACCCATTCACGGGATCGCTTTTCTTGAATGAATTCTTTCGCGTATTGATATCCAAATAACCGCTCAGCAAGTGTCCGATTAAACCGTTCAACAATTGCCTGATCGCGATGTAGCGCAGTGTGTCCTCGTCTGATGGCGACATTATGATGTTTCATCGTAGATGTAACAACACCTTGAAATTCCTTGCCAGGATCAACTTGTAACAGATTTGGCCAGCGCAGAGGACCTCGTCGATAAATTTTTTCAAATGCAGAAGCTACTTCAGTAGATGATTTTGTTTTTAACGGTTCTGCTTCTTTGTATCGACTTGCAATATCAACTAACGTTAACGCATATTTGTAACCATTGTCATGCGGCAGAAATAGTATATCAGCTTGATGAACTTCATTAGGCGTTGTCACATCAAAATGCGAGTAGTTAATTTGTTTAGGCGCTGGTAGATAAATTTGCCATATTGCCTGTTTAGATAACCAGTTTGCCGCTGTAGTTTTTTTCACCTTTGATGCACTAGCGAGTTTATTGATTGCTGCGTAACCTCTCCAGTATCCCCTCGGAGAATAGTAAATAGATTCCATATTATTAATTATCCAGCTCCAAGCATCAATTTACCCTTCATAGCAGATTTTACCAACCACGAAGCCAATTTTTCTTTGAAGGATTTATCAGGAATAGCATTTAACGCATGAATTAATTTTACATCTGCGAGATGTCTGTGTTGAAGATTGCTGCTTTTATAAGCGACATCATGAGCATGACACGCCTTATCAATAGCGTTTATTGGATACTCGCCGGGTCGGGGCTGATTTTGATCATCAAGTCTGATATCTAATCGTGTTCCCGGTCCACAGTAGCTATATCCTGGAAGGTGCTTTTCTCCTGGATACTTTGCCCACGGTGTTCCAGGGAGTTTTGCTAACTTGGCTGCAATATCACCTCCTCGTTTTTTTTTAAAGCCTTGGTTGCACCAAAGGAAGTAAATCTAAATTTCTTTGTACTACATTGTACACACTTACCAGAAAGCGCTGATCGATTATTTTTCGTTGTAATCGTTGTCAAATCATTTGTGCCAGTACGCATCCTACATTTCACACAATATAAATCCATAATTATATATATATATAACAGCATGAATGTAATTGATTATTCAGCTACGAGACGACGGGAACCTATTAAACACAATGCAATGTTACCAAATTCTATTCGCGCAATTATCATCGGACCATCTGGAAGTGGTAAAACACAATTACTACTTAATTTGATAACGAGATGGATGAAGTGGGATAAGTTGTACATGATTGCTCCGAGTGTAGATGATCAGCGATGTTATGAAGTATTAAAGGATTTTAACGAAGCCGCGCGAGAAATTAACGGCGATGGTGTTATTGAGTTTATAACCGATATCGAAGAGGCACCTAGCATTGATGATATTGATGGAAGTATTAACAATTTAGTCGTATATGATGATATCATGTTAGATAATCAAAAAAATCCTGCTAGAATATTTTCCAGAGGCAGACATAAAAACACCGACGTGATATATGTAACTCAACGTTACACTCAAATACCAAAAGTGATCCGAGATAACTGCAATATGCTGTGTGTATTTAACGGAGTTGATACTCATACTCTTAGAAATATTTGGCAAACTTGGTGCGGTGGCGATATGGATCATAATCAATTTAGAAATTTCTTTAGCCGCGCTCAGTCAATTCCACACGGATTTGTGACGATAAATTTATCAGATCCTCGGACAAGATATCGTGTCGGACTTGATCAAATATTTAGTTAGCGCATAGCAGCCGAGGAGGTGAACGTCAACTAAATGGCGTCTTTTTTTTTTCATTCTTTGCTCAAATTATTATTAAAAATTAATTAAGTATTTTCAAGGAAGCCTCAGTTTACTAAATTGACGCCTGAAAAAGTATTTTCAAGGAAGCCTTAGTTTACTAAATTGACGCCTAGAAAAGTTGGTCTGTTCACCCTCTCTGCTGCTGCTTCGGTAAATAATTATATACGTAAAGACGACAAGCCTATGCAGAATATAAAAACATTGCGTTCAAATTCACTTTTAAATGTTGTGTATAAAATCGGTTTTGTATGTGTTGCAAACACGATTAAAATTTAAATTTATACTTAAATTTACTCATCTTACACGATCAAAAAGATTTTGAAGGGAATATAAATACACAGTTGATATATCGTATAATGTACTTTTCTAAAAAAAAAAAAAAACACTATTTGTAGATTTTACTTCTTAATGTCTTGTAGACTGCCTTTTTTTGGTGGGGGGGGGGGAATATTTTTGTTTGTTGCTGCATATTTGTTTTTTTTTCGATAAATTTGATCCCATTATGCATAATAGGATCAAAATATTTATAACTATTTTAATCAGCAGTAATACAAAATGGATTACACCCACCCCCACCCCACGTGTCAAAATAACAGTGACTGTCGACAAGGTGATCCAACGTCTCTTAGTTTATTTCTTATATTTTATGAATTCTTCGTTGTTTTGCTGAAACAATTAGAAGGGTGTGAAGTGAAAATATACAAAGTATATAGTATCACACTTTGTAGATTAATAGTGTAATCAATAATTAATATTATGTTATCAAGCTTACTAATTGGTATTTGAAAACATGAATGAGTTGTTTTTTAGGAATAATACTGCACGACCTTTGTGAGTGAAGTATTCATCTGAGAAAACAAATTCGTAATTTCCCATACAAAGGTAATACTCTATTAATGATATACTTTGTATTATATACTCATTGTCTTATTCCACCTGCGGATTAATTATAATAAATACATTACAAACTAATTGAATTTATGCTGTATTAAAAAATAAACAAACAACCGTAGATTTATCAATTCAGAATAACAATATTAATGCACATACAGCACCGACCAGCGATCTTAGAACTTCGTCGCGAGCTCGAAAGTAAGAAATGTCGTTTTGATTTACTTAAAATTGAAATTTAGAGTCGTAATGTGAAAGAATGCACGTTACAACAACTTATTCATTGGTCTGATATGAATGGATTTCGTTTTTAGGTAGATCCAAGTCAAGTTTGCTTTTCTGAATATGATGGACTGGATTATTAGGTCAATTCAATGCAGTAATGAGGATGGATTTCAAACTAGTTAGCCATATACGTGGAAATGTGTGTATTCTCTCAAACTAGTTAACATTACATGTGGAAATGTGCATTGTAGCTGTTGTGTGACAGACCATTTATTCAGCGGAAATAAAAACTTTTTCGTCTTCTTGGATTATTGGCTCTGAAGCTGTAAAATTCATACCAAACCCTTCAGTTGTATTTTTTTTCTTCTCGAATTTAGTACTTTGTCAGACATGTAAAATAGTACGTCTCAGATAGATATACGATAAACCTTGGCCTCAATATACATTTATATGCTTTATTTGTATGAACCATAGAGAGCAATATACATTTATATGCTATATTTGTATGGACCATAGAGAGCAATATACATTTATATGCTATATTTGTATGGACCATAGAGAGCAATATACATTTATATGCTATATTTGTATGGACCATAGAGAGCAATATACATTTATATGCTATATTTGTATGGACCATAGAGAGCAATATACATTTATATGCTATATTTGTATGGACCATAGAGAGCAATATACATTTATATGCTATATTTGTATGGACCATAGAGAGCAATATACATTTATATGCTATATTTGTATGGACCATAGAGAGCAATATACATTTATATGCTATATTTGTATGGACCATAGAGAGCAATATACAGTTATATGCTATATTTGTATGGACCATAGAGAGCAATATACATTTATATGCTATATTTGTATGGACCATAGAGAGCAATATACATTTATATGCTATATTTGTATGGACCATAGAGAGCAATATACATTTATATGCTATATTTGTATGGACCATAGAGAGCAATATACATTTATATGCTATATTTGTATGGACCATAGAGAGCACTGGTCACAATCTGAGCCATTTTATTTGCTAAACGATATTTCTCCAAAATATTTGTTTGAATGACCAGAACGGTATTTTCAATCATGCGTCACATTGATTGTTGACATTGCAAATATCACGTTCATTTGTGTGCTTCTTTGAAAGTTTCGTTTCTGACTCCGTGAACCCGTCTACATCGTTAAATTTATCATCTGTACTTCAAATAAACCAAAGAGCTTGTTTAGTTCTTACACAAACAAATCTAAGCGATCAAAACCCAAAGCGTCTACTACATAAGTGTACATTTTTTTTGTTTATATGGTAGTTCCTAATACACTTCATTATTGGTAGGCACACGTGTTCTGCTCGTGTGCGCATTACCAAGGTGTTCGGTGTCGACAAATACAATATCATTCTGAAAATGTAAAGAATAACGGAGTATTTAGTTAAAAAACATATTTATAATACTAATTCTAGATGTCCCATACTTTTCTAATGATGCAGTATTAAGCAACGGGAATAATTTTTAGAAATATTTGAAATATTTTTAGGAATATTTGGAATAGTTATATATATTTTAGGAATATTTGGAATATTTTATTGAATATTTGGAATAATTTTAGGAAGATAGAAACACTGTTTTAACGTGACCTCAGAGTTTTATAGTCCCGAATTCATTCAGTGCTCAAAGGGAATCTTGAAACCTTAGGATTTAAATGACTCAGAATCATTCAGGGAAAGAAGGAAATAAATGTAATTATCACATCTTAATATTATTCTTTCCATTTTTTAGGAAAAGAAAGTATTTTTTATAATTGTGTTGTTTCTTCAATAATATTTTAAGTATTCACATTAATATAATCATATATTGTTACAAATCAATGTCATACATGATCGTTCCACCTGGCGCAGTTTCCGCCATACTGGAACTACAGTATATCAGCAGAGGGGAATTGCAGAGGCAGTGTAAAAGTGCGAGTAGAGTAAATATTGAGACTCCAGTACGTCCTCTGTTAACGAAGCGGTATCTCTTGTCCTGTGTGTCACATTTCAGGTCATGTCACATGTCACAAATTTGCATGACCAGCCAACCACTCACATACTCAAAGAAACCAAACGAATTAGTGACGTCACGAGCATCTTTGAAATCGGAAGACCAACAACATTAATTAGATAGATAGTCTTATGGGAATTGTTTAACATAAACGATGTTCCTGATAAGCTGACTGATTCAAAACACTTGATTTTGTTGGGATATCACATCATAACACAACAACAGATCTCATCCAACCTCACTGCACAAAATAGTATAAAAGCTTGTGTTCCTTTTTTGCGATCTTCCTGCTGATGGCATTTGCATATCCATATAAAATAATTCACTGTTGCATTGAAACTCGACATTCTTGTATGAAAATATAGATGCAAATTGTTAAAGATTTATAGCGCAGAAAATGTAAATTTGATGGATATCGGTTTCATTTGTGATATTTTCGTTATAATATCTAGTAGATAAGGCGACACGATTGTTAATGTGCGATGGAGAACGAAGAAACCATTGCAGGATTAATCAATACGAATATGATTGAGTATTAAAAGATTTTAAAATGACTTGACAGTATAAAATTTGATGAAGAAAATTCGTTAATTCTTAAACTAGGAAAGTGTTCACGCAACACGAATTCCCTCCTATATCGCCTGTAAACTGATCAAAATGCCAACTGCATTGATGCGACCAATACGCCATGCTAGCACTTCACTAGTGGTTGGAATTTATAAATTGGCTTTTGCGTACGAGAAAATGGGACCTTTCCTTCAAGGTTAAAATCCATGTCATGGAATCATGTCATGGAATCATGCACTAATACTTTTCTCGAGAACAAGTTCCAGATTGATATGACCCGATCAATGCCGTCGTGGTCATTAGGATTGGAACTAAACCGTCTGCATCTGTAACACATAGTTATAATCTAAAAAGACCATTAGGTCACAAGTTTTGTATTAGATAAATTCATTATTTTTAATAGTAATAGTTTTACACGCATACATTTTTAATCCCTGGCTAAAAACAACTTAATATGGAATAAATGTTGAAGAACCGGAAACTGTAATGTTAGTTTCTATTGGTAGCATCCAGTACCAGATTCATTATCAATTTTTATAAAACAGATTGCATCGGATTTATAACTATCAATTTTTATAAAACAGATTGCATCGGATTTATAACTCGTTCAACATTGGAAGAAATGTTTGATTCTTTTTATACATTCACATAACCACGTTTCCTTTTTCGCATCACTGAGCAGCAGTATATATATATATATATATATATATATATATATATATATATATATATATATATATATATATATATATATAAAATTTAATACCAATATTCAACCTTTTATCCCCTGATATTATTATACCTGTACAAACGGAAGAAATAGATGCATTAGAACATTTCAATTCTAGAACTTTAAAATTCAACTACTCTGTAAATTATTAGACCAGGCAGACTCAAGAACATTATCGCATATTGTGAAGAAAATCTATACAAATCTAAGTTATGAGACATTTAAGTAAGGAAAACGGAGGTGGGAGGGCTAATTTATTTTTCAATACATATCATAAATTATGGACTAAATTTAACCTTTTCCAAGGAAGTGACATACATTTGTAAGAGGTTAACATGAAAGAAGTTATGTGATACCTACCGTTTTTACACGTGTAGACGGTTTAGATGATTCACAGGACATAATATGCATGTAAGTTTGGGCGATTAAGTCATTAACAAACCGGTTGACAGAAACAGAAGATGATATAGAAGGAAAGTTTTGTGAACAAGAGCTCTATTCACACTACAACAGAGATGACAAATATGCTGCGAAAATATCTTTTTCTAAGACCAGAATAATTACAAAATTAAATGCATAATGCATGGAAGGATATGACATTTTTGTGTGTGCAGTTGGTAGCAATCTGAAACCATGCTGCTATTCAAATAGGTGGAAGAAGCACAATTCATAGAGTTATTAATAAGTATGAATCCCTTAGGATGGAAAGATCATGAGGTTTTGCAATGTATATAAAGAAACAAGCTAATTAGAGTGTTGAGGTGCCAAGCAATGCACGGTGTATGAATATTTGTAGATTACAAAACTTCAGGAAGAAAGAAAACCTCATATAAATAAATCAGTAGTAAATAACAAGACAGTACTCGAGAAACAACGATCAGGAGATCTACCTGGCGATGTAATAAATCACATTAAAAAGATCTGCAAAGAGATAACGTTCCAATAAAATACTGTGACTCAAAATAATTAGGTTAAAAGCTATAAAAATACATTAGAAAAGTATGCAAGCGCGTTAACGAATATGTTTTATCAAATAAAACTTAAGAAAAATAAAATAAATATGATTATCTAATCACGAGGACATATAAATGTTTCTTAATTTCTATTCAATGAACAAGACACTTTGTTCTGGACAAAAGTCTCAGAATGAACCCTTTTAACGCATCTTTGAGACCAAAGGTTACAAAAGTTCCGCAGCCTCAACCATATCCACTTTGTACGTGAAGAGATGCAGAAACATTCATTACATCTTTCAAATATTAACTACCCTAATAAACACAACCAGCCCTGTAATTGTCAAATGCGACGGCGGATATCTGATAAGGGAAATTAAAGAAAATAAACAAACAAAATACCACATATGTAATGAATGTGGATATCACTGAGATGTGAAATGTATTACAATAGCAGAAATGACAGGAGTAATGAATGAATAGTTGGATTTAAACTGAAACCGGCCACTAGGGTCATATGTTCACTATTTTGCACTGTCATTTATTTATATGGCAGTGATTTAATTTATCCAGGAAGATGGAATGGTTCCACATCTTCCTGACGTTTATGCGCGCAGAGTGCGCTTTTTAATTTGGTCGTCATATCATACCCCTAAAAAGGGGCTAATGATATGAAGGTTAGACCTGGGTGAGTGGGAATAGACCCATCACGTACTCAACCTATTAACCAATCGAAAGTACGTGCGCTTATTCCAAATTCAATCCAGTTTATCTAGTGGATTTCCCTATGCCAAAATTGTGTAAGCCACCGATGCAATTCATCAAATGATAGAGTTGAATAATTAAATTACGTTCTAATCTATGCCAATCTTCTAGTACAAAATTGTACATATTATATGTCCGTAACAATTTCTTTTGCTAATATGACTAAACGTCATTTGAAAGGTAGCCACTGTCAGAGAGGATTAGATTGTTAATTTTGAGCGGTGGGTCCGAAAATGATCAAGTTAGGCTTTTTGGATAGAGCTTGTCAAGGAATGACAGGAGTAAATACAAGAAAACACAAATAAATGCATGCAAATGTAAAATCGTAACAATAGATGATCAGTGTGTTTGTTCAGAAAAAGTAAATATCTCTTTAATTTTCTCACACATAATAAAATACATCAAATTCATGTGTTTGACAAATATTTTAGTAATGTGTTGCTAGAAATTGATGATGAATGGTTAAATGGTTGAACATTATAGTGTTATTAACAGTGGAAACCAAATAACAGATTTACACAACTAGATTAATGGGAATAATGACAAAGTAAGAAAAGCACAATATTTCGTTAAATATGTTCTTGAGATAATCTCTTGTTATACAATTAATATGAAAAGAGACATCAGGTGAAATAGTCAATATCTAAGGATCTCTACAACCAGAGGATAGATTTGGAAAAGATTTCAAAAAGCAACACGGAGAGAACACATAATCTTTTAGTGATATTAACACTTTGCAATCCAAATCAGAACAGTTTCGGAGATATCTGAAGGTAAGAAAACAAGGACCACGACATTGAAAAGAATAATCATTTCAGCACATGACGTATCAACTTGAACAACAAGCTAACCATTAACACTAATACACAACCATAGCTGCCGGTTAGGAACAATTTGTCAGAGCCATTAAAAAGACAAAATGACTGTTAAGAACAAAATTGATAGTAATACAAGCATAACAAAAACTATGAAAACATCTTACGATTTATGTTATTGATTGTGGCGTAAGAATAAGCGAACCAGACACCTTACTTTTCTAACGAATACCCAATGAATCGGAGACTGTTTATGACCCTTACTGCTCTATCGACTGTTCGTATAATTCTCAAACTATTTATAAACCTTACTGTTCTATAGACAGCTCTATAGGCTGTCTCATGAATCTAAGGCTGTCTATAAATCATACCTTTTCCATAGACTGTAACATACATCTTATGTTGTATATAAACCTTACTGTTTCCAGAGACTGTATCAATAATCTAAGGCTGTCTATAAATCTTACTGTTTCCATAGACTATCTCGTGAATCTGATGCTGTCTATAAACCGTACTGTTCTATAGACTGTCTTGTCAGTCTAAGGCTGTCTATAAACCTTACAGTTTCATGGACTGTCTCATGAATATAAGCTGTCTATATACCACACATCTCTATGGACTGTCTCATGAACCTAAGACTATCTATAAACCTCACAGTTCCATGGACAGTCTCATGAACCTAAGACTATCTATGAACCTCACAGTTCCATGGACAGTCTCATGAACCTACTAAGACTATCTATAAACCTCACAGTTCCATGGACTGTCTCAGGAATTTAAAGTTGTCTATAACACCTTAGTATTACTCTGATTATAATTTGTGTCTTATGTTAAATATGAATTCCTATCTGAAACAATTTTTATCTTCCTTTATTATAACTTTTACATCATAATATGGACTATGTCACGGAAACCTCTTAAAAATATGACTTCTGTAACTGGGGACTTTATTATGAAAATATTATGTATTGTGATCGTGTAAATTCAGATTACATTCTGTATGAAATGAACCTTGACAGTTCCTTGTTACATGACCGTGTGATCTTGTAAATTCAGATTACATTCTGTATGAAATGAACCTTAACAATTCCACGTTACATGACTGTGTGATCTTGTAAATTCAGATTACATTCTGTATGAAATGAACCTTAACAATTCCATGTTACATGACCGTGTGATCTTGTAAATTCAGATTACATTCTGTATGAAATGAACCTTAACAATTCCATGTTACATGACCGTGTGATCTTGTAAATTCAGATTACATTCTGTGTGATATTAACCTTAACAGTTCCATGTTACATGACCGTGTGATCTTGTAAATTCAGATTACATTCTGTATGAAATGAACCTTAACAATTCCATGTTACATGACCGTGTGATCTTGTAAATTCAGATTACATTCTGTATGAAATGAACCTTAACAGTTCCATGTTACATGACTGTGTGATCTTGTAAATTCAAATTACATTCTGTATGAAATGAACCTTAACAGTTCCATGTTACATGACTGTGTGATCTTGTAAATTCAGATTACATTCTGTATGAAATGAACCTTAACAATTCCACGTTACATGATCGTGTGATCTTGTAAATTCAGATTACATTCTGTATGAAATGAACCTTAACAATTCCATGTTACATGACTGTGTGATCTTGTAAATTCAGATTACATTCTGTATGAAATGAACCTTAACAATTCCACGTTACATGACTGTGTGATCTTGTAAATTCAGATTACATTCTGTATGAAATGAACCTTAACAATTCCATGTTACATGACCGTGTGATCTTGTAAATTCAGATTACATTCTGTGTAATATTAACCTTGACAGTTTCTTGTTACATGACCGTGATAGCCAACTTTATCCTCAATTACTAACCTCCATGCCCTTTTATAAAAATGGTCAAGCATTAATATATATATATATATATATATATATATATATATATATATATATATATATATATATATATATATATATATATATATATATATATATATATATATATATATATATATATATAAGAGGTTTCTGAGGTGGTCCAACTGCGAATTGTTATGAAGACGTTTCTGATGAGGTCCGACTGCTTGTTTTAGTACACCTCCACTGTTATCATAAGTGAGTTTATAATAAAGAAATTCATCTGAATCTTGAAGAAGGCTTTCAAAATATCATGCAGCAAATGCATGGGCAAAATGAGAATACTCGCGGTCCAGAGAAAAGAACAACAACAAGAACAAAGATGAAGGTTAAAAAAAAACAATTCCTTTTCTTGGGATACAAAAGATTTGAACTACAAACACATAACTTATTTAACCATTGCTTTACAGGTTTGTAGTGTGGAAATAAAGCTGCAAATATCACGAAGAAAATGGCGATATATTATCTTTGGCGGTAAGCGATTACAATAACGAGAATCGGTTCCCATTTCAAAAACTGCATTTTATTTTCAAAAAGCGCTTTTGTTGATAATGTTGACTATAAATCTAATTAATTTATTTGCTCAGTTTGGCTCATATATTATGCTTTAGAGAATACTATATACAGAATCTACCGTACAGAGTATAGTATGCTTTAGAGAATACTATATACAGAATCTACCGTACAGAGTATAGTATGCTTTAGAGAATACTATATACAGAATCTACCGTACAGAGTATAGTATGCTTTAGAGAATACTATATACAGAATCTACCGTACAGAGTATAGTAAGCTTTAGAGAATGATGTATACAGAATCTACCGTACAGAGTATACTATTCAGAATTTGCTGGTCAGATTATACTGTTCTGTAGATAATACTGTATTCAGCGGCGTCGCTAGGGTTTGTGTCACCCAGTGCGGTAAACTCATGGTGTCACCCCTCCAGACTTCCACCATGGATTTCTTCTTCTTAAAATAAGTCCACAGTATAAAAATGACAAGAACAAAAATAAATTAATTGAAGGTCAGAAGGTAAAAGTATGTAAGAACTGTAACAACGTTAAGTTATAGTTATTTTTACATTAAACTTACTTTACCGAGCAGTGTGTTCTCTGTAAAATTTTCAATTTTTCATTTTGGTGTCACCCCTCTGAGATGGTGTCACCCGGTGCGGTCCGCACCCCCCTAGCGACGCCACTGACTGTATTCAAAATATACCGTACTGAGTATACTATATTGTACCATAAGCTCCATACAAAGTCTATATAGAATCTACCTACCGCTCCGGTGTCACACTGGTTAGAGCGTCCGCCTCGGATGCGGGAAGTCATGGGATCGGTCACCGGTTGAGTCATATCAAAGATTTATAACAACGGTACTGACAGCTGCCTCGCTATGCGCTCAGCATTAAGATGTTACTATTAGGACTGGTATGGTGTCAGGATAGTGTGACTTGGTGGAATATGATGCTATATGTCTGCGACATGATGCCCCAGTGCTAGACATGACATTAAACTGCCACTCTGCAGACATCATAGTGATATGACTAAGAAATTGGTAAAGCTATGTTACAAAACAAAGTCACACAGATACACGTGCGCGTGCACACACACACACACATACAAACACCCACCACATACTCTACCGTACTGAGTATACTATTCCGATTACACTGTACAGAGTATACTATTCTGTAGAGTATACTATATACGAAATCTACCGTACATAATATACTATATATATATATACTGTTTAGTATGCAATATACAGAATTTACCGTACGGAGTATACTAATCAGAATCTATTGTACAGAGAATAATGTTCTGTAGAGTATACTGAAAAGAAAATATACCGTACAGAATATACTCTACGTCATATATTGTACAGAATTGAATGCTGTTAACTATTCAATATGGAGGAATGTATAAATGTCCTTAAATGCCTCCTTTGAGAAAAATTCAGCTTGACGTATCACGACTCGGTTTGGTTGAGGATTGTTTCTGAACGTTCAAAAATAAATCGTGACTTTATATTGCTCGAAGTAAAATAAATACATACATACATACATACATACATACATACATACATACATACATACATACATACATACATACATACATACATACATACATACATAAATAAATAAATAAAATTCAGCATCATTTTTATCACCAAATATATTTTCTGTATTTGTGCAAAACAAATAAGTGTTTTCCTAAAAAAAAAATTTAAAAACAGAAAAACTAATATATGGCTTCTGAAATTGTATTGTCATTTTAATATCTAGATATTATTAACCTTGACCTTTGAAGATAATTGAATACTAATTGTTAGAACTTTGTACAATATTTTCATTTAAGCTTTCCTGAAAGGTTCTGTGGATGTCTAGTTGATCAAAACTTACAAAAAATGAACATGCCCTATAGAAAAATGTCAGCTTTCTTAAAGTGATGTAAAGATTTCAAATATTATTATTTTTTTTACAGACAATGTGAAGAGCTGAGAAGATAGTTGAATAATGTGATGCAGATCATTTAAGGAAATAAGTAGCACGTTTATATAGCTGTAAACTTATATTAGGTGAATTAACCAATTGTATTAGTTTAATCAGCACCGAATATTGCCGTTATGCCCAATCTAAAAGTCCATCCATCCTTGCATTCATCCAACCGCCCGTACATACGTATATACATCCATACCTACCTACCTACCTACCTACCTACCTACCTACATACATACATACATACATACATACATACATACATACATACATACATACATACATACATACATACATACATACATACATACATACATACATACATACTCTGTATGTGTCTTCTGAAATTGTTAGGAGTCCTAATATTAAGTTCTGGTATCATTACAGTGAAGATGGATTGGGAGGATTAAAATACTATTAAGATTTGTGCAGGGTCACGTCAGCAAGTAAAATAATGTTAGCACAACAACTGATATATAGAAAGATAGAAACTTTTAACATATATTATACATATATATATACCGTGGAGCGAGATCTAAAGACCAGAGGCCTCACCCTGCAGACCGCCCCAGCAACAGCTGCCGACAGACGGAAATGGTGCTCCCTTGCTGTTGCTTCAAGCACCATACGGCGCAGAGAGGATATATATATATATATATATATATATATATATATATATATATATATATATATATATATATATACAAACACATGACTGGTTATATTCACATTCACGGATATAGTAATTCTTAACGGTAATATTTTCCATAGTTTATTCCTCTTAGCTCTTTAGCATCATTATTACGTAGACGATATTCTGATTTTGCAATTCATATGAGAAAGCATACCTACCCGAAGATCACGTGACAATTATACAAAAGAAAATAGCATCTGTAGGACATAGTATAATATTTTAAACAATCACGCCATTCTTCCTCGCGCGTCTTGACGTGGAAGATATTAATATCAGACGTATTTTTAAGCCATTTTGATATGTACTCACCAGAAAATTCATAGCAGAAACCACATTGGAGATATATGACTTACCAATGTTGCCACGAGATAATGATTCTCCTCCTTATTCATTCCAACCTCTGGAATCGATTTACGTAAAACTAAATTGACAATCTGACAGACAAGTGTAATACTGAATCATTAGTTCACGCCCGGTGTACGTGATTTCAGTCGGCGAAAAAGGTGTCAATGGAAGACCGTTTGAGGATTTAATTGTTACACGGCTCTCTTTTAGACACACTAGAGACTTCATGCTGGCATGTATATCAATCTCACCATATCAAAAAAGGGACATATATTCATGGGATGAAAAATCCAGGAAATGTTTGAAGTACACTAGATCGGGATGCATTTGGTATTCAAGATTTAACTTCAATCGGACATGCTGCGTGTTCAGTAGATGTCTAGGGCTTTAAAATTGCTATACTCTACCAGGCTGAAGTTAGTCTGAAAAAATGTGTGATTAGGATTAGGATTTTTAACGTAGCTTTAACAATTTTTCAGGCATATCGCTACGATGTCTGCAGTGAAGCAGTTTTTAGCGATGTCTTTCACTGGGGCATCATGCCGCAGACATGTAGCATGACGTCCCATCCAATCATACTAACCTCTTAATGATGAGCGCCAAGCGAGGCAGGTTTTAGTACCATTTGTGTAAGTCTTTGGTATGTGTCGGCCGGGTATCGAACCCACGACCTCTCTCTTCCGCGGCGGATGCTATAACCACTAGGCCACGGAAGCGGTAGTCCAAGAAATGCACATACAATCACCATTACACACAAAATAGGTTACTGTCTCCTGCACTTAAAATAAAAAAGTAGTTTCCTAGTCCATTAAATATTTGCAAGAATATTTCTTCCTTGTACAGGTTACTTGACGCACCTTTAATCATTCCTGCTACTTAGTTTGATTTCATAACATATTGCTCACTTTACCACCCTCACTCCCAGTGAATTAAATATGGCAGCACCTTCAAGATTTTCGTAGACCTAATTATTCTTCACATTGCGGTCATTGTCAAAAATTAGGATCTTGAATTAAAATGGAAATAATGATGGGAGAAAATGGAAAGTAACTGGTGTCCACAGTTTTGCCTTGGATGCATATCCTGGAGTAATTAATTGAATCAGACAATATTTCATCAATCATATACCCCGAAAAACTTTACATTATTTCTTAAAAGGTAAAGATATAATTATTGCAGTAATTACTCCTTTACAGTGCATATTATACTTTAAACATACGATATATATATATATATATATATATATATATATATATATATATATATATATATATATATATATATATCATACAGGATGTATCACTTATCCATAGGAGATATATGACTTACCAATGTTGCCACGAGATAATGATATCCCTCCTTATTCATTCCAACCTCTGGAATCTAAAAAACAAAACATACTTTCTGATATATCAACAAACGTGTCGATTTACGTAAATAAATCAATGTATTTTTATAATTAGAACTTCAAGAAAGACGTTAAAGTTCAAACGTTTTCAAATGACCGGAAACAAAGAATTATTCGTCTAAAATACATTCGATTTTAACAATAGTAGTCAGTTAAGTCTACTGAAGCAGTCTGTATCAGTCAACCAGTCATCTTGCTTGGCCAGACGTGCTAAAGGAAGAAGCACCGAGGCTGCTGCAGAAGAATAGGACACAGATATGGTGTTTTTAAACCATGTAGGTCTTTCTTTATCTCCAATGAACGTGAAAGGGAAAATAATTGTGTTAGACGATGCTGGCGAAATATAAGCTATATCGCTGAAAAAATGGAAAAAATAAACATCAAAAGAATATCGATCTTTCAGATATATGCTTCTAATAGATAGTCTAAAAAAATCTTAGCGAAATGGAGAAAGACAACAGGTTGCCTAGAGAAACCGATGTGCAAAGGTTAATATTTATTATTAAAAATTGATCAAATTGTATTAAGGTGTCTACGCATCCATTGTTGTAGACAGTAATTAATTTGAAGAAAATTACATATTGGAAAAATAAAATAACCTATTGAGATATTGGTGATCAATTTGCACATGACAGAGAAAATATATCTTATCATGTTTGGTTCAGTTCAAGTCTCGGAATGTTGATGTGTACACAAGTACATCAATATTACATCATTTAATAATACAGCTTTTAAATACATCATTAACGTATAGACGGGTATCAGCTTTATCATTGGTTACAGACTGGTATCGATCTGATCATTGATTTGCATAGTAGTACGAGCCTGATCTTTCGTGTATAGAATGAAACCAGTCTAGTAATTGATTAGCTGACTGATGTCAGACTGTTCAATAGTTTGCAGAGTGGGTATTTGGGAATTAGATTACATGTTTGTATCATTCTAATTTCTAGTTAACACACTGCAAGCTTCATCAATGCTAAGCTCTCTGGTATCAGAATGATCGTTGTTAAGAACTTAGTCACATGGTATCAGAATGATCGTTGTTAAGAACTTAGTCACATGGTATCAGAATGATCGTTGTTAAGAACTTAGTCACATGGTATCAGAATGATCGTTGTTAAGAACTTAGTCACATGCATATAAGGACTGGACATTCACGAAAATGCTGTATCTTATAATAGTAAGCTTAAACAACTCGGAAATATGGCAAAGAGAAGAACACTTGCGAGAAAGAAACTTGCCTGATTTCATGGCACAGAGAATAACAATTGCGATAAAGAAACCTGTTCAGTTTCTTTCTTGTCTGTGTCTAGAAATCTTTCCATATTTCGTCTAATGAAAAATGTCCGAAAGAAATTAAAAAATTTGTTTTATTACTTTTTGTTTCATTATTATTTCTTTATGATATTGCTGTTTTAATTACCAATTGTTCGATCTAGATTGAGTGACACATAATGAGCAGAATCAAACTGTATATGCCACATGTGACTTCCTATCCTGGATATATTTTACTGATTGATGACATAGTTACCATAGTAACATAATTTTAATTTTTTTCTTGTGACTCGTGTAAAGTTGGGGAAAAAATTATTTAATAGCACATATGGTATCCTTTGGATAAAATACACGTTGTACCCTTTTGCAATTTGTGTTATAAAACGAGCCTTCTTCCAAGCACATTATTTAAAATTGATTATGGAGTTTGTTCACGTTACACCCCAGTATTTAAGAGAAAGAAATCGGGAAACATTATACGGAGATTTTTCGAAATCGCATTGCTTAGACTGAGGTAGTCATTTAAAGTCCAGGAAAGATTTTGGTACATACGAGATTGTAATCACATGACTAGTATGTAATGTGTAAGCTGTTACCCGTATATTGACTTAGTTATGTCACTTTTGTGATCACATGACTCGTATGTAATGTGTAAGCTGTTACCCGTATATTGACTTAGTTATGTCACTTTTGTGATCACATGACTCGTATGTAATGTGCAAGCTGTTACCCGTATATTGACTTAGCTATGTCACTTTTGTGATCACATGACTCGTATGTAATGTGTAAGCTGTTACCCGTATATTTGACTTAGTTATGTCACTTTTGTGATCACATGACTCGTATGTAATGTGTAAGCTGTTACCCGTATATTGACTTAGTTATGTCACTTTTGTGATCACATGACTCGTATGTAATGTGCAAGCTGTTTCCCGTATATTGACTTAGTTATGTCACTTTTGTGATCACATGACTCGTATGTAATGTGCAAGCTGTTACCCGTATATTGACTTAGTTATGTCACTTTTGTGATCACATGACTCGTATGTAATGTGTAAGCTGTTACCCGTATATTTGACTTAGTTATGTCACTTTTGTGATCACATGACTCGTATGTAATGTGTAAGCTGTTACCCGTATATTGACTTAGTTATGTCACTTTTGTGATCACATGACTCGTATGTAATGTGCAAGCTGTTTCCCGTATATTGACTTAGTTATGTCACTTTTGTGATCACATGACTCGTATGTAATGTGCAAGCTGTTACCCGTATATTGACTTAGTTATGTCACTTTTGTGATCACATGACTCGTATGTAATGTGTAAGCTGTTACCCGTATATTGACTTAGTTATGTCACTTTTGTGATCACATGACTCGTATGTAATGTGTAAGCTGTTACCCGTATATTGACTTAGTTATGTCACTTTTGTGCTCTACACTGCTTAATCTTCAACAGCAATGTGTACTTCTTTTCCACCTCAAAACGTTTACATTTCGCAAATAACTATATAACCAAAGTCATTCCCTTTTTGTAACTAAACCACAAATTCCGTTTTCGTTGAAATAGACTGGAGTTTTGTTTTCTTGTTCCCATGGGCTTCTATGACTATCTTTGTCTCTTTTTTTCAGATGTCTCCAGGTTTCTGAAAATATGTGCCTCATGTGTGCCACACGTTTGTTCAGTTAGATTTTGACACGCACAATGCCAAACACCAATAGCACAACGAATAACACGTCTCTTGATTACTTACATGTCTACTTGCTATCTTTTAGAAGACCACCGGCGGCATCCCAAGAACTTTTACCACGCGTAGTTTAAAAGTAGTTCTGTACGTAAGTCTTGTATCCAAATCCTTAACCAGTGTAAAATGTTTCCATATGGAGTGACTTTTATAATGGTTGGTATACGCGTGCTTACTGTGTATTTCTACACCTCATCACTCCGGTGGTCTAGTGGTTAGAGCCTCGTAGGTTCGATACCCGGTCGAGTCATACCGAAAACGTACAAAACGGTGCTAACAGCTAGCTGCCTCGCTTAGCGTTCAGCATTAAGAGGTTAATGTTAGAACTGGTCGGCCTGGTGTCAAAATAATGTGATTGGGTGGAGCATCATGCTATACGTCTGCGGCATGTTGTTCCAGTTTTAGACATAACTATAAACTGCCACATTGCCGACATCCTAGCGATATGACCGAAGAATCAAACTCTTATGTGCAGAAACCTAGTCACGTCGAAATTTCATCGTGGTTTCCAGAAACGAAACCTTTTCCAATTTCAGAATTGTAGCCTGTATTTTAGATTCTTCAGACAAGTGCCAAATTTCCAAATGAAGTTTTCTTGCCACGTTACTTTTCAGTGTATTTTATTTTAATATTATTCTGCAATAATATTAAATACTGCTCATTTCCAAGTTTCAGCAATCAGGTTGTATATGTCGAACATAATATAGTTTTGGAAGAGTCTTTGATCTTGTTTTGACAAAGTTGGCAATAGTGATGATTTGTAATGAAGGCCTTGAATTTTGTTGCATGTTTACTGATATGTTTTTAGTTGTAAATTACTTAATAATACAGCAAATCCATTACAAACAATTCTACAACAAAATGTCTACAATTAAATGTCTACAACTAAATGGCTTTCGCTCTGACTTATGCAATAATTCATTATCCAAAACAGTCACGTTTGATTTTTACTTGAAATTTAATTGGCATTTTATAGTGTAGTTTTTTGCTTTTCTTTTGGTTAGTGGCTAATATGTATTATGTCTGTTATCTTTCTTTGATTATTGGTAGTATTGAGATTTGTCTTTAACATTGTTCCTCAACTACGTGCTAAGTATATGTACTGAGATGTCATGGTTACTAAATGTCTTGAGATGTGTTAATTACTAGATATGATGAGATATCATGATTACTAGATGTACTGAGATGTGTTAATTACGAGATTTGATATGTCATGATTATTAAATGTCTTGAGATGTGTTAATTACTAGATATGATGAGATATCATGATTACTAGATGTACTGAGATGTGTTAATTACGAGATTTTATATGTCATGATTATTAAATGTCTTGACTTGTGTTAATTACTAGATATGATGAGATATCATGATTACTAGATGTACTGAGATGTGTTAATTACTAGACATGATGAGATAGCTTGATTACTAAATGTCTTGAGATGTGTTAATTACTAGATATGATGAGATATCATGATTACTAGATATGATGAGATCTAATGATTATTAGATGTCTTGCGATCTGTTATTACTAGATATGATAGGTCATAATTACTAGATGTTTTGATATGTGCTGACCATTAGACGTGTTAAGATGTGTTGATTTCTAAATGTGTTGATATTTTTGACCATTAGACGTGTTAAGATGTGTTGAGTTCTAAATGTGTTGATATTTTTTGACCATTAGACGTGTTAAGATGTGTTGAGTTCTAAATGTGTTGATATTTTTTTACCATTAGACGTGTTAAGTTATGTTGATTCCTACATGTGTTGATCATTAGATGCATTGATTTCTAGACGAGTTGATTAGAAGACATGTTAAGATGTGTTGAGATGTGTTGAATAATACATGTGTTGAGATGTGTTGAATAATACATGTGTTGAGATGTGTTGAATAATACATGTGTTGAGATGTGTTGAATAATACATGTGTTGAGATGTGTTAACTAATACATGTGTTGAGATGTGTTAACTAATACATGTGTTGAGATATGTTGAATAATACATGTGTTAAGATGTGTTAACTAATACATGTGTTGAGATGTGTTAACTAATACATGTGTTGAGATGTGTTAACTAATACATGTGTTGAGATGTGTTAACTAATACATGTGTTGAGATGTGTTAACTAATACATGTGTTGAGATGTGTTAACTAATACATGTGTTGAGATGTGTTAACTAATACATGTGTTGAGATATGTTGAATAATACATGTGTTGAGATGTGTTAACTAATACATGTGTTGAGATGTGTTAACTAATACATGTGTTGAGATGTGTTAACTAATACATGTGTTGAGATGTGTTAACTAATACATGTGTTGAGATATGTTGAATAATACATGTGTTAAGATGTGTTAACTAATACATGTGTTGAGATGTGTTAACTAATACATGTGTTGAGATGTGTTAACTAATACATGTGTTGAGATGTGTTAACTAATACATGTGTTGAGATGTGTTAACTAATACATGTGTTGAGATGTGTTAACTAATACATGTGTTGAGATGTGTTAACTAATACTGTCACCGAATTGTATACGACTATGTTCAATATGTATATGTGGTCAAAAATCTAGTCTCTATTTCGTTACTGCGTACAGCCTTACCGAGGGTAGTTTATTATTTTTGGGGTATTTTTAGTTATTTCGACATAATGAGCGAACACTCAGCTCATGCTGCACGTGCGAAATTGCCTGCAGTTTAAAGTACCTAGCTGCGCATATCTGTCACAGCTAGGGATATATAAGGACGAAATTATAAGACAGAAAACACATCACGATCCAGTCTTGTCGGAAAAAGCTTCCATCCTTAAAGGAGCAATCTATCAGCTAAAAGAGGTAATAATAGATTTAACTTTGTTCTCATTGCTATTTGTATTATGATATAATTCATTGTTTTACATATTAGATGTTTAGTATTTATTATAAAATCTATAGAATAAATACATAGGTTAGGCAGCGCCATTTTATCAGAAGTACTATATTTTGTTTCATTAGTTCTTTTGTATCTGAACATAATTGAGTTCAATTATACGCTGCATGCTTAACGTTAAATGTACATGGATAATTATTTCATGTGCGTGCATGCGCTACATATGTGAGAATACTTGACTGTGTCTTATGTATTACACGGTTCGGTTGTTTTAATTTTAGCTGAGTGGGGCCTGTTGGTGCCCGGGTGCGGTGCCATGTTGTGGTGTCCGTGGGGTGACCGTAGGTGACTGTGGTCCGGAGCTGAGTGGGGCCTGTTGGTGCCCGGGTGCGGTGCCATGTTGTGGTGTCCGTGGGGTGACCGTAGGTGACTGTGGTCCGGAGCTGAGTGGGGCCTGTTGGTGCCCGGGTGCGGTGCCATGTTGTGGTGTCCGTGGGGTGACCGTGGGTGACTGTGGTCCGGAGCTGAGTGGGGTCCGGTGGTGCCAGTGTGCGGTGCCATGTTGGAGTGACCGTAGGGTCATGGAGTGACCGTTGGGCTTCTCTATGCTGCCCGTGTGTGGTGCCATGTTGTGGTGACTACGTGTGTGGGCTTGTCTATGCTGACCGTGTAATGCCCGTGTGTGGTGCCTGTGTATGGTGCTTACGTATGCTGCATATATCTCGTCATATGGACGACGTAATATTTATTTAAATATCTTCTTTGCAGTCTCGTTATATGAACGACACCTGCATAATTTCATTCTACACAAATCTCGTTCCATGAACGAGAGCTTCAGAATTTAGGTTTCACCATTGCATATATCTCGTCATATGGACGACATATTATTTAAACACTTCTTTGCAGTCTCGTTATATGAACGACACCTGCATAATTGTATTATTTATTTAATAACTTCTTTGCAGTCTCGTTATATGAACGACACCTGCATAATTTTATTATTTATTTAATATCTTCTTTGCAGTCTCGTTATATGAACGACACCTGCATAATTTCATTCTACACAAATCTCGTTCCATGAACGAGAGCTTCAGAATTTAGGTTTCACCATTGCATATATCTCGTCATATGGACGACGTAATATTTATTTAAATATTTTCTATGCAGTCTCGTTATATGAACGACACGTGCATAATTTCATTCTACACAAATCTCGTTCCATGAACGAGAACTTCAGAATTTAGGGTTCACCATTGCATATATCTCGTCATATGGACGACATATTATTTAAACACTTCTTTGCAGTCTCGTTATATGAACGACACCTGCATAATTGTATTATTTATTTAATAACTTCTTTGCAGTCTCGTTATATGAACGACACCTGCATAATTTTGTTGGATATTTAATATCTTCTTTGCAGTCTCGTTATATGAACGACACCTGCATAATTTCATTCTACACAAATCTCGTTCCATGAACGAGAACTTCAGAATTTAGGGTTCACCATTGCATATATCTCGTCATATGGACGACATATTATTTAAACACTTCTTTGCAGTCTCGTTATATGAACGACACCTGCATAATTTTATTATTTATTTAGTAACTTTTTTGCAGTCTCGTTATATGAACGACACCTGCATAATTTTATTATTTATTTAATATCTTCTTTGCAGTCTCGTTATATGAACGACACCTGCATAATTTCATTCTACACAAATCTCGTTCCATGAACGAGAACTTCAGAATTTAGGGTTCACCATTGCATATATCTCGTCATATGGACGACATATTATTTAAACACTTCTTTGCAGTCTCGTTATATGAACGACACCTGCATAATTTCATTCTACACAAATCTCGTTCCATGAACGAGAACTTCAGAATTTAGGGTTCACCATTGCATATATCTCGTCATATGGACGACATATTATTTAAACACTTCTTTGCAGTCTCGTTATATGAACGACACCTGCATAATTTCATTCTACACAAATCTCGTTCCATGAACGAGAACTTCAGAATTTAGGGTTCACCATTGCATATATCTCGTCATATGGACGACATATTATTTAAACACTTCTTTGCAGTCTCGTTATATGAACGACACCTGCATAATTGTATTATTTATTTAATAACTTCTTTGCAGTCTCGTTATATGAACGACACCTGCATAATTTTGTTGGATATTTAATATCTTCTTTGCAGTCTCGTTATATGAACGACACCTGCATAATTTCATTCTACACAAATCTCGTTCCATGAACGTGAGCTTCAGAATTTAAGGTTCACAATTGCGTATGTCTCGTTATATGGACGACGTATTAATTATGTAATATCTTCATTCTAGTCTCGTCATATTGACGACGCATTCTTTTCATATTTGCATCTATCTCGTTATACGAGCCTTTTATATATATTCATATTTGTAAATTCATTCATATACTTCTTTTTTGTCATAGTTCCATGTTAGGAACATTTATATAAATAGATTTTTCTTGTATATTGTAAAATATTGGTGTCAGAGTTCATTTTTAAAATTGCGTTTATAAAATAAACATGTTATTAACGCAGTTGTGTTCCGTGTCTTCACTAATCCAGTTCCGACTCGGTCTATCTTGTGACAAATGGTGTCAGAA
This sequence comes from Unio pictorum, assembly GCA_030141615.1. Lineage (NCBI taxonomy): Eukaryota > Metazoa > Mollusca > Bivalvia > Unionida > Unionidae > Unio > Unio pictorum. The sequence continues at coordinate 252,504 of JARLTB010000379.1, read as the reverse complement.
GTGGGATTATAATTGGATTAGGCGAAGCACGGATTTTAAATTGCATAGGTCCGGATTGTGGTAAGTTGTTTTAAAGATATGTTTCAGATCAGAAGCTTCCTTACAGGACAAATCAGGCTGGTGAGTTAATACCTCACTCATATTCTGTTTTATAGATACATGTATACATATTGAATACATTGGGAGGAGTAATATACGGTTCGTTCACGTAATCCCAAGAATTGTATGTGTTATATGATAGTGCATTTAGGATTGGTTATCTTATCAACAGCATTCACCATGTCGTCACTCAAAGATTGATGCGTTGGGCACTGACCCTGCAGCCATATCGTTTTCGGATTGAAGCAATCAGAGGGTCGGAAAATGTAGGGGCTGATTACTTAGCAGACTGTGATTTGCATTTTTTTTTTTTTTTTTTTTTCTCCTTCATTATATCACGTTATTACTGTAAGGTAAATAACGTCTCATTTCGTATTTTTGTGTGTGCCAATTCCGTGTTTTTCTAAAAGTGTTGCCACTTTTTTTTGAAGGGGGGAGGTATGTCACGGAATTGTATACGACTATGTTCAATATGTATATGTGGTCAAAAATCTAGTCTCTATTTCGTTACTGCGTACAGCCTTACCGAGGGTAGTTTATTATTTTTGGGGTATTTTTAGTTATTTCGACATAATGAGCGAACACTCAGCTCATGCTGCACGTGCGAAATTGCCTGCAGTTTAAAGTACCTAGCTGCGCATATCTGTCACAGCTAGGGATATATAAGGACGAAATTATAAGACAGAAAACACATCACGATCCAGTCTTGTCGGAAAAAGCTTCCATCCTTAAAGGAGCAATCTATCAGCTAAAAGAGGTAATAATAGATTTAACTTTGTTCTCATTGCTATTTGTATTATGATATAATTCATTGTTTTACATATTAGATGTTTAGTATTTATTATAAAATCTATAGAATAAATACATAGGTTAGGCAGCGCCATTTTATCAGAAGTACTATATTTTGTTTCATTAGTTCTTTTGTATCTGAACATAATTGAGTTCAATTATACGCTGCATGCTTAACGTTAAATGTACATGGATAATTATTTCATGTGCGTGCATGCGCTACATATGTGAGAATACTTGACTGTGTCTTATGTATTACACGGTTCGGTTGTTTTAATTTTAGCTGAGTGGGGCCTGTTGGTGCCCGGGTGCGGTGCCATGTTGTGGTGTCCGTGGGGTGACCGTAGGTGACTGTGGTCCGGAGCTGAGTGGGGCCTGTTGGTGCCCGGGTGCGGTGCCATGTTGTGGTGTCCGTGGGGTGACCGTAGGTGACTGTGGTCCGGAGCTGAGTGGGGCCTGTTGGTGCCCGGGTGCGGTGCCATGTTGTGGTGTCCGTGGGGTGACCGTGGGTGACTGTGGTCCGGAGCTGAGTGGGGTCCGGTGGTGCCAGTGTGCGGTGCCATGTTGGAGTGACCGTAGGGTCATGGAGTGACCGTTGGGCTTCTCTATGCTGCCCGTGTGTGGTGCCATGTTGTGGTGACTACGTGTGTGGGCTTGTCTATGCTGACCGTGTAATGCCCGTGTGTGGTGCCTGTGTATGGTGCTTACGTATGCTGCATATATCTCGTCATATGGACGACGTAATATTTATTTAAATATCTTCTTTGCAGTCTCGTTATATGAACGACACCTGCATAATTTCATTCTACACAAATCTCGTTCCATGAACGAGAGCTTCAGAATTTAGGTTTCACCATTGCATATATCTCGTCATATGGACGACATATTATTTAAACACTTCTTTGCAGTCTCGTTATATGAACGACACCTGCATAATTGTATTATTTATTTAATAACTTCTTTGCAGTCTCGTTATATGAACGACACCTGCATAATTTTATTATTTATTTAATATCTTCTTTGCAGTCTCGTTATATGAACGACACCTGCATAATTTCATTCTACACAAATCTCGTTCCATGAACGAGAGCTTCAGAATTTAGGTTTCACCATTGCATATATCTCGTCATATGGACGACGTAATATTTATTTAAATATTTTCTATGCAGTCTCGTTATATGAACGACACGTGCATAATTTCATTCTACACAAATCTCGTTCCATGAACGAGAACTTCAGAATTTAGGGTTCACCATTGCATATATCTCGTCATATGGACGACATATTATTTAAACACTTCTTTGCAGTCTCGTTATATGAACGACACCTGCATAATTGTATTATTTATTTAATAACTTCTTTGCAGTCTCGTTATATGAACGACACCTGCATAATTTTGTTGGATATTTAATATCTTCTTTGCAGTCTCGTTATATGAACGACACCTGCATAATTTCATTCTACACAAATCTCGTTCCATGAACGAGAACTTCAGAATTTAGGGTTCACCATTGCATATATCTCGTCATATGGACGACATATTATTTAAACACTTCTTTGCAGTCTCGTTATATGAACGACACCTGCATAATTTTATTATTTATTTAGTAACTTTTTTGCAGTCTCGTTATATGAACGACACCTGCATAATTTTATTATTTATTTAATATCTTCTTTGCAGTCTCGTTATATGAACGACACCTGCATAATTTCATTCTACACAAATCTCGTTCCATGAACGAGAACTTCAGAATTTAGGGTTCACCATTGCATATATCTCGTCATATGGACGACATATTATTTAAACACTTCTTTGCAGTCTCGTTATATGAACGACACCTGCATAATTTCATTCTACACAAATCTCGTTCCATGAACGAGAACTTCAGAATTTAGGGTTCACCATTGCATATATCTCGTCATATGGACGACATATTATTTAAACACTTCTTTGCAGTCTCGTTATATGAACGACACCTGCATAATTTCATTCTACACAAATCTCGTTCCATGAACGAGAACTTCAGAATTTAGGGTTCACCATTGCATATATCTCGTCATATGGACGACATATTATTTAAACACTTCTTTGCAGTCTCGTTATATGAACGACACCTGCATAATTGTATTATTTATTTAATAACTTCTTTGCAGTCTCGTTATATGAACGACACCTGCATAATTTTGTTGGATATTTAATATCTTCTTTGCAGTCTCGTTATATGAACGACACCTGCATAATTTCATTCTACACAAATCTCGTTCCATGAACGTGAGCTTCAGAATTTAAGGTTCACAATTGCGTATGTCTCGTTATATGGACGACGTATTAATTATGTAATATCTTCATTCTAGTCTCGTCATATTGACGACGCATTCTTTTCATATTTGCATCTATCTCGTTATACGAGCCTTTTATATATATTCATATTTGTAAATTCATTCATATACTTCTTTTTTGTCATAGTTCCATGTTAGGAACATTTATATAAATAGATTTTTCTTGTATATTGTAAAATATTGGTGTCAGAGTTCATTTTTAAAATTGCGTTTATAAAATAAACATGTTATTAACGCAGTTGTGTTCCGTGTCTTCACTAATCCAGTTCCGACTCGGTCTATCTTGTGACAAATACATGTGTTGAGATGTGTTAACTAATACATGTGTTGAGATGTGTTAACTAATACATGTGTTGAGATGTGTTAACTAATACATGTGTTGAGATGTGTTAACTAATACATGTGTTGAGATGTGTTGAATAATACATGTGTTGAGATGTGTTAACTAATACATGTGTTGAGATGTGTTGAATAATACATGTGTTGAGATGTGTTGAATAATACATGTGTTGAGATGTGTTGAATAATACATGTGTTGAGATGTGTTGAATAATACATGTGTTGAGATGTGTTGAATAATACATGTGTTGAGATGTGTTGAATAATACATGTGTTGAGATGTGTTGAATAATACATGTGTTGAGATGTGTTGAATAATACATGTGTTGAGATGTGTTGAATAATACATGTGTTGAGATGTGTTGAATAATACATGTGTTGAGATGTGTTGAATAATACATGTGTTGAGATGTGTTGAATAATACATGTGTTGAGATGTGTTGAATAATACATGTGTTGAGATGTGTTGAATAATACATGTGTTGAGATGTGTTGAATAATACATGTGTTGAGATGTGTTAACTAATACATGTGTTGAGATGTGTTAACTAATACATGTGTTGAGATGTGTTGAATAATAGATCGTTGATTGCCAGATGAGGAGATTAGAAGACATCTTAAGATGTGTTAACTAATACATGTGTTGAGATGTGTTAACTAATACATGTGTTGAGATGTGTTGAATAATAGATCGTTGATTGCCAGATGAGGAGATTAGAAGACATCTTAAGATGTGTTAACTAATACATGTGTTGAGATATGTTGAATAATAGATCGTTGATTGCCAGATGAGGAGATTAGAAGACATCTTAAGATTTGTTAACTAATACATGTGTTGAGATATGTTGAATAATAGATCGTTGATTGCCAGATGAGGAGATTAGAAGACATCTTAAGATTTGTTGACTAAATAGATGTGTTGATTAATAAACCCTTTGATTGCTAGAGATGTTGAGATGCATTGATTACTATACGAGCTGATTAGAAGACATCTTAAGATTTGTTGACTAAATAGATGTGTTGGGATCTGTTGATTAATAAATCCTTTGATTGCTAGAGATGTTGAGATGCGTTGATTACCATTCGTCTTGGGTGGCTATTATGATTTATTTTTATTTAAATGATGATATTTACATTTTTATATAAAAGAGTTATCATTTCCGTTCACTCGGAATAGCAGAATTAAAAATATAGAAAACATTTTCGCAAATTTGTATAAGGTAGCTGTAAATATTATATATGCATATAAAAACTTACACGTGTCATGAAATGGATACTCAGTAAAAGATCTTTGAAGATACATCTTTAACTATACAATTGTAAAGATATTTATAAACTTTAGGTAGTGAAATTTACAAGTTGAAAGTAACATACAAGTCTGACTTTTTCAGCTGACTACAATGACAATCACACACGCACACACACACCTTACTCTGTTAACAGATGACATTGTCTTTCTTTCCTCCGATTATACCCTTATATAATTCTAACTAAAATCCCATTATTACTGAGATATGTACGAAACTCTTTTCAGGAATTGGAATTTCTATTTGAACCTTGTCAATCGAAATCATATTCTATGAATACGGAATCTCAAAATGTTCTTTAAGATGGTAACTAGTTTAGTCCAATTGACAGATAATAAATGCAAGGTCCCAGGCTGATAATCAGCAGACAATTTCTTATATATAGATCATCGAATATAGTGATACACTTATACAGTTCTGACAGTTCGGTAATTGCGTGCTGGCAGTATCTGTCATAAACGCCACACAGGATAACGCACGATAGAACATAACGAAGATGCTGTCGAAATCATTTTGAAACTGGATAAAGTATGTACTGATTTCTCGAAATTGTCATTTGTTTTTTTCAAATCAAAACATGACATAATATAACTTTCACTTTTAATTTATCTCTATGTTTAAAATGATTACAAGAAAACAAAAAATCTCTATTTAATAATATTCATAAAACAGGATGCACAAAGCCAATCGTCTCAGACTCGTTGGAGTTTATCATTAAATCCCAAAAAACATACTGAACTTTCTGTCATAAGTCAACAAGTTTAGAGTTTCAGTGGTAATATCAGTGGTGATCCGAATAAATTCGAATTCTGAATGTGCTGATGTGCCCATAGCCTGGAATTTGGAGATTTTCTAACAGTCTTGATGTATCACGATGATATAATTGAAAATGTCCTTGAAATAGTTCAGTTATCCCAAACTAGCGACTTATTTTAAAATAGCAAAAGAGCAGTTAGTAATTCCAGTGAATAATTTAAATAAATAATTCCTCTTTAATTAAAACTGTATACAACAATAATACCAATGCGACTTCAGATGTTAAGGAAAGAATGAGTAATACTAAATTAATCAATTTTATATACACCACCATTTGACCTATTTTGCAATCACTATTGAATGAAAATATTCATCTGAACTTAATATTTTCAGCAAACTGTAAACGAAATTTCTTATTAGAAAAGTTTTAGATCAGAATTTAGGCTGTCTCTACCGCACAAGTAAACATATTTAGAATGAATAATTATCGTAATTCATAACATACATTGATATACCAATATTAGCTATGTATTTTGTTGTTACAATATAAATATCATTAGGCAGGTAGGCCTTTTAGAAATCTATAATCATGAAAGAAATAGGTAAACACGCAGTTCAATTACGTTATATATTGAAGAAAATGGAAAAACGGCTCAGGCCCTGAAGACGTTTTGATTTTTGAAGAATAAACAATCATAGATAGTTATCGATTCATTTTGCTATAGATCAATCACTAGAGCAACTTAATTTTTAGAACCATTATCAGGGAAATATAAATATTTCTTGAAAGAATCACGATGTTCTTCCCACGTTACAAAGCAAAAAAACATAGTACATACATTTACGGGTAGATATACTTAACACATATGTGGATGTATTTGAAAGAATGAAACTGTGTTACCACAAAGAGATATATTGTTCTCTAAACTAATACGATCTGGATTAGCGCTAATTATTTCCAGTATATAAAAAGATGTAGAAGTGAGATTAGCTAATGTTAGGACTGCTTCGCACAAGTTCCTAATAGTGGAGAAAAGGATACACAAAGGTCAAGATCGTTATAGATACTTTGAGGCCAATATTCTGCACAGTTTGGCTCTATGCCAATTAACGCCATTTAAATAATTTATGTCGGCAGACAAAGAATTCATATCTAAAACGTGAAGAGAAACGGCGTGATGAAAAATTATTTTGGTGAATTTCTAGAAGTAGATGTGTTATTACCAACAGATTTGCCCTTCAATTTGAAAGATTGTCGTTCGGCAACAAAGAAAGTAGTTCCGAGTGCGTATGATTTATTTACATTACCAATATAGACGATACAAATAACCATAACATCTTTGAGCACCTAAATTACTCTACAAACTTTAGCAAATACAAATGTTATTACTATCTAAATCTGAAACTCTATCTTAAATAATTCATCTAAAACGATAGAGGGGCAATTTTATTTGATTAAACGCAAAGCATAAAATCATACATTGAAGGTAACATAGTTTTAAAATTAAAACAATAAAACTATTTTGAAAAACAAACGTTTTTTGGTGGTAAGGAATACATTTAGCTTTGGAAACAATTTGGATGCTTGAAGAAAGCTAAGTAATGTAAACATATCCACTAATAAATAAAAAATATTTTAAATATCAAACTTAATATTTCGTTTATAGTAAATAGTATTAAAATATGAAGCTATCCTTCAATCCATAGAAACCAAACCTACTCTTCTGCTAATATTTCATATATGTACACAAGTGTGAATACTTTGCGTTCAAATAACTCATTAGTTGGTGTATGTATATCCTGGAATATTTAATGTTATTTTTTAATTTAATCCACTACCTTACTATGAATGTCAAAGCGTTAGTTATTATTTCTCTCATTCTAACTGCATCCCTAGCATTTCATTACAGAAAATTTTGATACAGTACCCACATTGTCAATTGTAATCCAAACGAAGAAGAATATCATTTACAACTCCTCTAATTAAAATAAATAAATTAAAATATTATCTTTTTTCAAATAATATTTTCTGATTCCGTTATTATAACTTCTTTTTCTGCAGTTACTGAGAAAACAAGATTTACATTTTATCTCAGTAATCCAGTATAAATTTAAAACTTAAAAAGATATGATGTTTCAAACTCGTGAAATTTCATATAAGCATTTTTTTAAAAAATTCAAATAATGTATCAATGTTTAAACTGATTTTTAGGATTTTTTAATCATGGATTTGTGTTCATCGAAACAACGCGTGTTGTGCCCAATATTATTTTAAGTAATGAGACATAAAACATAGCAATACTTGTGGTCGTTTATGTTCATTGAGAATTGAATTTGTTATTTGTATTATTTACCATTAATATAATATACAAATTTAAAATATTTGCAGGCTATAACACATTCTGGAGGATACAAATAAGTAACATAATAATGCAGGAATCTATGTGAAGTATAATTTACTAAATCTGTAATACATAACATTAATATTAATTTAAAGTCCTCCATCTTTCTCTTGACTTTCTGACATCATTTCTTTTCTCTAATTATGAAATATTATTGATATACGTCATTTATCTCTGAAACGTCTTATTCCCTTCATTCTTCAGCGAGCTATTTCATCACTAAAATAGAAATTTTTAATAACGATGGATCGTGTTTACATTTTTTACTAACATTAATCTCATTTGTTATCTATTCTGCTGTTTTATTGACTTCATCAGTGTCATTCTCCTTGTACAATTTTGAAAGACTATTATCTACAGATGTCACGTTTTGACACTGTTTAAAAGTCATGAATTAACACTTTAAATATATTCACCAATTTTGATCTTTTCATTATATTGTGTTTTGTATATTTGATATAAGTCATTTATATTTTTTTATTGTCTGTTTGTTAGATTTAAATTTAGCATTTTAAGTTTTAAGATTCGTTTATTGAAGGGGGGGGGGCCTGTCCTTTACAGAGTAAACACCAGGTGTTGACCTCATTTCTGACCTAGTTTCAGAGTTGTAAGCAAGCTTTTAAAATGATTGGTTGGTTCCAAGGACAAAATGGAGCTTTTATATAAACATCTTTCTATTTTAGTTGGGTCATAAGATGTGCACGTGATTCTTTGAAAATAAATTTGTTCTGAGAGTTTCTAGAAGATCACGTGACCCCTTGTTTACGTAAAAAACAGAGATATAAACCATGTTTTGGAGCGAGCTATTCAGTAGAAGAATTGGGCTTTTAGAATATTAAGTTGTGTCTTTTTGAGTTATTATAAATTACCTTGTACTGGAAATTGTGTCAATTCGTTTGGATTCAGGAGGATTTTTTCGTTATTTATCTGGAAAAAAATATGTGCTCATAGAAATTTTATTAACAAGAACTGACTAAATCAAGTGGCATCGTCTTCCATCTTGGATACTTCGCTGGAATTCGAACTTAGAATTATTTGGACATTTTATTACCAGGACTTTTGCAATATCTCTAGTGGATAATATTTTGAATTATTTTAGATTAATTTTGGAATTGATTCTTAAAACCGTAAGTTTTTTTTTTATTTTTCTGAAAAATATTTGTACTCAATAAACTGTTTTTTTTTAAGTTTTACAAGCTTGTTATTTTCATTCTTTCTGTGTTACTGTTTATTCGAGCCTAAGCACGTAAAAATTGCTCGTTCTGCAACATTTTAAGTTGTAATGTATAATTTTCTAGAGATTTCTTTATTTACTCCATGTTACTTCTATGGATGATATATCAGCATTTATGTTTCTATCAATTGAATATATTGATAAATGTATGTACTTTATGTTTCTATCAATTGAATATAATGATAAATATGTATGTACTTAATGTTTCTATCAATTGAATATAATGATAAATGTATGTACTTTATGTTTCTATCAATTGAATATAATGATACTTTACAGTCTATCAATTGAATATAATGATAAATATGTATGTACTTTACAGTCTATCAATTGAATATAATGATAAATGTATGTACTTTATGTTTCTATCAGTTGAATATAATGATAAATATGTATGTACTTTATGTTTCTATCAATTGAATATAATGATAAATATGTATGTACTTTATGTTTCTATCAATTGAATATAATGATAAATATGTATGTACTTTATGTTTCTATCAATTGAATATAATGATAAATATGTATGTACTTTATGTTTCTATCAATTGAATATAATGATAAATATGTATGTACTTTACAGTCTATCAATTGAATATAATGATAAATGTATGTACTTTATGTTTCTATCAGTTGAATATAATGATAAATATGTATGTACTTTATGTTTCTATCAGTTGAATATAATGATAAATATGTATGTACTTTATGTTTCTATCAATTGAATATAATGATAAATATGTATGTACTTTATGTTTCTATCAATTGAATATAATGATAAATATGTATGTACTTTATGTTTCTATCAATTGAATATAATGATAAATATGTATGTACTTTATGTTTCTATCAATTGAATATAATGATAAATATGTATGTACTTTATGTTTTTATCAATTGAATATAATGATAAATATGTATGTACTTTACAGTCTATCAATTGAATATAATGATAAATATGTATGTACTTTATGTTTCTATCAATTGAATATAATGATAAATATGTATGTACTTTAGCAGCAGAGAGGGCGAACCCTACAACGTTTTTAGACAAAATTTTGATTGAATCCTTAGAACGAGCCTTCCTACGATCTCATTTTAACCAAAAAAAATGTCTCAGGGGAAAACCCTACAACGTTTTCAGACAAAAAATTGATTGAAATCTTAACGAGCCTTCCTACGAAATCTCATTTTAACTAAAACAAAATGAAAACGGAGACTTTTACGATTTTTTAATCAATTTTGGTCGCAACTTGTTGTCATCGCCCTCTCTGCTGCTATGGGTTAACAAAAAATAATAAATGATTTGATCAAGTCTTTAGGATCTCACAAACAGACTAATCGCTAACACCTCCTCTTGTAGATCAATTAGATTATTGGACTGATCTGTGAGTTTGAAATTAATTCTTGTTAGCGAATCATTATGACACCGCATATAGACTGGATTAACCGGAGACTCAATTATTAAAAATCCTGGAGGAGCTGTTGGTGCAAACGAATAAAGAATATATCCTTGCTGAGCTTGATTTGATCGTTCGAGATTAATTTGATAGCTTCCTTCGATAACATCACATACTAAATTGAGCGCAATCACTGAGGATATATTCACGTTGAACGGAGCGATATGCCTACCGCCGCCATCTGGATCATTATTATGTTTGAGGATTTTTATTTCCTGTGATGCTGTTTTTTTCCATGCATCATGAATTATTTTAAAACCAACATCGATGGTGTCACTGAGAAGTTTTTTTAGTTCCGGTACGTTATATCCCGGTAGTTTGAATGTCGGAATATCTTTGACGGGGAAATTATATTTTTCTGCAAATCTTGTTCTCGATAGGGGATTATCGTCATCTAATATATCCTGAATAATTTTTAGGTTAAATGTTTCCATATCGTCGATAATTTTGTTGCATGTTTCTACGACGCTGATAAATTCATCTCGGGTGAGAGAGCCGGATTTAAGAGATATTAACAACAGCGAAAAATCATTATTCATTGCTGTGAAATTTGTAACGATTTTAGGTTCGTCAACAAAATGATATCCCTCTATTCTCTCCCCTGGCTTCTCTTCTCCAGTTGGTTGGTATCCGAGACCAAAAAACTCTATAGTGATTGTGTGATCTTTATAACTCTTTATTGGATTATCGGGTTTTATCACGTCGGTGATATAATCAGTTTTTTGTGGTTCTGGTAAATCAACGGTTTTCCCCCTGGTGGTAATTCAGGCCATCCTAGTACGGTTCTAATAGAACTTTGATAGATATCTACGACGTATCCTTCTGTGTTTATCTCAATTGCGGATGATAGCGTCGGTTCATGAACTGTTATAGCGATTTTTGACTCTACTCCAGTAATCGATTTTATTCTACGCGCGAATTCATTATTGATTTGTTCGATTTGGTATGACTCTGTTGGTATCGAAACGACGTTCCAGTCTGGGGTACCGTCGTCTTTATTCTTATACGAGAACACCAGTGAATTATTCGGTTGTTGACCACCAAATGATTTTGATCTGATATCAGGCCAACTGTGGTATACTCGTAATTTTGCTAGCGCTATCTCCTTCACGGGGACTGGGCTAGGGAAATTCACACTAAACTCGGGTTCCGTTGATGTTATTGATATCATGCTTGTTTGTACTGGGTTCGTGTTCTCCACTATTTGTTGAAGTAATTCCATCGGTGTTGTCATCGTTGCTATACTGTTGTTGTCGCTCTAATTTTGACACCGCGGAATCATAAATACTGACCATCACTGAAAACTCACAATTTGGTATGGTTGAGATTATTGAGATCATTTTGGTTTTCGGGTTCGTGTTTTCCAATTCCATCGGTGTTGTCATTGTTATTATATTCATGTTGTCGCTCTAATTTCGATATCGCGGAATCAAAAATACTGACCATCGCTGAGAATTCACTATCTGATATAATCGTATTATCGAGTGACGATGATATCATCAATGATAATTGCGAGTATGCGGTTGATACAATATGAAATCGAATTAAGTAATTCTGCAGTTTACTCTGGCTGCATGATGATATCTTTTTTGCTATCCCGGTTGATATACCCCCGATTGTAGCCACCGCAGAAATGCAAATTGGAACTACGACCGGGGCAATCATTGTAACCGATGCAAGTATTATTCCGGCGCCAGCGAGAACGCTTGACACCGAGTACATAGTAATATCAATTGCGGTGATTCTTCGTCGGTATTTTTTTTTTTTATTTGATACTCCTCAGTGAGGGTTTTGAGTCTAGTCTGAAAATCTCTGACCTGATAATAGCGACATTGCGTTGATGAAATCATTTTTATTGTAAAAACACTAGCGTTTTCAATTGTGAAATCCGAACGATTTTCCTTTCAATTTAGTTATTTACTTAAATCCGCTACGAATTCCACATACCACGTTGTTGAAACCATAACCAAATTTTTATCAGTAGATGTTATAGTGAACTTTTCAGTTGTATCCTTGTCGATGATCGTTGAAATCGTATTATTGACCCCGGATGAACTCGACGATGATATATTAAATTGAGTCAATGGTTTTACTAGTGTTAATCGATAAATACCTTTAACGGTTGCAGTGATATCTAATTTGTTGTTTGTAGGTGTCCACGCAAATGATCCGTGTTGGATTGTGTATACTACGTTGTTGGTTTTCTCATGAGGAATTTTTGTTTTTTCAATGATTGTTATCATCCTCGAAAAATCACCTTTGATGGCTTCGATGAAGGTTTTCGTCTCATCGATGGATTTTTTAATATCCTTGAGAGTCATTGTAGATGTAGCCGGGACACCAAAGAAACTATTAGCGATGTAGGCATTGTGAGTGTGCTTGCTGATAAACTCACTGATTTCAGTGAGAGTCATGCCAACCACAAGCGGGGTTCCAAAGAATTTATGTACGACATTTTTGCGAAAAGAATTATAACCTCGTATATGATCATCCAGCTCACGGCCTTGAAGGAAAATTATGCTGTTTTGGGCGGCAATCGCGTCGGTGATCGTAGACACAAGTGCGCCTGGTTTAAGTCGTCCGTCGTTGGAATACAGCGCAAAAGAGTTTTCAGCGGCGTCGCGCTGCCGTATCAAAATGTCATTCAATGACACATCACTGGATTTCAATTTACCCTGTTTGTCTTGAAATACAACTATTTCGTTCGGGTCAACATTTACTAAATTTAACGTCTCAGCGATTTCATCTTTAATTTTTTTTTTATATCACCTGTCGCAGTGTCATTGGGTTTGGGTTTCAAAGATCTCCCCCAAATATCAATCATGTTATTGTAAAACTCTTTCTCTCTCTAAAATCGTTTTTGACGACTTCGTTGAAAAATCTTCAATTTTCGCCAGCGATTACTAGTGTATTCATTCACGACAACATGTGGTGGTTTTCCGCTTGGGTTACTCAAGGAGTTAGAAATAGCGTTAAGGACATTTAATACTTCGCTGCCACATATTGGTGGGTCATTCATTTGTTGTGTTGGTAGCGTAGAATACCAAGTCTTCATTGGAAGGGTTTTTATATAACGCATAAACTCTTTTGGTGGGGCTAATCCATATGAATCGAAATAAACAATCCCACGTGGATCAATAGCGTATGCAACCCAGTGAGTTCCAGGTCCGGTGCTGTTATCTAAATTAATAATACCGGTTTCAACGCTGTTTGGTTGATGTGGTAATTGATCTTTCATAAAGACACCTCTGAAATTTTTAATCGCTAGTTTTTTAGCAGCATCCATTAAATCAAAATTGGACATGGGAACCATAGGTTCCTGAGTCATAGACTCTCCAATTAATAAACCGGTCCTAGTCTTAGACCCTTTCCGCTGTACCACGAATACGGGGTTCCTGGTAGTCTTAGACCCTTTCCTATTTTTTTATATCCTTTCCCAGTTGCCTTCTTTAGTGCCATTCCTGCTGCAGTACCAACGGCTCCTAACGCTGCCGCTTTAGCCACCGCTGGGGCTGCTGCTGCAATCAATGCTGGAATCGCAGCTAACAACGGAAATATACCGCCTGTTTTAATCATATTTTTGATAGCAGCCGCAGAGAGAGTAATCTGAACACCCTTTTTTGCTACTAGTGCATCATTGAAATGTTTCACCTGACGAGTTGTCAGCGATAGTTTATTTGCACCACCAGTCATTTGGTTGGGTTTCAACGTGATTGTGGTTCCACATTTTTTAGCTGATTCCGATTGCAATTTTTTGATTTGACCAGGAGTTAACGCAACACTAATATTACTATATGACATTATACATAATTGATTGATTCTAAATCGTTTACAATTTCAATTACATGTTTTCCACTGGTGCATCTACCACTCTCATTCTTCCTCCAACACCTTCGAGTAGCATTGATTTGTCGCTGAGAATGACAGCAACCGCTCTATAATCAGCAATAGCACCACGAGTCACATTAGCTCTAAAATGTATATCAACAACAGATTGTCTTGTTAAATCGAGATGTTCCAATGAAAAGTAATAGATTGGATAGAGACTTTTAAAATCCAATTGTGATATTTGCAAACCAGTATCCACATTTTGATCACGTGCCATAAATGACAACAGACGATGATAAACTCGTGCAATATGATTTTCTGTGTAATTAAGTTGTATATCTTCAGATGGTTCCTGCTGGCCGTTTATTCTCAGTGAGACGTCTTTCACACCTAATTGATCAAATATCATATGGCTGAAGAGTTGATTGCCAACTCGTGCGTTATCTTGTAACGCAATAAATATATGACGTGGCGCAGCAACACCTTGTTTTGATGCTAGGTTCCAAGTGAATAACCCGTTGATATTTGATTGTTTAACATCTGTACTCACGGTTAGCCAACTTAGTAATGATTTTCCTCCTTGGTCCATAAATGATAGTAATCGTTCTTCTGCGGTAATTGCTGGAGTCAACACTGGCATCCACAATGATATTTTTGTTAAATTGACTTTACCAGCATCAGCATTTGGATTTGCATTGTCTGCTGAAATCCTCCAGATTGCGTCACTATCATCACTCTTTCGTACAAGCGATACTGTATGCTTCGCTCCATAAATAACTTTTCTGACGTTTCTACAGAATCCAAATATGTGATGCAGTGGAATCGCGCATGAAAATGATTTACGCCGCCCTTCCAACATTGAAATACGTGTTGCAGCTCCTAGATTGAAATTAACATCGTTGTTTATAATCATATCTTCGGCATCAATATTAGCGGTGCCAGCATTATTCTTTGGTCGTCTTGCAACAAATTGTTTTCCTCGAGCGGTATTTGTAGCATCTTTTGCAAACATCATAGAAGGTCCTGCTGATTTTGTATAATCATCGGAATATCTCGCTAACCCGATTATTGTTGTAGCCACATCAACATCGCGATCTATCGCCTCAATTTCTTTTCCATCAATGAGATATTTTGCACTCTCAAATAACGCCATGATACCATTATTGACAAACCCGACTTGAGTACCAGCTGGATACTCTGTATCATTTGTTCGTATAATTTCTCCTTCGATTTCGATAAACGCTTCACAGGGCAAAAAGTATTTACTGGTATCATGGACTTGAAGATCAATTCTTGCTCGACTATTTGAGTCTATGGCATGATAGGCGTAATATTGATAATCGCGTACAGAATCATCCTTGCGAACTGGGGCATCTATATCAAACGCTGGATCAGGTGACTGTTTGAACATTTTATTCTATTTATCAGAGTCTAAATCGCGATTTTCCATTTCATCGTCGTAGTTTTTTAAAGCCACTTCCTGCTATCATATTTGCAATATTGCTTTGGTCGGGGTTTAAAGCCATCGACGCTAATTTTTCATCTACTGCGTTATTTATAATTCTACTAACACTCGCAGGCATTTCCGCTGTAGACGGTAACGGTTTTGAAAATCCTTTGGATTTCATCCGTGATTTCACTAATGATGTTAATTTATTCTTCGCAGTTGAAAACGCTTTTCCCGCAAGATCTCCAACAGCACCAATACCCTTATCACGAATAACATCAATTGCTTTCATTCCTAATTGTTTAGCCAACGGCATCACTTTTGGAGCCATTCTCGCAAATAACCCTGCAATGGTATTACCTAAACCATCTCCGTAGTATGCTCTATAAACCGGAAACCGTGAATTAACTACGTAGACGGGGGTTGGTTTATCATGATTGTAGTGTATGATCATTATTTGAAATCAGAAACAATTTTTCAATTGTTATTTATCTAATCAATTGACTTTTCAATTCAGTCACTATGATACCCACTTTCCACTAACTCGCCAATGAAATCTCGATATGTGCTGATATCCATGATACCACCCTGAAATAATCGTCTACAGATATCAGCTGCTTCATTAATTATTTCCGGTGAGTTATTTCCAGCTCGGAACCCTCCTACAAGAACCTCTAATCGTGATATATCACTGAGAACACTACCAGGACATGAAACGCTAGCGTTTCCAACTAGACCACTCCCCAGAAATTTCTTCTCATCGTATGGCTGTCTTATTTGGAATTGAAATTTTCTCTTGAAGTCTCTGTATTCCTTCATCCTTCTATCTAAACCCCCAGTATTTATTTCATACACTATATCAGCCCATTCATTATGTGACATTCTATAATCCGAATAATTGTCCGTGAAAAACTTCTCTTGTGAATCATAGCTGTTAGCAGCGAATTCACCTAAATTGCCTATATCCTCGTTGAGAATTTGTTGTTTAGCGCTCTCGGTAAATATAATTGATTTAGGTAGTCCACTAACTAGTTCTTCCTGAAATCCTTTAAATTTTCGTTTCGAAGCGGTTGATATATCCTGAGGAAGTGATTGCAAGGATTTTTTTGTTTGTTTAATTCTTTTTGCTATTTTTTCTAACACAGGAATAAGACCCTCTTCTTTTCTTTTACCGTCAGGATCATCTCCCAGTATAGCACGCTCTATCTCCTTCGTTGCTGTGGTTACTGGTTTAAACAATTCTTCAGATCCCGCAGCAAAATCAGTCTGAAGACTCTGTCGTTGTTGTAGTTTATTCCGTACAGAGTCACGAATTGGTACAAATCTCCTGATTGCATCCAGTCGTTCACGAGCCAATCGGGTTGTTAATGCTTCATTGACCATTATTTGAAATCAGAAACAATGTTTCAATTGCAAAACAATTTTTCAATCCGACCTAACACCATCGTGGAAGTGTTATTTTGACATTTTAAGGGCGTTATCATTGATGAAGGAAGTGTGGAAATTGTATATAAAAATAAATAATACCACACTTCCTTCATTCTATTTTGATCAATCTGAACCGTCCATCAATTTTTATTCAGTGTGAAATATTTTCACTGTTTTTGACATTATCAATCAAAAAATGCTAAAAAAAATTAAAATCTCTATGAGGGACGGTCACAATCAAATAATGATAAATAGTCGGTCAATCAAATAATGATAAATGGACGGTCACAATCAAATAATGATAAATGGTCGGTCAAAATTGTTCATTTTCTTGAATTAACGCCCGTAGGTTTCTAATTTTAGAATTAACCTCCTTTTTCAATTCGTTTTCGTTACCTAATTCTTTTCGTATTCGTTCTACGATAGTATATAACGGAGCGAACACACTTTCGTCACTGGACAATGCAAGAGAGTCCCGAATAGAATTCTGAATTCTTTTGATGAGCGCGTATTGCTTTGCAGCATATATTTATTGTTGTTAACTCCGTATTCAATATCCTGAAAATCAGACATGATTTGATCAGGATTTAACCCATCCGATAGTTCAATATCCCAACTTTTCAATTTTGAAATCTCGGATATAATGCTATTCATATTTTCAGAATTCATATTCTATAACAATGACATATTTCTAAATGAAAAATATGACGCATTAGACATAACTAAATCGAATTTTCTGTCCAGTCCCTTTTGAAATTGCAGATCGATAAATCCCCTCTGCAACGTTTCGTACTGAGGGTCCACAAATATCGAAATGCCTTCCGGCGCTAGCTATCGGTTGAAATATTTTTTCTTCGTTAGTTATCGTATTAAAAGATTTTACGGGTCTCTTCCCAACCGTTTTGCAAGTGCCAGTCTTCCCTCGTTTGGTATTCTCACTTTGAGTAACGGCTTCTAGATTTGATAAAGAATTATTCTTTGGATTAGAATCCTTGTGATCAATAACAAAATCATCCTCGATCAATCCATAAAAACACTCGTACACGAAACGATGGCAGTAATAAAATTTCCTTCCAGCGCCAAACTTCAAATATCCCCCACCATTGTCAGAACCAACTGGTTTCTTCAGTCTACAGTGTCTTACAACACCATCACTGGATGCTTCATAATTTGTAATCACTGGTTGTGGTCTGAATTCTTGGTTCATTCGTATACTAAATACTATTTGTCTAATTCATTGTTTGGTTTAATGATAAATCTTTCGATGTAGTCTTGAGGAGTTCTTATGATTTTGTCAGGGACGTTGTCAGTGTCAGGGACTTTTTCAGGGTCATAATTTCTGATTGATTGTCCATTTTTTATTATTTTATCATAATAACGCTTCAACTCCCTGTATCGCTTTCCACCGCAATTCAAACACAACTGAGATTTTCCCCTAACCCCAACCCCACATCGTATGCAGGGTAACGGGCCAATGCTTCCACGACGAAAGCTTTGCATATGATACCCACAGAACTCATTTCTGCATGATTTGTTACACGGGGTTGTTGATCCAATCATAAGCCACTTACAGTGATTCATTATATATAAATCTTTCATTTAAATGCTTGTTTTAATTATAGCATGAGGGAGTTAAGGAGAACGCCTTCGAAAAATGCTGAATTCAATACTGATAAGGAATTTAAGAGATTATTGAAGATTAATCCTAAATTTAATCTCGATAAACCCAAAAAACGTCCAAGAGACGGAAACATGAAAGAGTTTAAGAGATTATTGAAGATTAATCCTAAATTTAATCTCGATAAACCAAAAACACGTCCAAGAGACGGAAACATGAAAGAGTTTAAGAGATTATTGAAGATTAATCCTAAATTTAATCTCGATAAACCAAAAAAACGTCCAAGAGACGGAAACATGAAAGAGTTTAAGAGATTATTGAAGATTAATCCTAAATTTAATCTCGATAAACCCAAAAAACGTCCAAGAGACGGAAACATGAAAGAGTTTAAGAGATTATTGAAGATTAATCCTAAATTTAATCTCGATAAACCAAAAAAACGTAACAAAATTAATCCTAAATTTAATCTCGATAAACCAAAAAAACGTTTAATAGACGGAAACATGAAAGAGTTTAAGAGATTATTGAAGATTAATCCTAAATTTAATCTCAATAAACCAAAAAAAACGTCCAAGAGATTACCCTGGAAAGATGCTCAATTCAATCTCGATATAGTTTCTAATACACCAAAGAATACAATTCTTGATAAAGCCATCAGAGACTGTTTTAATGAATTCAAGCGTGATGGAGCATCTTATTGTTGGTCAACATTTCGAATTGATGGTGTTGTTGACGCTACCATGAATGATGAAAAATCAGCAGTGATAATTTCACGTGTTGGGGAAAAAAGGTATTTTTTCCGAATAAAATTCATTATCGAAGTCGATGGCAAATGGATTATTAGGGATAAATTTGAACCAATCCTCAAGAATAAAAAAGCTGTCATTGTGAGTAGAGATTCCAAACCAGGAATTCTAACCGGCATTGACAAACCATACTACGAAAGATCGTATCCCGTAACAGCAATGGTTTATGGGATATATCCGTTAAATGATAAACCCGATATCGCAAAACTAGCTCCTATGAAATATTCTAGTTCACTGAATTGCGTGGCAACACGGGTAATGGAACACTTCACAAATGCATCCCGAGGAAATAAACTAACTGATCTGCGACGTAGGAAAATAACCGAATGGGAACTGACAGTGAAACAGCATGGTGCAAAGATTTCTGATGTAGCTAAATTAGAAACATCATTAAGATTTCCAATAACCGTTATGACGATAACCGGAGAGGTTTTATACGAACCGAAATATAACAAAAATGGAGCGCCAATACAGATTATTGATCATAACAAACACGCGTGGACACCTGCGGTAACAGTATTTCCACGAGAACGAACCGTGAAATATATCCCTAAGGAGTTCGTCGGGGATGTTTTCTATGAAGAGAAATTATTCGATGCTATTCATGCGTTGTGTAAAGATGATCCTGTGTCAGTGTGGTTACTTAGAAGTGATGAAGATCCCGAAATAGGATTTGATCAATTTGTAAGACCAAATGGCGAATTATATCGCGTTGAAGAATTAGATAACAGAATGAGAAAAATCGCTAGTGATTTTTCACCGGAGAATTCCCATGAAAAACTACTCACGGATAGTTTTACTATTCCATCAGTGGTAGCTCACTTCGCAAGAGAAAAAAACTCATGGCGTCCAACACGAAGTGATTTTCTCGAGGATGTTAAATTGAGTTGCGTCGAATTTGGTCATAGAGGACTGTGGAATACGAAATACTCACGTGATGGTATGATTTCAATTGATATATCCGCGTGTTATCCCGGAAGTTTTCTCGGGTATGGGGAATGTGCTGAGTACTTCAAACGATTTGGACACCCCACGCATGAAATGACTCGTGTTGCGATTAATGGACCATTGCCTGATTTTGATTTAACCGGATTCGCTCGTGTGATATCATTCGAATTAGCTACAGGGTTACATCCGTGTAGTTATGTTTGGCTCGGTAGACACCTATCTGAAAAACACTGGATGCCAATAGTGCTATTGAGATATATGATTGATTGTGGTATGCTAATATCGTTGATTGTTTCCGAGGCTATTATATGCTATCGAGCTCAGAAAGAAGTTTGGCTACCACAACCCAATTTAGATCGTATAATCAGCGAACAGCAAAAACAATTCCCTGATTTCAATGAAGAAAAAATCATGAATTTGTCTAAGAAGTTATTTGAAAGTAAAAAAGAACAAGCAAAAGATTTTGGACGAAGAATAATCGGTAAATTTACCCAGGGTGGAAGATACGACAACGCAAAATATTCTTCGCGGTTGATCATAGACGTCGCTGAATACGATTTTATTGTAACGGATTTAATGAAACAGGGAAAACTTGTATCCCGTAAGGATGCTTTTCTATCCAATGGTGAGAAATTAGGTACGGTTGTTACCTACTGTGACGGATATAATTCCCAGTACACACATTTGAGAAGTTCAATGCTAGCCTATGCTTCTATTAATCTATTTTCGATGATAAATAGATTTCCTAATACCGCGGTTAGAGTGGCCACTGATTCGATGTATATACACAATAAGTACAAATCAGCTGTAGCTAAATTCACAGATCCCGAAGAAAATTGGGGGCGTTGGCGATTTAAAAAGGAGATGCTACATGAGTATTGTGAATCCGCAGACGTTGCCATGGATGATAAATATCTTTGTTGTAACCGTATTGAAATTCAATCAGAATTTTCTAATGCACCACCGGTATCTGATCCAGTATGTAGATACAAGACAGTTTATTTAAACGGTTGTGGTAGGTCAGGAAAGACAACTCGTGCAATTGAATTATTTCGTCGGTCAACCATGATTGTGCTAACACCGACTCACAGACTCGCCAGAGAGATGATACAGCGAGGGGTAAATGCCTGTACTTACCATAGTTTCTTTCGATGGAAGGGTGACAAATGGACTCCTGAGCGTATGGGTGATAAATTCATTCCTGAAATCATAATTTGGGATGAAATATGCACAGTGTCATTAGATGTATTACAAACATTTCTCGAGTGGTTGTTAAACAAAAACACAAAAGTCCTCATGTGCGGTGATCACGGCCAACCACCACCATTTGTCGGTGCATCTCCACATGAATGGCTAAGGGGTTTTGTAGACTATTATGAAGAAATTACCACTGATTATAGATCAATTGATGAACGATTACGAGAATTCAAAGCGCTAATTAGATTACAACCGGATAGAATCCAATGCGAAATAGCGCGTGAAGTGATTTCAGAAACTCCAATGAATGATTTCTGGGAAACATGGAGACCAAATGATTTGATAATTGCAAGTAGAAAAATAGTCAGGGACACACTTCAGATGAAGTTATTTGAATTGCATAAAGAAAAATTTGCAACGCTTCCAGTACCCCTTTGTTATAGGCCATCGGATACACGAAAACAGAATATTGAAGTTGATATTCCAGGACAGAGTGAAAAACAAATTCTCGTATTAAATGATATTGTGCTGGTTGATATCAATGTCGTTGAAGATGCATTGCGTGCTAATAAATCCCGGTGGACGCTAGGATACGCAGCAACAATACATTCTTCACAGGGATTGACTATATCGGATACAATTGTTTGGATGGTGGATAATCACATCGAATGGTCGAATTTAGTCTATCTCGCAGTATCCAGAGTACGAAAAATAAATCAACTTCGAAGAATTGTTTTCGATGATAATGACACCACAATAAATGATATTGATGTTAAAATTATTGATAAAAAACTCTCCGGTTACAAACAACAGGACAAAAAAAAACAACGAGAATTTGATATTGATGCTGAATTAATAATCACTTTGAAGAAACAACAGAATAATCACTGCGCGAGTTGCAATTGTATAATGCATTAGCAGTATTCGGATAAGGATCCTCGCCAACTCACCGTAGACAGAAAAAATAACAATCTCGGTCATGTCAGAAACAATGTGATGTTGACTTGTCTTGAGTGCAATAGACGCAACGGTGCTAGTTAATACCATGCGGTGGCAATTGAGTATCCTCGGGAATTACCTGTAGTTGTTGTCGAGTAAAACCCCGCTGAGGGGCAGTTGAATCCAGTTTATAGACTGGAGGTCTACCAGTTGATCGTGTTATACTAGATATCTTGTGTGCATTAACACTCCAAATAGGATCAGTAGCCCTTTTTCTACCCCCTTCAAGCTCTCCTGGTTCGTATAAGTACCTCACAATGACATTACTACCAAGAATTGGTTCTTTGAAATCTTTTTGTGGTTTTTCAGGTATTGACTTCTTTTTAATCGCGTTGATAGGTTTCATGTTGATTGTTCTAGTAATCTTGTTATTCAGTGCAGTAATCACAGATGGTAATCTTTTAACCCATTCACGGGATCTTTTTTCTTGGATGAATTCTTTTGCGTATTTATATCCAAATAACCGCTCAGCAATCGTCCGATTAAATCGTTCTACAATGGCCTGATCGCGATGTAGAGCAGTATGCCCTCGTCGTATGGTGACATTATGATGTTTCATTGTAGATAACACTGCACCCTGAAATTCCTTGCCAGGATCAACCTGCAATAGATTTGGCCAGTGCAGAGGACCTCGTCGATAAATCCTTTCAAATGCAGAAGCGACTTCAGTGGCTGATTTTGTTTTTAACGGTTCTGCTTCTTTGTATCGACTTGCAATATCAACTACGGTTAAAGCGTATTTGTAACCACGATCATGTGGCAGAAATAATATATCAGCCTGATGAACTTCATTAGGAGCGGTCACATCAAAATGCGAGAATTGAATTTGTTTAGGCGGTGGTAGATAAATTTGCCATAGTGCCTGTTTGGATAACCAATTAGCCGCAGTGGTTTTTTTTCACTTTTGCAGCGCTAGCGAGTTTATGGACTGCTGATTTACCCCTCCAGTATCCTCTTGGGGAATAATAAATTGATTCCATATTATTAATTACCGGCACCTAACATCAATTTGCTTTTCATAGCCGATTTTATCAAAAATGAAGCCAATTTTTCTTTGAAGGATTTATCAGGAATAGCATTTAACGCATGAATTAATTTCACATCTGCGAGATGCCTGTGTTGCAGATTGCTGCTTTTATAAGCAACATCATGAAGGTTACAGGCCTTATCAGTGGCGTTTATTGGTTCTTCACCGGGGTTGGGTTGATTTTGATTATTGAGTCTGATATCAAGTCTGGTTCCCGGTCCACAGTAGCTATATCCTGGAAGGTGCTTTTCTCCGGGGTACTTTGCCCATGGGGTTCCAGGGAGCTTTGCCAATTTGGCTGCGATATCACCTCCTCGTTTTTTTTAAAATCAGATCTCATAGACACAAATCTAAATTTCTTTGAACCACATTGCACGCATTTACCAGAAAGCGCTGATCGGTTATTTCTGGTTGTAATCGTTGTCACGTCATCTGTGCCAGTACGCGTTTTACACTTCACACAATATAGATCCATAATTTATGTATAGAGATATGGATATAATTGATTTTTCAGCGACTAAAACAAGAGAACCGGTTAAGCATCATGCAGCGCTACCAAACTCTATCCGGATGATTATAATCGGGCCATCTGGATCCGGTAAAACGCAATTGTTACTCAATTTAATAATGAGATGGATGAAGTGGGATAAGTTGTATTTAATTGCCCCTAGCGTAGATGATCAACGATGTTATGAAGTGCTAAAAGATTTTAACGACAGCGCGGTAGAAAAATCCGGAGAGGGTATTATTGAGTTTATAACCGATATCGATGAAGCACCGAGCATTGATGATATTGATGGAGATATTAACAATTTAGTCGTATACGACGATATAATGTTACATAAACAAAAAAAATCCTGCTAGGATCTTTTCCAGAGGAAGGCATAAAAACACTGACGTGATATATGTCACTCAACGCTACACTCAGGTTCCAAAAGTCATCAGAGATAACTGCAATATTCTTGCTGTATTCAACGGAGTTGATACTCATACTCTTAGAAATATATGGCAGACATGGTGTTCTGATATGGACTTCAATCAATTTAGAAATTTCTTTAGTAATGCTCAGTCAACCCGTACGGATTCGCAACAATAAATTTGCATGATCCTCGGACACGATATCGTATCGGACTCGATCAAATATTCGGTTAAAATCATTTATTATTTTTTGTTAACTCATAGCAGCAGAGAGGGCGATGACAACAAGTTGCGACCAAAATTGATTAAAAAATCGTAAAAGTCTCCGTTTTCATTTTGTTTTAGTTAAAATGAGATTTCGTAGGAAGGCTCGTTAAGATTTCAATCAATTTTTTGTCTGAAAACGTTGTAGGGTTTTCCCCTGAGACATTTTTTTTGGTTAAAATGAGATCGTAGGAAGGCTCGTTTTAAGGATTCAATAAAAAATTGTGTCTAAAAACGTTGTAGGGTTCGCCCTCTCTGCTGCTACTTTACAGTCTATCAATTGAATATAATGATAAATATGTATGTACTTTACAGTCTATCAATTGAATATAATGATAAATATGTATGTACTTTATGTTTCTATCAGTTGAATATAATGATAAATATGTATGTACTTTATGTTTCTATCAATTGAATATAATGCTGTACTTTACAGTCCCTATTATTGTTTCCTATCTTGCGTGTATTAAAATTTGTCAAGCAGTGGATATAATTATTAATGTCTTAATAAATGTATAGCATCTAAAACCTATATGTTGTTATCATGTATTTGTTCTAATAGTCAGTTTTGAAGGCTTAGAAGATTTTTTGCCATGATACTCTGAACCAGACCTGTTAATTGCTTATAAACGTCATTTCTCCGTGTATTCATATTTTTCAGAAAAGTATTCCACAAAGTTTTGTGTATTTGGAACACGCATTAGAACAAAACCCAATATTAGTTGCGTCAGATGTTTCTATGGATTTTCCAAACTTACAAAATCTAATATTTGAAATGATAGGTATAATTTACCATCTGTTATAAGTACTACTATACCATACTATTCATTCTATTCCAAATCGCATCATTCCCCTTTGTAATTACAGAGGCAATATTCTTATTTTATGTCATACTACCTATTCGTGTAAGTGGGCCATTTGTGACCGCCAATACTCTAAATGTACGCGATGCAACACGTTGAAACATTTGTCAGATTACAATTTTGTATGCTGTTTATACTTTTTCTAATACTTCTCTCATGCTCTTTTATAGCAAGTTCCTATCAGTTTGATTAATTTTCATTAGCCTATATCTAATTATATAGGCGGTAGGTAATGTATCAACTAAAAGATTAACTAATTGATCAACTACATTACTTACTTTATTGCTATTAGATGGTCAGGATTCAACTGACTTGCAAAAATTTTAAACACCAATTTTACTATATACCTATATATATATATATATATATATATATATATATATATATATATATATATATATATATATATATATATATATATATATATATATCGTCTATACCCAAGATAGTTGTTGAATATATTATGGAATTAATTATCTGCTTCGTAAGGATACCGTTACTTACTGCAAAAGTAAAATACAGCAATGTATTGGTAATTATGACATTGTATTGGTAATTATGACATTGTATTGGTAATTATGACATTGTATTGGTAATTATGACATTGTATTGGTAATTATGATGTTCGTTTGTCACAAGCAGCACACACAACTGCAGCTACGTCAAAGCTAAGACCCATCTGGAATGTCTGTCGGAAACTAAAATCCGACTATTGAAAGCACAAGTCATCTCAGTCTTTTTATATTCTGTCTGAAACTAAAATCCGACTATTGAAAGCACAAGTCATCTCAATCTTTTTCATTTGAGGTCTTTACCCTGACAGCAAAATTACAACGAAGAATCCAGACACATGAAAAGAGATTCTACAGAACCATCCTTGGCATCTCTAACATGGACCACATCACAAATGAAGAAGTACGATGATGACTGGTTCAAAGATTTTGTAAAAATAAACTGGTTTATTGGTCGTCATACATTCTATGAGAACTTGCTTAAGTCGTCATGTGTTTTATAAGATAGACTGGTTTATTGGTCGTCATACATTCTATGAGAACTTGCTTAAGTCGTCATGTGTTTTATAAGATAAACTGGTTTATTGGTCGTCATACATTCTATGAGAACTTGCTTAAGTCGTCATGTGTTTTATAAGATAAACTGGTTTATTGGTCGTCATACATTCTATGAGAACTTGCTTAAGTCGTCATGTATTTTATAAGATAAACTGGTTTATTGGTCGTCATACATTCTATGAGAACTTGCTTAAGTCGTCATGTGTTTTATAAGATAAACTGGTTTATTGGTCGTCATACATTCTATGAGAACTTGCTTAAGTCGTCATGTGTTTTATAAGATAAACTGGTTTATTGGTCGTCATACATTCTATGAGAACTTGCTTAAGTCGTCATGTGTTTTATAAGATAAACTGGTTTATTGGTCGTCATACATTCTATGAGAACTTGCTTAAGTCGTCATGTGTTTTATAAGATAAACTGGTTTATTGGTCGTCATACATTCTATGAGAACTTGCTTAAGTCGTCATGTGTTTTATAAGATAAACTGGTTTATTGGTCGTCATACATTCTATGAGAACTTGCTTAAGTCGTCATGTGTTTTATAAGATAAACTGGTTTATTGGTCGTCATACATTCTATGAGAACTTGCTTAAGTCGTCATGTGTTTTATAAGATAAACTGGTTTATTGGTCGTCATACATTCTATGAGAACTTGCTTAAGTCGTCATGTGTTTTATAAGATAAACTGGTTTATTGGTCGTCATACATTCTATGAGAACTTGCTTAAGTCGTCATGTGTTTTATAAGATAAACTGGTTTATTGGTCGTCATACATTCTATGAGAACTTGCTTAAGTCGTCATGTGTTTTATAAGATAAACTGGTTTATTGGTCGTCATACATTCTATGAGAACTTGCTTAAGTCGTCATGTGTTTTATAAGATAAACTGGTTTATTGGTCGTCATACATTCTATGAGAACTTGCTTAAGTCGTCATGTGTTTTATAAGATAAACTGGTTTATTGGTCGTCATACATTCTATGAGAACTTGCTTAAGTCGTCATGTGTTTTATAAGATAAACTGGTTTATTGGTCGTCATACATTCTATGAGAACTTGCTTAAGTCGTCATGTGTTTTAGAAGATAAACTGGTTTATTGGTCGTCATACATTCTATGAGAACTTGCTTAAGTCGTCATGTGTTTTATAAGATAAACTGGTTTATTGGTCGTCATACATTCTATGAGAACTTGCTTAAGTCGTCATGTATTTTATAAGATAAACTGGTTTATTGGTCGTCATACATTCTATGAGAACTTGCTTAAGTCGTCATGTGTTTTATAAGATAAACTGGTTTATTGGTCGTCATACATTCTATGAGAACTTGCTTAAGTCGTCATGTGTTTTATAAGATAAACTGGTTTATTGGTCGTCATACATTCTATGAGAACTTGCTTAAGTCGTCATGTGTTTTATAAGATAAACTGGTTTATTGGTCGTCATACATTCTATGAGAACTTGCTTAAGTCGTCATGTGTTTTATAAGATAAACTGGTTTATTGGTCGTCATACATTCTATGAGAACTTGCTTAAGTCGTCATGTGTTTTATAAGATAAACTGGTTTATTGACGTCATACATTCTATGAGAACTTGCCTAATGGTCGTCATGTGTTTTATAAGATAACCTAGTTTATTGGTCGTCATAAGTTGTATAAGTCGATCTCTTGGCTTTGTAGTCGTCAAATAGTTGTCATTACAGGGCCACCGGCAACCACCCCCAATCCAAAACTAATATTGAAAGCCATCGCATATGGCACAGTTTGTTAATTTTACTATGAACTAAAACAGATATTAGAAATAAATCATATAATTGAAGTTTATAAACCTATCACGTGACACAGTGCCAAATGATGAAGCTGGTTAACACTTTATTCGACCATTTATAAGAATTAAAGAGAACGAATTCGATCAACTGCTTATATAGGTATTAGTGAATTAAAGTAAAGTTTTGGAAATGGCAGGTTGTAGAAAACAATGAAATTAATGGTATTATCTGTAACAATTTCCAAAGCCAGAAGGCACGGTTCTTGAATAAATGTACCTGCATAAAGTTATTTCCAACTAAACATTTCACGATGACGTTAAAGATGTAAAAACTGGAATAGATGATGCCTTAATAAATACTAACACTCACTAGCTTTAATCCAATGAGAGAATTAAGTAGATGACAGAGGTAACGAAAATTGAAATAGTCATACTAGACCTTGAATCTCTGGGTTTCATAATTTATTGCCATATTTACAGCACATGGAATCGGGCTACATATTCTCACAACATTGCAATAGCACCCCTAGATACAGGTAGGTAAATGAAAGGTGATACAGGTAGGTAAATGAAACATGATACAGGTAGGTAAATGAAACGTGGCAAGCAATGCTAGTACGTGTACCTAGGTGTGGATCAGAAATACATTAATATTTTTAAAAATTCAGTTGTACTGGAAATTTTAATACAAATAAGCGTATAACATGTACTTTAAAAAAAGATGTATAAAAATAAAATCACCAAAACAAAAATAATTCACTTGAAAGAAAGAAAGATAAATTGGAAGAAAGATAGAATATCAGAATAAATAATAGCTGGAAATAGATACTTAACAAATAAGGAAAACTATAAAGTTTCCTATCTGCAACTGTATAAAATTTACGTTTGTAACGTGAAAAAGGATCTGCGAAGCTTATGTTAAATAATCTATTACACAGCAATTAAGTTTATTTAAAAACGTAAATTGCATTAAGTTGTTTTGATGATTCTTTATTTTCTTGATAACGATAAAATTATTAGACTTTAGTAAATACAGTAATATAATCTACTACACTATCGTTTTATCCCTTACCACTGTGGAATACAAATATACCATCCCAACTAACTGCTGAGTATAGACTAAATCTGAATTCAGAAATATATTGCTAAAATCATTTTGTTTTGGTTCACACCTGAATAATACATTTTTAATTAAATTTAATTGTTCAAATAACATTTTAGTTTGACTTCAAACATTGCAATATCCATGGTAATATTTGGTCTTACTAGTTATTGGGTACCTAAACTAGTATTTACTTAAGATCCAAATTCCAATACACCTAATTCGTAATTTTAGTCAGATCCAAATTCCAATACACCTAATTCGTAATTTTAGTCAGATCCAAATTCCAATACACCTAATTCGTAATTTTAGTCAGTTGTTCTCATTAAGAAAGACATAAATCGATTTCAATACTTCTTATATTGTTTGAGTGTAATAATAATAATAATAATAATAATAATAATAATAATAATAAATGACTTCATCTATCCCACCATAAGGTGAGTTGATAGCTTGTATTTTACTCTCATCTCCTGAGCATTCTCCGTAACCACTTTTACATAATAGATCATTGAACCATCGATATTTCATCCAGTCATGCTGCCGTCCAATGTTATGGATAATCTACGTTCGTTCCGATTTAGTTAGATCTATATCGTTATTTCCAGGATTAAATGTTGTATCATTTCGTAACGGAATCGATCATTCAGACAAAACTATTCTATCTCAAGGTACATATAAAATTCGGATGTATTAATTTTACTAACTTTGCAAGCGTTTTATCTGAAAAATGCCAATAAGAGATTACACTTCCCGACGATACAATCCGTAATGTCCAGTTCATTGATTTTGCTACATTTTCATACCACGTTATTCCCATATATATTAACTGAGTGATTATTATCAATGTTTAACATGTAATTATCAAAAATGATTAATAACGTGTTCTGATATTGATGTCGTAAAGTGCCATATATCGTTAACTTCATCTCCTTAAATTAATCGGCATAACATATTGAAACCAAATAAATAAACTAAGTTTCAGAACAAGGATACGATGCGCTATTTACTACTTAACTTTATTTTCTATTATTTGGTTATATGATCTTAATTATAGCTGTTTGAATTCATAGTGAAATTACTAAAATTGTGGGACAGGAGTTGACTTTAATATCCTATGACTTTTGGGTATCTGGAGGCCGTTATCCCTTTAGCCGCAACTACTGTGACAACCACTGACGTATGAGTTAGCCTGAATAAGAATATGACGACGTTACAGCCAAGTTTATCTCATAAGAAATTTTATGACCACTGAAAAAGTAGTTCAGCTCTTAAACAATTTTATCAAATCTGAGCCAAATTTCTCTCATGAAGAATTTAACGATCCCTTAGCCAAGTTACAGTCGGAGACAGGAAACGATCACTGTGCCAGATTTTTTTTTATAAATATCTGGCGAACACCTGGTCACGAGTACGCTAATTACAATTTAGCTATTCATTGCTTCATATCAGTTAAAACGTCAGCAAAGTAGCAACATCGGTCTCGATACCTTTTTTAATTTTCTGGAGTCGTCCGATATAGAACTTTGTATGTTACATGCATTGAAATAAAAATCAGTCTTTATTGGTTATATTTCATTTTTATTGTTTAAATCTTGCAGGTTATAAATTAATCCTACACTGAGATGTGGATATGAATGTCTGACCTCTTGAGTCAGTAGTCGGTATTGCCGAAATCGAAAAAGTCGTGATATAAAAGATTTCACTTATAAAGCTTAATTGAAAACAATAAGATTGACAAATACTTATTATAACTTTGAGCAGAGAATCCAATAAACATATTCTTCTAATTTTAAATCATTGGGACAAAAGGTTGAATAGATATACATACTTGAAACAAACCTTGCTGACATGCTTAAGGACACCTCCCTCCTAAAACAAAATAATACAAGAAACGTTTCCCGCATAATGGAACAAACAGAACACGGATATAATGGAACACCGAAACATTTTGAAACCAAAATGCATAACAGCGGAAATAGCGGACGCAATCAAATTGAAAATTCTGGAAATAATGAAACGCTCGGATATATCTGAACAAAAGGTTTGCGGATATTATAAGGTTTGCGGATATTATAAGGCGCGACATACTGGAGATTACTGGAAGGAAAGTTTCGTCTAAAATTGAAGGATGAGTTAGTGCTAAGAAAGGGCAGACAGATGATGGCGGCAATTACGAGTTTGAGCATTGATGACGGCAATTACGGGTATGCGCATTGATGGCGGCAATTACGAGCTTGCGCATTGATGACGGCAATAACCAGCTTCCGCATTGATGAAGGCAATTGCGAGCGTACGCATTGATGCCGGCAATTACGGACGTGCGGATTGATGACGGCAATTACGGGTGTGCGCATTGATGACGGCAATTACGATACTTTGACACGTAAATTATAAACTCTCAATGTTTTACCTCGTTGCAGCCATAACGCTATTCTTCTAAGTGAATCTTATTAATTTAGAATAAACTGTATTTGTGATGTTAATATCTACAACCTTGTTAGCTGATATGATACGATGACAACGCGAGGTTTTGTAATATCGCCGGCTTAATGTGCGGTTTCGTGGATTTCGATTGGAAGAAGTCTTTTTTGTTTAATAATATGGTCATTTCAATCGCCTAATTTAATTTATTATATTTATATTATTTTTTATCTCATCTGTGTTTGACGAAATCTATTAGGGTTTTTAAACATAAGAATGAACGCCGTTTTTTAACATACTATAACGTGGATACATTTACTGATAAAATAATTGTAATGGACTCGTTATTTTCACAGTGTTACTATTAGAGTTTTGTTTAAAGATTCTGAAGACCGTACAGTACATTCAAGAATCAAAAAGATTTGCATTGTTCTGTCACGAAATATCGAACATTAACTCGACGAATTCTTTAGTTTTATGCATTTTAACACCAATGAGTTTCAAATATTTAACTTTTACAGGGGGCTGTATTACTATTAATAGAACAGCGCCTCAAATTTTAAGTATGTCCAAAAAACAGTATAATTGATATTTTAAAATTTCCAGTCGTAATACAGAATGTTTTAACCATTTTCTATAGCAGCATTGTTTGTTTTAAAGGGAAAGATCGATCATTAAGAATTTTAAATTTAGCATTATATGATACACGTGAAATTGTCCTGAAACGAAATGAGTCATTACCAGAAACCCATTAAAACGAAATGAGTCATTACCAGAAACCCATTAAAACGAATATGATAGCTTAAAACCATAACTTCGCTAAAAGCTTATTGTATCTCCTGCGTATCTAATCTGTCCTTCAATTGAACCGAACTCTGAATACATCTGGGACCTTATTCAGATAGGCATCACAGCCAATTAAAATCAAACACGGATACTACAGTGTTAATAAGCCTGTTGAATGTCTAGTCTAATTATATAAACAGAGAAAACTTCGTAAGTATGGCTTAAAATCATCCTAACTCTTGTTAACATTACGATTCGCGCTTAATTTGATTTAAGTCAAAGAATTGTGTGAA
The DNA here is from genome assembly GCA_030141615.1 of Unio pictorum. Lineage (NCBI taxonomy): Eukaryota > Metazoa > Mollusca > Bivalvia > Unionida > Unionidae > Unio > Unio pictorum. The sequence goes on along the minus strand of JARLTB010000379.1, from coordinate 218,994 downwards.
TATTGGTGTTACCAAACCATTCCAAGGTAATCAAGGACAATAACTCTTAGAAATCCTTGACAAATTTGATTATCATAGAACTTATTCAATCAGCTCTTGAGATAAACCTCACGGCAAGCTTTGTTTAGTTCTTTAATATATTTATGTTATCTTTTATTGAACGTGATTTCTAAAGTGATAATAATGTTATACATTAGCATTACCTGTGCAAATCAAGGGATACATAACTCAATCATAATATTATGCATTAGCAGTAACTATGCAAATCAAGGGATACATAACTCAATCATAATATTATGCATTAGCAGTAACTATGCAAATCAATGGGTACATAACTCAATCATAAGGTTATGCATTAGCAGTAACTATGCAAATCAAGGGATACATAACTCAATCATAATATTATGCATTAGCAGTAACTATGCAAATCAAGGGGTACATAACTCAATCATAAGGTTATGCATTAGCAGTAACTATGCAAATCAAGGGGTACATAACTCAATCATAATATTATGCATTAGCAGTAACTATGCAAATCAAGGGATACATAACTCAATCATAATATTATGCATTAGCAGTAACTATGCAAATCAAGGGATACATAACTCAATCATAATGTTATGCATTAGCAGTAACTATGCAAATCAAGGGGTTCAAACTCAATCATAATATTATGCATTAGCAGTAACTATGCAAATCAAAGGGTTCAAACTCAATCATAATGTTATGCATTAGCAGTAACTATGCAAATCAAGGGGTTCAAACTCAATCATAATATTATGCATTAGCAGTAACTATGCAAATCAAAGGGTTCAAACTCAATCATAATATTATGCATTAGCAGTAACTATGCAAATCAAGGGGTTCAAACTCAATCATAATATTATGCATTAGCAGTAACTATGCAAATCAATGGGTACATAACTCAATCATAATATTATGCATTAGCAGTAACTACGCAAATCAAGGGATACATAACTCAATCATAATATTATGCATTAGCAGTAACTATGCAAATCAAAGGGTTCAAACTCAATCATAATATTATGCATTAGCAGTAACTATGCAAATCAAGGGGTACATAACTCAATCATAATGTTATGCATTAGCAGTAACTATGCAAATCAAGGGGTTCAAACTCAATCATAATATTATGCATTAGCAGTAACTATGCAAATCAAGGGATACATAACTCAATCATAATATTATGCATTAGCAGTAACTATGCAAATCAAGGGATACATAACTCAATCATAATATTATGCATTAGCAGTACCTATGCAAATCAAGGGATACATAACTCAATCATAATATTATGCATTAGCAGTAACTATGCAAATCAAGGGATACATAACTCAATCATAATATTATGCATTAGCAGTAACTATGCAAATCAAGGGATACATAACTCAATCATAATATTATGCATTAGCAGTAACTATGCAAATCAAAGGGTTCAAACTCAATCATAATGTTATGCATTAGCAGTAACTATGCAAATCAATGGGTACATAACTCAATCATAATATTATGCATTAGCAGTAACTATGCAAATCAAGGGGTTCAAACTCAATCATAATATTATGCATTAGCAGTAACTATGCAAATCAATGGGTACATAACTCAATCATAATATTATGCATTAGCAGTAACTACGCAAATCAATGGGTACATAACTCAATCATAATATTATGCATTAGCAGTAACTATGCAAATCAATGGGTACATAACTCAATCATAATATTATGCATTAGCAGTAACTATGCAAATCAATGGGTACATAACTCAATCATAATATTATGCATTAGCAGTAACTATGCAAATCAAGGGATACATAACTCAATCATAATGTTATGCATTAGCAGTAACTATGCAAATCAAGGGGTTCAAACTCAATCATAATATTATGCATTAGCAGTAACTATGCAAATCAATGGGTACATAACTCAATCATAATGTTATGCATTAGCAGTAACTACGCAAATCAAGGGGTACATAACTCAATCATAATGTTATGCATTAGCAGTAACTATGCAAATCAAAGGGATACATAACTCAATCATAATGTTATGCATTAGCAGTAACTATGCAAATCAAGGGGTACATAACTCAATCATAATGTTATGCATTAGCAGTAACTATGCAAATCAAGGGATACATAACTCAATCATAATATTATGCATTAGCAGTACCTACGCAAATCAAGGGATACATAACTCAATCATAATGTTATGCATTAGCAGTAACTATGCAAATCAAGGGGTACATAACTCAATCATAATATTATGCATTAGCAGTAACTATGCAAATCAAGGGATACATAACTCAATCATAATATTATGCATTAGCAGTAACTATGCAAATCAAGGGGTACATAACTCAATCATAATATTATGCATTAGCAGTAACTATGCAAATCAAGGGATACATAACTCAATCATAATGTTATGCATTAGCAGTAACTATGCAAATCAAGGGGTACATAACTCAATCATAATATTATGCATTAGCAGTAACTATGCAAATCAAGGGATACATAACTCAATCATAATATTATGCATTAGCAGTAACTATGCAAATCAAGGGGTACATAACTCAATCATAATATTATGCATTAGCAGTAACTATGCAAATCAAGGGATACATAACTCAATCATAATATTATGCATTAGCAGTAACTATGCAAATCAAGGGGTACATAACTCAATCATAATATTATGCATTAGCAATAACTATGCAAATCAAGGGATACATAACTCAATCATAAGGTTATGCATTAGCAGTAACTATGCAAATCAAGGGGTACATAACTCAATCATAATATTATGCATTAGCAGTAACTATGCAAATCAAGGGGTTCAAACTCAATCATAATGTTATGCATTAGCAGTAACTATGCAAATCAAGGGGTTCAAACTCAATCATAATGTTATGCATTAGCAGTAACTATGCAAATCAAGGGATACATAACTCAATCATAATGTTATGCATTAGCAGTAACTATGCAAATCAAGGGGTACATAACTCAATCATAATATTATGCATTAGCAGTAACTATGCAAATCAAGGGGTACATAACTCAATCATAAGGTTATGCATTAGCAGTAACTATGCAAATCAAGGGATACATAACTCAATCATAATGTTATGCATTAGCAGTAACTATGCAAATCAAGGGGTACATAACTCAATCATAATATTATGCATTAGCAGTAACTATGCAAATCAAGGGGTACATAACTCAATCATAAGGTTATGCATTAGCAGTAACTATGCAAATCAAAGGGTACATAACTCAATCATAATATTATGCATTAGCAGTAACTATGCAAATCAAGGGATACATAACTCAATCATAATATTATGCATTAGCATTACCTATGCAAATCAAGGGATACATAACTCAATCATAATATTATGCATTAGCAGTACCTACGCAAATCAAGGGATACATAACTCAATCATAATATAATGCATTAGCAGTAACTATGCAAATCAAGAGGTACATAACTCAATCATAATGTTATGCATTAGCAGTAACTATGCAAATCAAGGGGTACATAACTCAATCATAATGTTATGCATTAGCAGTACCTATGCAAATCAAGGGGTACATAACTCAATCATAATGTTATGCATTAGCAGTAACTATGCAAATCAAGGGATACATAACTCAATCATAATATTATGCATTAGCAGTAACTATGCAAATCAAGGGATACATAACTCAATCATAATGTTATGCATTAGCAGTAACTATGCAAATCAAGGGATACATAACTCAATCATAATGTTATGCATTAGCAGTAACTATGCAAATCAAGGGATACATAACTCAATCATAATGTTATGCATTAGCAGTAACTATGCAAATCAAGGGATACATAACTCAATCATAATATTATGCATTAGCAGTAACTATGCAAATCAAGGGATACATAACTCAATCATAATATTATGCATTAGCAGTAACTATGCAAATCAAGGGATACATAACTCAATCATAATATTATGCATTAGCAGTAACTATGCAAATCAAGGGATACATAACTCAATCATAATATTATGCATTAGCAGTAACTATGCAAATCAAGGGGTACATAACTCAATCATAATATTATGCATTAGCAGTAACTATGCAAATCAAGGGATACATAACTCAATCATAATATTATGCATTAGCAGTAACTATGCAAATCAAGGGATACATAACTCAATCATAATGTTATGCATTAGCAGTAACTATGCAAATCAAGGGATACATAACTCAATCATAATATTATGCATTAGCAGTAACTATGCAAATCAAGGGATACATAACTCAATCATAATGTTATGCATTAGCAGTAACTATGCAAATCAAGGGATACATAACTCAATCATAATGTTATGCATTAGCAGTAACTATGCAAATCAAGGGATACATAACTCAATCATAATGTTATGCATTAGCAGTAACTATGCAAATCAAGGGATACATAACTCAATCATAATATTATGCATTAGCAGTAACTATGCAAATCAATGGGTACATAACTCAATCATAATGTTATGCATTAGCAGTAACTATGCAAATCAAGGGATACATAACTCAATCATAATATTATGCATTAGCAGTAACTATGCAAATCAAGGGATACATAACTCAATCATAATATTATGCATTAGCAGTAACTATGCAAATCAAGGGATACATAACTCAATCATAATATTATGCATTAGCAGTAACTATGCAAATCAAGGGATACATAACTCAATCATAATGTTATGCATTAGCAGTAACTATGCAAATCAAGGGATACATAACTCAATCATAATATTATGCATTAGCAGTAACTATGCAAATCAAGGGATACATAACTCAATCATAATGTTATGCATTAGCAGTAACTATGCAAATCAAGGGATACATAACTCAATCATAATGTTATGCATTAGCAGTAACTATGCAAATCAAGGGATACATAACTCAATCATAATGTTATGCATTAGCAGTAACTATGCAAATCAAGGGATACATAACTCAATCATAATATTATGCATTAGCAGTAACTATGCAAATCAAGGGATACATAACTCAATCATAATATTATGCATTAGCAGTAACTATGCAAATCAAGGGATACATAACTCAATCATAATATTATGCATTAGCAGTAACTATGCAAATCAAGGGATACATAACTCAATCATAATATTATGCATTAGCAGTAACTATGCAAATCAAGGGATACATAACTCAATCATAATATTATGCATTAGCAGTAACTATGCAAATCAAGGGATACATAACTCAATCATAATATTATGCATTAGCAGTAACTATGCAAATCAAGGGATACATAACTCAATCATAATATTATGCATTAGCAGTAACTATGCAAATCAAGGGGTACATAACTCAATCATAATATTATGCATTAGCAGTAACTATGCAAATCAAGGGATACATAACTCAATCATAATGTTATGCATTAGCAGTAACTATGCAAATCAAGGGATACATAACTCAATCATAATATTATGCATTAGCAGTAACTATGCAAATCAAGGGATACATAACTCAATCATAATGTTATGCATTAGCAGTAACTATGCAAATCAAGGGGTACATAACTCAATCATAATATTATGCATTAGCAGTAACTATGCAAATCAAGGGGTACATAACTCAATCATAAGGTTATGCATTAGCAGTAACTATGCAAATCAAAGGGTACATAACTCAATCATAATATTATGCATTAGCAGTAACTATGCAAATCAAGGGGTACATAACTCAATCATAATGTTATGCATTAGCAGTAACTATGCAAATCAAAGGATACATAACTCAATCATAATATTATGCATTAGCAGTACCTACGCAAATCAAGGGATACATAACTCAATCATAATATTATGCATTAGCAGTACCTACGCAAATCAAGGGATACATAACTCAATCATAATGTTATGCATTAGCAGTAACTATGCAAATCAAGGGATACATAACTCAATCATAATGTTATGCATTAGCAGTAACTATGCAAATCAAGGGATACATAACTCAATCATAATATTATGCATTAGCAGTAACTATGCAAATCAAGAGGTACATAACTCAATCATAATGTTATGCATTAGCAGTAACTATGCAAATCAAGGGGTACATAACTCAATCATAATGTTATGCATTAGCAGTACCTATGCAAATCAAGGGATACATAACTCAATCATAATATTATGCATTAGCAGTAACTATGCAAATCAAGGGATACATAACTCAATCATAATGTTATGCATTAGCATTACCTATGCAAATCAAGGGGTACATAACTCAATCATAATGTTATGCATTAGCAGTAACTATGCAAATCAAGGGATACATAACTCAATCATAATATTATGCATTAGCAGTAACTATGCAAATCAAGGGATACATAACTCAATCATAATGTTATGCATTAGCATTACCTATGCAAATCAAGGGGTACATAACTCAATCATAATGTTATGCATTAGCAGTAACTATGCAAATCAAGGGATACATAACTCAATCATAATATTATGCATTAGCAGTAACTATGCAAATCAAGGGATACATAACTCAATCATAATGTTATGCATTAGCAGTAACTATGCAAATCAAGGGATACATAACTCAATCATAATATTATGCATTAGCAGTAACTATGCAAATCAAGGGATACATAACTCAATCATAATGTTATGCATTAGCAGTAACTATGCAAATCAAGGGATACATAACTCAATCATAATGTTATGCATTAGCAGTAACTATGCAAATCAAGGGATACATAACTCAATCATAATGTTATGCATTAGCAGTAACTATGCAAATCAAGGGATACATAACTCAATCATAATATTATGCATTAGCAGTACCTATGCAAATCAATGGGTACATAACTCAATCATAAGGTTATGCATTAGCAGTAACTATGCAAATCAAGGGATACATAACTCAATCATAATGTTATGCATTAGCAGTAACTATGCAAATCAAGGGATACATAACTCAATCATAATGTTATGCATTAGCAGTAACTATGCAAATCAAGGGATACATAACTCAATCATAATATTATGCATTAGCAGTAACTATGCAAATCAAGGGATACATAACTCAATCATAATATTATGCATTAGCAGTAACTATGCAAATCAAGGGATACATAACTCAATCATAATGTTATGCATTAGCAGTAACTATGCAAATCAAGGGATACATAACTCAATCATAATGTTATGCATTAGCAGTAACTATGCAAATCAAGGGATACATAACTCAATCATAATATTATGCATTAGCAGTACCTATGCAAATCAATGGGTACATAACTCAATCATAAGGTTATGCATTAGCAGTAACTATGCAAATCAAGGGATACATAACTCAATCATAATGTTATGCATTAGCAGTAACTATGCAAATCAAGGGATACATAACTCAATCATAATATTATGCATTAGCAGTAACTATGCAAATCAAGGGATACATAACTCAATCATAATGTTATGCATTAGCAGTAACTATGCAAATCAAGGGATACATAACTCAATCATAATATTATGCATTAGCATTACCTATGCAAATCAAGGGATACATAACTCAATCATAATGTTATGCATTAGCATTACCTATGCAAATCAAGGGATACATAACTCAATCATAATATTATGCATTAGCATTACCTATGCAAATCAAGGGATACATAACTCAATCATAATGTTATGCATTAGCAGTAACTATGCAAATCAAGGGATACATAACTCAATCATAATGTTATGCATTAGCAGTAACTATGCAAATCAATGGGTACATAACTCAATCATAATATTATGCATTAGCAGTAACTATGCAAATCAATGGGTACATAACTCAATCATAATGTTATGCATTAGCAGTAACTATGCAAATCAAGGGATACATAACTCAATCATAATGTTATGCATTAGCAGTAACTATGCAAATCAAGGGATACATAACTCAATCATAATGTTATGCATTAGCAGTACCTATGCAAATCAATGGGTACATAACTCAATCATAAGGTTATGCATTAGCAGTAACTATGCAAATCAAGGGATACATAACTCAATCATAATGTTATGCATTAGCATTACCTATGCAAATCAAGGGATACATAACTCAATCATAATATTATGCATTAGCAGTAACTATGCAAATCAAGGGATACATAACTCAATCATAATATTATGCATTAGCAGTACCTATGCAAATCAATGGGTACATAACTCAATCATAAGGTTATGCATTAGCAGTAACTATGCAAATCAAGGGATACATAACTCAATCATAATGTTATGCATTAGCAGTAACTATGCAAATCAAGGGATACATAACTCAATCATAATATTATGCATTAGCAGTAACTATGCAAATCAAGGGATACATAACTCAATCATAATGTTATGCATTAGCAGTAACTATGCAAATCAAGCGATACATAACTCAATCATAATATTATGCATTAGCATTACCTATGCAAATCAAGGGATACATAACTCAATCATAATGTTATGCATTAGCATTACCTATGCAAATCAAGGGATACATAACTCAATCATAATATTATGCATTAGCATTACCTATGCAAATCAAGGGATACATAACTCAATCATAATGTTATGCATTAGCAGTAACTATGCAAATCAAGGGATACATAACTCAATCATAATGTTATGCATTAGCATTACCTATGCAAATCAAGGGATACATAACTCAATCATAATGTTATGCATTAGCAGTAACTATGCAAATCAAGGGATACATAACTCAATCATAATGTTATGCATTAGCAGTAACTATGCAAATCAATGGGTACATAACTCAATCATAATGTTATGCATTAGCAGTAACTATGCAAATCAAGGGATACATAACTCAATCATAATATTATGCATTAGCAGTAACTATGCAAATCAATGGGTACATAACTCAATCATAATATTATGCATTAGCAGTAACTATGCAAATCAAGGGATACATAACTCAATCATAATGTTATGCATTAGCAGTAACTATGCAAATCAAGGGATACATAACTCAATCATAATATTATGCATTAGCAGTAACTATGCAAATCAATGGGTACATAACTCAATCATAATGTTATGCATTAGCAGTAACTATGCAAATCAAAGGGATACATAACTCAATCATAATGTTATGCATTAGCAGTAACTATGCAAATCAATGGGTACATAACTCAATCATAATGTTATGCATTAGCAGTAACTATGCAAATCAATGGGTTCATAACTCAATCATAATGTTATGCATTAGCAGTAACTATGCAAATCAAGGGATACATAACTCAATCATAATATTATGCATTAGCAGTAACTATGCAAATCAAAGGGATACATAACTCAATCATAATGTTATGCATTAGCAGTAACTATGCAAATCAAAGGGATACATAACTCAATCATAATGTTATGCATTAGCAGTAACTATGCAAATCAATGGGTACATAACTCAATCATAATGTTATGCATTAGCAGTAACTATGCAAATCAATGGGTACATAACTCAATCATAATGTTATGCATTAGCAGTAACTATGCAAATCAAGGGATACATAACTCAATCATAATATTATGCATTAGCAGTAACTATGCAAATCAATGGGTACATAACTCAATCATAATATTATGCATTAGCAGTAACTATGCAAATCAAGGGATACATAACTCAATCATAATATTATGCATTAGCAGTAACTATGCAAATCAAGGGATACATAACTCAATCATAATATTATGCATTAGCAGTAACTATGCAAATCAAGGGATACATAACTCAATCATAATATTATGCATTAGCAGTAACTATGCAAATCAAGGGATACATAACTCAATCATAATATTATGCATTAGCAGTAACTATGCAAATCAAGGGATACATAACTCAATCATAATATTATGCATTAGCAGTAACTATGCAAATCAAGGGATACATAACTCAATCATAATATTATGCATTAGCAGTAACTATGCAAATCAAGGGATACATAACTCAATCATAATGTTATGCATTAGCAGTAACTATGCAAATCAAGGGATACATAACTCAATCATAATATTATGCATTAGCAGTAACTATGCAAATCAAGGGGTACATAACTCAATCATAATATTATGCATTAGCAGTAACTATGCAAATCAAGGGATACATAACTCAATCATAATATTATGCATTAGCAGTAACTATGCAAATCAATGGGTACATAACTCAATCATAATATTATGCATTAGCAGTAACTATGCAAATCAAGGGATACATAACTCAATCATAATATTATGCATTAGCAGTAACTATGCAAATCAAGGGATACATAACTCAATCATAATGTTATGCATTAGCAGTAACTATGCAAATCAATGGGTACATAACTCAATCATAATATTATGCATTAGCAGTAACTATGCAAATCAAGGGATACATAACTCAATCATAATGTTATGCATTAGCAGTAACTATGCAAATCAATGGGTACATAACTCAATCATAATGTTATGCATTAGCAGTAACTATGCAAATCAAGGGATACATAACTCAATCATAATATTATGCATTAGCAGTAACTATGCAAATCAAGGGATACATAACTCAATCATAATGTTATGCATTAGCAGTAACTATGCAAATCAATGGGTACATAACTCAATCATAATATTATGCATTAGCAGTAACTATGCAAATCAATGGATACATAACTCAATCATAATATTATGCATTAGCAGTAACTATGCAAATCAAGGGATACATAACTCAATCATAATGTTATGCATTAGCAATAACTATGCAAATCAATGGGTACATAACTCAATCATAATGTTATGCATTAGCAGTAACTATGCAAATCAAGGGATACATAACTCAATCATAATATTATGCATTAGCAGTAACTATGCAAATCAATGGGTACATAACTCAATCATAATATTATGCATTAGCAGTAACTATGCAAATCAAGGGATACATAACTCAATCATAATGTTATGCATTAGCAGTAACTATGCAAATCAATGGGTACATAACTCAATCATAATGTTATGCATTAGCAGTAACTATGCAAATCAAGGGGTACATAACTCAATCATAATATTATGCATTAGCAGTAACTATGCAAATCAAGGGATACATAACTCAATCATAATATTATGCATTAGCAGTAACTATGCAAATCAATGGGTACATAACTCATTCATAATGTTATGCATTAGCAGTAACTATGCAAATCAATGGGTACATAAGTCAATCATAATGTTATGCATTAGCAGTAACTATGCAAATCAAAAGGTACATAACTTAATCATAATGTTATGCATTAGCAGTAACTATGCAAATCAAGGGGTACATAACTCAATCATAATGTTATGCATTAGCAGTAACTATGCAAATCAAGGGATACATAACTCAATCATAATGTTATGCATTAGCAGTAACTATGCAAATCAAGGGGTACATAACTCAATCATAATATTATGCATTAGCAGTAACTATGCAAATCAAGGGATACATAACTCAATCATAATATTATGCATTAGCAGTAACTATGCAAATCAATGGGTACATAACTCATTCATAATGTTATGCATTAGCAGTAACTATGCAAATCAATGGGTACATAACTCAATCATAATGTTATGCATTAGCAGTAACTATGCAAATCAAGAGGTACATAACTTAATCATAATGTTATGCATTAGCAGTAACTATGCAAATCAAGGGGTACATAACTCAATCATAATGTTATGCATTAGCAGTAACTATGCAAATCAAGGGATACATAACTCAATCATAATGTTATGCATTAGCAGTACCTACGCAAATCAAGGGATACATAACTCAATCATAATGTTATGCATTAGCAGTAACTATGCAAATCAAGGGGTACATAACTCAATCATAATGTTATGCATTAGCAGTAACTATGCAAATCAAGGGATACATAACTCAATCATAATGTTATGCATTAGCAGTACCTACGCAAATCAAGGGATACATAACTCAATCATAATATTATGCATTAGCAGTACCTACGCAAATCAAGGGATACATAACTCAATCATAATGTTATGCATTAGCAGTAACTATGCAAATCAAGGGATACATAACTCAATCATAATATTATGCATTAGCAGTACCTACGCAAATCAAGGGATACATAACTCAATCATAATGTTATGCATTAGCATTACCTATGCAAATCAAGGGATACATAACTCAATCATAATATTATGCATTAGCAGTAACTATGCAAATCAAGGGATGCATAACTCAATCATAATGTTATGCATTAGCAGTACCTACGCAAATCAAGGGATACATAACTCAATCATAATATTATGCATTAGCAGTACCTACGCAAATCAAGGGATACATAACTCAATCATAATGTTATGCATTAGCAGTAACTATGCAAATCAAGGGATACATAACTCAATCATAATGTTATGCATTAGCAGTAACTATGCAAATCAAGGGATACATAACTCAATCATAATATTATGCATTAGCAGTACCTACGCAAATCAAGGGATACATAACTCAATCATAATGTTATGCATTAGCAGTAACTATGCAAATCAAGGGATACATAACTCAATCATAATGTTATGCATTAGCAGTAACTATGCAAATCAAGGGATACATAACTCAATCATAATATTATGCATTAGCAGTAACTATGCAAATCAAGGGATACATAACTCAATCATAATGTTATGCATTAGCAGTAACTATGCAAATCAAGGGATACATAACTCAATCATAATGTTATGCATTAGCAGTAACTATGCAAATCAAGAGGTACATAACTTAATCATAATGTTATGCATTAGCAGTAACTATGCAAATCAAGGGATACATAACTCAATCATAATGTTATGCATTAGCAGTAACTATGCAAATCAATGGATACATAACTCAATCATAATATTATGCATTAGCAGTAACTATGCAAATCAAGGGATACATAACTCAATCATAATGTTATGCATTAGCAGTAACTATGCAAATCAAGGGATACATAACTCAATCATAATATTATGCATTAGCAGTACCTACGCAAATCAAGGGATACATAACTCAATCATAATGTTATGCATTAGCAGTAACTATGCAAATCAATGGGTACATAACTCAATCATAATATTATGCATTAGCAGTAACTATGCAAATCAAGGGGTACATAACTCAATCATAATGTTATGCATTAGCAGTAACTATGCAAATCAAGGGATACATAACTCAATCATAATATTATGCATTAGCAGTAACTATGCAAATCAAGGGATACATAACTCAATCATAAGGTTATGCATTAGCAGTAACTATGCAAATCAAGGGATACATAACTTAATAATAATGTTATGCATTAGCAGTAACTATGCAAATCAAGGGATACATAACTCAATCATAATGTTATGCATTAGCAGTAACTATGCAAATCAAGAGGTACATAACTCAATCATAATGTTATGCATTAGCAGTACCTACGCAAATCAAGGGATACATAACTCAATCATAATATTATGCATTAGCAGTAACTATGCAAATCAAGGGATACATAACTCAATCATAATGTTATGCATTAGCATTACCTATGCAAATCAAGGGATACATAACTCAATCATAATGTTATGCATTAGCAGTACCTATGCAAATCAAGGGATACATAACTCAATCATAATGTTATGCATTAGCAGTAACTATGCAAATCAAGGGATACATAACTCAATCATAATATTATGCATTAGCAGTACCTATGCAAATCAAGGGATACATAACTCAATCATAATGTTATGCATTAGCAGTAACTATGCAAATCAAGGGATACATAACTCAATCATAATATTATGCATTAGCAGTATCTATGCAAATCAAGGGATACATAACTCAATCATAATGTTATGCATTAGCAGTACCTATGCAAATCAAGGGATACATAACTCAATCATAAGGTTATGCATTAGCAGTAACTATGCAAATCAAATGGTACATAACTCAATCATAATGTTATGCATTAGCAGTACCTACGCAAATCAAGGGATACATAACTCAATCATAATGTTATGCATTAGCATTACCTATGCAAATCAAGGGATACATAACTCAATCATAATGTTATGCATTAGCATTACCTATGCAAATCAAGGGATACATAACTCAATCATAATATTATGCATTAGCAGTAACTATGCAAATCAATGGGTACATAACTCAATCATAATATTATGCATTAGCAGTAACTATGCAAATCAAAGGGTACATAACTCAATCATAATGTTATGCATTAGCATTACCTATGCAAATCAAGGGATACATAACTCAATCATAATGTTATGCATTAGCATTACCTATGCAAATCAAGGGATACATAACTCAATCATAATGTTATGCATTAGCATTACCTATGCAAATCAATGGGTACATAACTCAATCATAATATTATGCATTAGCATTACCTATGCAAATCAAGGGATACATAACTCAATCATAATGTTATGCATTAGCATTACCTATGCAAATCAAGGGATACATAACTCAATCATAATGTTATGCATTAGCATTACCTATGCAAATCAAGGGATACATAACTCAATCATAATGTTATGCATTAGCATTACCTATGCAAATCAAGGGATACATAACTCAATCATAATGTTATGCATTAGCAGTAACTATGCAAATCAATGGATACATAACTCAATCATAATGTTATGCATTAGCAGTAACTATGCAAATCAAGGGGTACATAACTCAATCATAATGTTATGCATTAGCAGTAACTATGCAAATCAAGGGATACATAACTCAATCATAATGTTATGCATTAGCATTACCTATGCAAATCAAGGGGTACATAACTCAATCATAATATTATGCATTAGCAGTAACTATGCAAATCAAGGGATACATAACTCAATCATAATATTATGCATTAGCAGTAACTATGCAAATCAAAGGGTACATAACTCAATCATAATGTTATGCATTAGCAGTAACTATGCAAATCAATGGGTACATAACTCAATCATAATATTATGCATTAGCAGTAACTATGCAAATCAAGGGATACATAACTCAATCATAATGTTATGCATTAGCAGTACCTATGCAAATCAAGGGATACATAACTCAATCATAATATTATGCATTAGCAGTAACTATGCAAATCAAGGGATACATAACTCAATCATAATGTTATGCATTAGCAGTAACTATGCAAATCAAGGGATACATAACTCAATCATAATATTATGCATTAGCAGTAACTATGCAAATCAATGGGTACATAACTCAATCATAAGGTTATGCATTAGCAGTAACTATGCAAATCAAGGGATACATAACTTAATCATAATGTTATGCATTAGCAGTAACTATGCAAATCAAGGGGTACATAACTCAATCATAATATTATGCATTAGCAGTAACTATGCAAATCAAGGGATACATAACTCAATCATAATATTATGCATTAGCAGTAACTATGCAAATCAAGGGATACATAACTCAATCATAATGTTATGCATTAGCAGTACCTATGCAAATCAAGGGATACATAACTCAATCATAATGTTATGCATTAGCAGTACCTATGCAAATCAAAGCATATATCACATTTGCTTGGCTTTGAGATGATGCTGTGTGGCAAATTTCGATCAACTTAGTTATAAATATGGACTCTAGTGTTTACAGAAGCAACACTGAGGTCGCTTAGAAAATCAGTTACTATAACTCTAAAAGTATTATATGCAAATGTACTTATCATTTAACTCATCCTAGCTCTTGTCATGAGAAAATATATATTAAGAATTCTATCAGAAAATATATAGTAAGAATTCTATCAGAAAATATATAGTAAGAATTCTATCAGAAAATGATCCATGGTCTATAACTCTTTAGCTTGAAAAAGAGATATTGGAAGAGAGAGATGATATGGCACTCATCTGAAGACATTGATGACAACAAGCGTTGTTATTCCTACTACTATTGCTTCTGTTATTAGTACTGATATTATTGCTCTACTTAATGTCACTTATATAACAACAACAACAAAACATCAGCAACTAATACTAATATAACTAATACTATTATTACCACGCTGCCTCCTGTTATTGCTACTGCTACAATTGTTTCCACATCGCCTCCTGATATTGCTAGTACTAATACTATTGATTCCACACCGCCGACAGTTCTTGCTAGTAATTGCTAGTATTCCCACGCTGTCTCTTGCTAATCCTGCTGCTACTACTACTACTAATATTCCTGCACAGCTTCTTGATACGCTACTACTACTATTTCCACAGTACCTCCTAAAATTGCTTCTTGCAACTGATACAGTTATTTCCAAACTGCCTCTTGCTATTGATACTACTACTCTTCCCTCAACGCCTCTAGCTAGTACTATTAATAATACTATTGACCCATAGTGTTTTGATATTGCCACAACTAGTACTACTATTTCTACACCTCGTCATGCTATTGATACTTGTAATACTATTCCAACACCACCTTCTGATACTAATACTAATTGTGACACATAGGATCCGCTATTACTAATAATACTACTATCCCCACACCGTGTCCTGCTATTACTAATAATACTACTATCCCCACACCGTGTCCTGCTATTGCTAATAATACTACTATCCCCACACCGTGTCCTGCTATTACTAATAATACTACTATCCCCACACCGTGTCCTGCTATTACTAATAATACTACTATCCCCACACCGTGTCCTGCTATTACTAATAATACTACTATCCCCACACCGTGTCCTGCTATTACTAATAATACTACTATCCCCACACCGTGTCCTGCTATTACTAATAATACTACTATCCCCACACCGTGTCCTGCTATTACTAATAATACTTCTATCCCCACACCGTGTCCTGCTATTGCTAATAATACTACTATCCCCACACCGTGTCCTGCTATTACTAATAATACTACTATCCCCACACCGTGTCCTGCTATTACTAATAATACTTCTATCCCCACACCGTGTCCTGCTATTACTAATAATACTACTATCCCCACACCGTGTCCTGCTATTACTAATAATACTACTATCCCCACACCGTGTCCTGCTATTACTAATAATACTACTATCCCCACACCGTGTCCTGCTATTACTAATAATACTACTATCCCCACACCGTGTCCTGCTATTACTAATAATACTACTATCCCCACACCGTGTCCTGCTATTACTAATAATACTACTATCCCCACACCGTGTCCTGCTATTACTAATAATACTACTATCCCCACACCGTGTCCTGCTATTACTAATAATACTACTATCCCCACACCGTGTCCTGCTATTACTAATAATACTACTATCCCCACACCGTGTCCTGCTATTACTAATAATACTACTATCCCCACACCGTGTCCTGCTATTACTAATAATACTACTATCCCCACACCGTGTCCTGCTATTACTAATAATACTTCTATCCCCACACCGTGTCCTGCTATTACTAATAATACTTCTATCCCCACACCGTGTCCTGCTATTACTAATAATACTACTATCCCCACACCGTGTCCTGCTATTACTAATAATACTTCTATCCCCACACCGTGTCCTGCTATTACTAATAATACTACTATCCCCACACCTTGTCCTGCTATTGCTAATAATACTACTATCCCCACACCGTGTCCTGCTATTACTAATAATACTACTATCCCCACACCGTGTCCTGCTATTACTAATAATACTTCTATCCCCACACCGTGTCCTGCTATTACTAATAATACTTCTATCCCCACACCGTGTCCTGCTATTACTAATAATACTACTATCCCCACACCGTGTCCTGCTATTACTAATAATACTTCTATCCCCACACCGTGTCCTGCTATTACTAATAATACTACTATCCCCACACCGTGTCCTGCTATTACTAATAATACTTCTATCCCCACACCGTGTCCTTCTATTACTAATAATACTTCTATCCCCACACCGTGTCCTGCTATTACTAATAATACTACTATCCCCACACCGTGTCCTGCTATTACTAATAATACTACTATCCCCACACCGTGTCCTGCTATTACTAATAATACTACTATCCCCACACCGTGTCCTGCTATTACTAATAATACTTCTATCCCCACACCGTGTCCTGCTATTACTAATAATACTACTATCCCCACACCGTGTCCTGCTATTACTAATAATACTACTATCCCCATACCGTGTCCTGCTATTACTAATAATACTACTATTCCCACACCGTGTCCTGCTATTACTAATAATACTACTATCCCCACACCGTGTTCTACTATTACTAATAATACTACTATCCCCACACCGTGTCCTGCTATTACTAATAATACTACTATTCCCACACCGTGTCCTGCTATTGCTAATAATACTACTATCCCCACACCGTGTCCTGCTATTGCTAATAATACTACTATTCTCACACCGTGTCCTGCTATTACTAATAATACTACTATCCCCACACCGTGTCCTGCTATTACTAATAATACTACTATCCCCACACCGTGTCCTGATATTGCTAATAATACTACTATCCCCACACCGTGTCCTGCTATTACTAATAATACTACTATCCCCACACCGTGTCCTGCTATTACTAATAATACTACTATCCCCACACCGTGTCCTGCTATTACTAATAATACTACTATCCCCACACCGTGTCCTGCTATTACTAATAATACTACTATCCCCACACCGTGTCCTGCTATTACTAATAATACTACTATCCCCACACCGTGTCCTGATATTGCTAATAATACTACTATCCCCACACCGTGTCCTGCTATTGCTAATAATACTACTATCCCCACACCGTGTCCTGCTATTACTAATAATACTACTATCCCCACACCGTGTCCTGCTATTACTAATAATACTACTATCCCCACACCGTGTCCTGATATTGCTAATAATACTACTATCCCCACACCGTGTCCTGCTATTACTAATAATACTACTATCCCCACACCGTGTCCTGCTATTACTAATAATACTACTATCCCCACACCGTGTCCTGCTATTACTAATAATACTACTATCCCCACACCGTGTCCTGATATTGCTAATAATACTACTATCCCCACACCGTGTCCTGCTATTACTAATAATACTACTATCCCCACACCGTGTCCTGCTATTACTAATAATACTACTATCCCCACACCGTGTCCTGCTATTACTAATAATACTTCTATCCCCACACCGTGTCCTGCTATTACTAATAATACTACTATCCCCACACCGTGTCCTGCTATTACTAATAATACTACTATCCCCACACCGTGTCCTGCTATTACTAATAATACTACTATCCCCACACCGTGTCCTGCTATTGCTAATAATACTACTATCCCCACACCGTGTCCTGCTATTACTAATAATACTACTATCCCCACACCGTGTCCTGCTATTACTAATAATACTACTATCCCCACACCGTGTCCTGCTATTACTAATAATACTTCTATCCCCACACCGTGTCCTGCTATTACTAATAATACTACTATCCCCACACCGTGTCCTGCTATTACTAATAATACTACTATCCCCACACCGTGTCCTGCTATTACTAATAATACTTCTATCCCCACACCGTGTCCTGCTATTGCTAATAATACTACTATCCCCACACCGTGTCCTGCTATTACTAATAATACTACTATCCCCACACCGTGTCCTGCTATTACTAATAATACTACTATCCCCACACCGTGTCCTGATATTGCTAATAATACTACTATCCCCACACCGTGTCCTGCTATTACTAATAATACTACTATCCCCACACCGTGTCCTGCTATTACTAATAATACTACTATCCCCACACCGTGTCCTGCTATTACTAATAATACTACTATCCCCACACCGTGTCCTGATATTGCTAATAATACTACTATTCTCACACCGTGTTCTACTATTACTAATAATACTACTATCCCCACACCGTGTCCTGCTATTACTAATAATACTACTATCCCCACACCGTGTCCTGCTATTACTAATAATACTACTATCCCCACACCGTGTCCTGATATTGCTAATAATACTACTATCCCCACACCGTGTCCTGCTATTACTAATAATACTACTATCCCCACACCGTGTCCTGCTATTACTAATAATACTACTATCCCCACACCGTGTCCTGCTATTACTAATAATACTACTATCCCCACACCGTGTCCTGCTATTACTAATAATACTACTATCCCCACACCGTGTCCTGCTATTACTAATAATACTACTATCCCCACACCGTGTCCTGATATTGCTAATAATACTACTATTCTCACACCGTGTTCTACTATTACTAATAATACTACTATCCCCACACCGTGTTCTACTATTACTAATAATACTACTATCCCCACACCGTGTCCTGCTATTACTAATAATACTACTATCCCCACACCGTGTCCTGCTATTACTAATAATACTACTATCCCCACACCGTGTCCTGCTATTACTAATAATACTACTATCCCCACACCGTGTCCTGCTATTACTAATAATACTACTATCCCCACACCGTGTCCTGCTATTACTAATAATACTACTATCCCCACACCGTGTCCTGCTATTGCTAATAATACTACTATCCCCACACCGTGTCCTGCTATTACTAATAATACTACTATCCCCACACCGTGTCCTGCTATTACTAATAATACTACTATCCCCACACCGTGTCCTGCTATTACTAATAATACTACTATCCCCACACCGTGTCCTGCTATTACTAATAATACTACTATCCCCACACCGTGTCCTGCTATTACTAATAATACTACTATCCCCACACCGTGTCCTGCTATTACTAATAATACTACTATCCCCACACCGTGTCCTGCTATTACTAATAATACTACTATCCCCACACCGTGTCCTGATATTGCTAATAATACTACTATCCCCACACCGTGTCCTGCTATTACTAATAATACTACTATCCCCACACCGTGTCCTGCTATTGCTAATAATACTACTATTCTCACACCGTGTTCTACTATTACTAATAATACTACTATCCCCACACCGTGTTCTACTATTACTAATAATACTACTATCCCCACACCGTGTCCTGCTATTACTAATAATACTACTATCCCCACACCGTGTCCTGCTATTACTAATAATACTACTATCCCCACACCGTGTCCTGCTATTACTAATAATACTACTATCCCCACACCGTGTCCTGCTATTACTAATAATACTACTATCCCCATACCGTGTCCTGCTATTACTAATAATACTACTATTCCCATACCGTGTCCTGCTATTACTAATAATACTACTATCCCCATACCGTGTCCTGCTATTACTAATAATACTACTATCCCCATACCGTGTCCTGCTATTACTAATAATACTACTATCCCCACACCGTGTCCTGCTATTACTAATAATACTACTATTCCCACACCGTGTCCTGCTATTACTAATAATACTACTATCCCCACACCGTGTTCTACTATTACTAATAATACTACTATCCCCACACCGTGTCCTGCTATTACTAATAATACTACTATTCCCACACCGTGTCCTGCTATTGCTAATAATACTACTATCCCCACACCGTGTCCTGCTATTGCTAATAATACTACTATTCTCACACCGTGTCCTGCTATTACTAATAATAATACTATTCCCACACCGTTTCCTGCTATTGCTAATAATACTACTATCCCCACACCTTGTCCTGCTATTGCTAATAATACTACTATTCCCACACCGTTTCCTGCTATTGCTAATAATACTACTATTCCCACACCGTTTCCTGCTATTGCTAATAATACTACTATCCCCACACCGTTTCCTGCTATTGCTAATAATACTACTATTCCCACACCGTTTCCTGCTGTTGCTAATAATACTACTATCCCCACACCGTGTCCTGCTATTGCTATTACTTTTGCTACTATTCTTAAACCCCCTCCTACTATTGATACAGCTACTTCTATAATTACTACTATTACTCATGCTCCAGCTGCTACCGATACTAATTGTATCATTATTTTTATTGATATTACTTTTAATTCATCTACCATTACGTAAATGTTCAATGGTAATATATGGTCGTTGCTAACAATGGTGGAACGTGTTTCTTTTTACCTGCTTGAGTATAGACCTATAGTCTCTCTCTGAAGACAGATCAAATACGATGACTTTCTCGTCGTCCATCACCATCCTGTCCATCTGTCTCAATTCGTCATGAGCGTTTTCCACATTGTACAACCTCCTGGCGATGACTGTTATTTGGGACGAGTAGTCGCCCTCCCTTGTGTTTCTCAAAGCTGCCAAAACCATCTGTAACCGGTTCAGACCTATGAAACAAAACTCGTCATTCAGACCAATCCATGTGTAGATAGCGAAAAACAGATACTTCGATATATCCCAAAACACAGTGTTAGTAGTTTGGAATTTGGATGAGGCAAGCCATAAAGACGAACTTTGCTGAATACGAAATATAACTATGAATTCATTGAACTTAATTGTTTATAAATATGGTTGATAAAAGTTACTTTCACGAATGCTTGGTAGATATTAAACTCCAATTAATTTCTGTCGAAAAGGAATATGAGAATCTTTCAACCGAAAAAGACAATTAAATAACATTTTTGTCTTCTTTGATTGAAGTTCTATCATTCCTTTCGGAAGAATGAAATTAGGAAACAACTAAAGTAATAACTTAACACAAACATACAGAGAAATGGATGATTGCTACTGGGAAAAATGTATTCCGATGTGTAGCAATCAGGAAGGGTCATAGTTTTAGTTTCATATCATCATG
This sequence comes from Unio pictorum, assembly GCA_030141615.1. Lineage (NCBI taxonomy): Eukaryota > Metazoa > Mollusca > Bivalvia > Unionida > Unionidae > Unio > Unio pictorum. The sequence continues at coordinate 196,122 of JARLTB010000379.1, read as the reverse complement.
AATTGTTGTTGGACTAATGCGGTACTTTTAAATTTATCTCTATACTATTTAGAGGACCATCATACAAATGGCAGTTATTCAGCGAATCGTTAGCTCTTGGACAGAAAACTTTGAAATATCTTTAATTTAAAATATTGACAAAGATACATTTTGATTTCACTACTATATCAGAGGGGATTTCTTCCACATTAAAAAGTATTTTGTAAGCAGTATAAACCACAACGCCGTCAGAATAGAAGTATAAACATGAGCATGAATCGACTTATGAATTAGGGTCCCAAAGATGTCGGCTAGAGAAAACGTTGCATTATTCTGTGACAATACCTCCCACCCACCACTCACCCCCGAGAGGAAAGATAAACTGAACAAATGTGTACATATAGGGACCTCCGCACCTACTAAAAATACACGTGTCAAAAAGTCCACGACATACAGCCTGCCTATGGCTTAAACACAGTGCATTCGTAGTTCATTAAATTCAAAGCATACTACGTCTGACACCATATCTAACAGGATTCGACCTTGATGGATGCTTGGTTTACATGAAAACACAACACAATGTACGCATGTGCAACGAAAACTGATAAAGTCGTTCTAAAGCTAAACCAAGTTATGTCTTGCCTTATTATGTGATCCTTCCCAGGATCAATCAACAAGTAAAGACGAAACAGTGTGCCCATTGCGCCTTTGTAATGATTCTTTTCCCGAAGAAAAAAAAACACGTTATAATGTCAGCACCCATGATATACGTACATAGACGTAAATGGCCAAGGTTCGGTTTTGTTTGGTGCATTGTGTAAAGTTTATAATGTGTTGTGGCAAGAAGAGTAAAGTGTTTTGGTCAGGTCACATCATGGTAGCCGATCTGGGCGTTTCCAATCACTGACCGCTGTGGTCACTACTTGACCGTCTTAATCACTGAGCCACCGAGGCACCGCATAGAATTGGCAAATTGTGACTTCCGGAATACCTTCAACGGAAAGTTTCATAAGCAACTAGCTTGATGTACAAGTTAAGTTTTTCGTACTTATGAAGAGATTAAGAAAGAAAATTTGTGCGGAATGGTATTTTACATATTTATCTGAACAACTCTATTCAGCCAAACCTTCATTAATTTACAACTTTGTGAAAACACTCTTTTCAAGAGATTATTGTCAGACCAAATAATCTACAATCCCCTTAATCCACGTAGAAGATTACTATGATATAAGTGTTCAGGTCAAAATGACATGGAGGATTTTAAGGGTTTAATCTGAAATACAAACAAACCTCACATCATATTCATTTCGTTGTTCTTCTAAGATACACACAACTGAATTGCACGAAATTATTACAGTATTGATTCATGGAATCGTTAATTTCATGCTGGAGACGGTTGCAAATGCAGTGTCACTAGCAAAAATATAATATAATTGAATATACTGTAATTCAAGCACAACACTGTCTTGCTAACAATCACTTAAATCGATTAATTACTAACTAGGATAGGGAAGGAAATACTCCCTGGTGAAGCGAGCTTTTTCGAATAGCAATTCTTATTACCATTAACCATAATTGAATTTGCTACCACATGTCCGTGAGAAGAGATAGAGGTTTCAAGACTTAATTTCTTTAAGGGGTGGCGCGATTTTGCATTTACATTTAAGTTTTTCAATTTCCCGAGCCGATTACTTTAAACCGAAATATATTAACCATTGCAATATCATGCCCTTAAGCAGTCAGGGAAATAAAGGACACGCATCCAATTTGAACATCAAAGTCGCTTCTTTCACAGATAAAGTAAAGAAGTCTGGTCTGTCTTTAAAGTATCGCTGAAAATATTTATTACAGGACATGCAACCTGAAAGTAACAAAACAAAGACAGTTTAAGGGTACGACCTGATCCATTTAGTGACAAATTCAGTTACAATGAGCGTGATCAAACAATATTGTAAAAATAAACTGCAGCTTGAAATCTGATATCATAAGGAACTATAGAATATATCGGCAAAACGAAGCCAACGGACGGGTTCACCAACAGTTTGTATCTTGCAAAAGCCTTTTGTAGCATAACATATATCGGTCTGCTGTATGGACTAGGTCATCGGGGAATTGTTTGTGAAGGACTAGTCTGACTAATTTAATCTCTGAGTGACATACGCTTGATAGTGTATTTATTTAGTAAATTTCATTACTGATTGAACGATTGATGCATTGCAGTAGCAGGATAACCAATTACTGTCACTGTCAATATACACGAATTACATATTACAGTTGTCTGACAATTAACAAACGCATCGCGCAAATGCAAACATGAACATAAATGGACGGGGATAGAGATGGAGTTGCGTTGCGACTGAAAGCAACTGTTCTATGAAATCATAGAATCGAGAATCGGAATTAGACACTCCCAGTTAAAAATGTGCTCTTTGCGATTTTGCTGAACCTTTTGTGTGATAAATGAAAGTATTTTGGACAAGATTTGTAAATATGGTTCAACTCATGCTTATAAGCCATCATATTAAAATACAAGCAAAATAGATAGCATTTCTTTCACTTTTTGAACTCCGGCATTTGTCGACATTCTTTTCGAACGATAGGTGAGTTTATTTACTCTTGTAGTTTGCCTGGTACTTTTGATTTCATTTGTAACAATCCCCAGTGATGTCAATTGGTCATAGTACAGCAAACGAAACCTTCCTACTCAATGTCCCATGGGTTTGAACCAAACCGTTAAATTGGTGAAAATGCTCCTAACACAAAGTGGTTGCAAAAAGTTGGGCAAACGAACATTCTTACAGTTACAGTCAATCATCAATTACGATACTTAAGAATATGCTTTGTTAGACATAGAGTGATATGTTGATATATCAAACATATTAAGCTGAACACACTGTATGCATAGTATACAAAGTTTGTATTAAAACGGTTTATGTCGAGTCCAACTCCAAAGCATAACCACTACAATTATACTCCTATAGACAACTCTTATTGAGACCTCAGAACAGTGACCTGCAACACGTGTTTTACTCATTTTGCCTATGTATTTGTTTCCATGTATATGTTTCCCGCATACCAGTCTGAGGTAAATAAACAATAAACAAATAACAAACTTGAACCTACCATCATCAGAGTCATACAGGTAATGCATCCTTGGCCATCCAAAATACTCTATCATGTCGATAATGGCAAGAGAATAGTCCGGTTTCATGTGGATCTCGAAGTTCTGGTGGGGTTTTATCTCCAAGGGTGCCATACTTGGCGACAAATATGGCATGTGGAAAATTCTGGTCAAATCACGAATAATATTTCTCGACCTTATATCTGTGACACCATAAAATAGGAAGACGCCGCTTTTCATACGATTGCATACTGAAAGACAAAGTTAGAAATATTGCAGAAAGACTATGCAGACAGAGTATACAAGCAAAAAAATCCCATCATAATATTTATACATATTACCAAGTATGTAATCAATACAAACACGGACTGCGTCGACAATTCAAGGTATCCTTCAAGCGCATAAGGCCATGCAGTTCAATAATAACGAAATTCGGGTTGTCGTTTCCTTCAGATTTCCTTTTGTTACCTTTATGGGGTCGATTCAAACTAGTGCCATCCCCACGATAACATTAAAACATTGCTAGATTGAATATGACATCGAAACATTTCCAAGACTTACTTAAAATCGCAAAACGTATTGTCTCTTGCATATAGAGGTGCTAAAATTATATTTCAATAGCAAAAATGTGCAACTAGATGGCAAACCAAGGAAAGCAATATTTAAGCGAAGACAAATTTGGTATGGCCATATTTTCCTTCTCATGGCCATAAATTAGATAAACCTTAATGAAGATGGAAAAATGAAGTGAAATTGGGTAGTAGGTAAATCTTTTGTGCGAGAGGAAACGTTTTCCAAACAGGAAGTATGGCATCAAGATAAGACGAAAAGTTTATTAATACGGTTCTTGAAATTTGTTACACAAAAAACATTCAAATTTGAGGGATATCATTATGTGTTATGCAAAGTCATTGTTTGATTTGTTACACAAATAACATTCAAATTTGAGGGATATCATTATGTGTTATGCAAAGTCATTGTTCGATTTGTTACACAAATAATATTCAAATTTGAGGGATATCATTATGTGTTATGCAAAGTCATTGTTTGATTTGTTACACAAATAATATTCAAATTTGAGGGATATCATTATGTGTTATGCAAAGTCATTGTTCGATTTGTTACACAAATAGCATTCAAATTTGAGGGATATCATTATGTGTTATGCAAAGTCATTGTTCGATTTGTTACACAAATAATATTCAAATTTGAGGGATATCATTATGTGTTATGCAAAGTCATTGTTTGATTTGTTACACAAAAAATATTCAAATTTGAGGGATATCATTATGTGTTATGCAAAGTCATTGTTCGATTTGTTACACAAATAATATTCAAATTTGAGGGATATCATTATGTGTTATGCAAAGTCATTGTTTGATTTGTTACACAAATAACATTCAAATTTGAGGGATATCATTATGTGTTATGCAAAGTCATTGTTTGATTTGTTACACAAAAAACATTCAAATTTGAGGGATATCATTATGTGTTATGCAAAGTCATTGTTTGATTTGTTACACAAATAATATTCAAATTTGAGGGATATCATTATGTGTTATGCAAAGTCATTGTTTGATTTGTTACACAAATAACATTCAAATTTGAGGGATATCATTATGTGTTATGCAAAGTCATTGTTCGATTTGTTACACAAATAATATTCAAATTTGAGGGATATCATTATGTGTTATGCAAAGTCATTGTTTGATTTGTTACACAAATAACATTCAAATTTGAGGGATATCATTATGTGTTATGCAAAGTCATTGTTCGATTTGTTACACAAATAATATTCAAATTTGAGGGATATCATTATGTGTTATGCAAAGTCATTGTTTGATTTGTTACACAAATAACATTCAAATTTGAGGGATATCATTATGTGTTATGCAAAGTCATTGTTTGATTTGTTACACAAATAACATTCAAATTTGAGGGATATCATTATGTGTTATGCAAAGTCATTGTTTGATTTGTTACACAAAAAACATTCAAATTTGAGGAATATCATTATGTGTTATGCAAAGTCATTGTTTGATTTGTTACACAAAAAACATTCAAATTTGAGGGATATCATTATGTGTTATGCAAAGTCATTGTTTGATTTGTTACACAAATAACATTCAAATTTGAGGGATATCATTATGTGTTATGCAAAGTCATTGTTTGATTTGTTACACAAAAAACATTCAAATTTGAGGGATATCATTATGTGTTATGCAAAGTCATTGTTTGATTTGTTACACAAATAACATTCAAATTTGAGGGATATCATTATGTGTTATGCAAAGTCATTGTTTGATTTGTTACACAAAAAACATTCAAATTTGAGGGATATCATTATGTGTTATGCAAAGTCATTGTTTGATTTGTTACACAAAAAACATTCAAATTTGAGGGATATCATTATGTGTTATGCAAAGTCATTGTTTGATTTGTTACACAAATAATATTCAAATTTGAGGGATATCATTATGTGTTATGCAAAGTCATTGTTCGATTTGTTACACAAATAATATTCAAATTTGAGGGATATCATTATGTGTTATGCAAAGTCATTGTTCGATTTGTTACACAAATAATATTCAAATTTGAGGGATATCATTATGTGTTATGCAAAGTCATTGTTCGATTTGTTACACAAAAAACATTCAAATTTGAGGGATATCATTATGTGTTATGCAAAGTCATTGTTTGATTTGTTACACAAATAATATTCAAATTTGAGGGATATCATTATGTGTTATGCAAAGTCATTGTTCGATTTGTTACACAAATAATATTCAAATTTGAGGGATATCATTATGTGTTATGCAAAGTCATTGTTTGATTTGTTACACAAAAAACATTCAAATTTGAGGGATATCATTATGTGTTATGCAAAGTCATTGTTTGATTTGTTACACAAATAATATTCAAATTTGAGGGATATCATTATGTGTTATGCAAAGTCATTGTTCGATTTGTTACACAAATAATATTCAAATTTGAGGGATATCATTATGTGTTATGCAAAGTCATTGTTTGATTTGTTACACAAATAATATTCAAATTTGAGGGATATCATTATGTGTTATGCAAAGTCATTGTTTGATTTGTTACACAAATAATATTCAAATTTGAGGGATATCATTATGTGTTATGCAAAGTCATTGTTCGATTTGTTACACAAATAATATTCAAATTTGAGGGATATCATTATGTGTTATGCAAAGTCATTGTTTGATTTGTTACACAAATAACATTCAAATTTGAGGGATATCATTATGTGTTATGCAAAGTCATTGTTTGATTTGTTACACAAATAATATTCAAATTTGAGGGATATCATTATGTGTTATGCAAAGTCATTGTTTGATTTGTTACACAAATAATATTCAAATTTGAGGGATATCATTATGTGTTATGCAAAGTCATTGTTTGATTTGTTACACAAATAATATTCAAATTTGAGGGATATCATTATGTGTTATGCAAAGTCATTGTTTGATTTGTTACACAAATAACATTCAAATTTGAGGGATATCATTATGTGTTATGCAAAGTCATTGTTTGATTTGTTACACAAATAACATTCAAATTTGAGGGATATCATTATGTGTTATGCAAAGTCATTGTTTGATTTGTTACACAAATAACATTCAAATTTGAGGGATATCATTATGTGTTATGCAAAGTCATTGTTCGATTTAATTGCTTTTAAACCTGATAAACGATTTTGCATTTTTCACCAATGAAACTTATAAGAATGAAAGTAAAATATGCATAACTTTTTAAGACTTTCATTATTTTTGAAAGTTTAAGTATGTTTAAGAAAACGCTTATAGCGTTCTTCTATCCAGATCAGACATTGAAACGACTGACATGATTTCATCAAGAAGGAAAGGTATTTTCATACGTATTTTAAACGACTGACATGATTTCATCAAGAAGGAAAGGTATTTTCATACGTATTTTAAATGACTGACATGATTTCATCAAGAAGGAAAGGTATTTTCATACGTATTTTAAACGACTGACATGATTTCATCAAGAAGGAAAGGTATTTTCATACGTATTTTAAACGACTGACATGATTTCATCAAGAAGGAAAGGTATTTTCATACGTATTTTAAACGACTGACATGATTTCATCAAGAAGGAAAGGTATTTTCATACGTATTTTAAACGACTGACATGATTTCATCAAGAAGGTAAGGTATTTTCATACGTATTTTAAACGACTGACATGATTTCATCAAGAAGGTAAGGTATTTTCATACGTATTTTAAATGACTGACATGATTTCATCAAGAAGGTAAGGTATTTTCATACGTATTTTAAATGACTGACATGATTTCATCAAGAAGGAAAGGTATTTTCATACGTATTTTAAGGATGAAATCGTGCAGCAAATACTTGCGACAGCAATCTCTTGCGATATGTGATAATTACTAATAAAACATACACATTATACGACATCCTTTCAGATTAATGCTTTACGTTTACAAATTTCAATTGAAAATATACAATTAAAGTATATTTCCTAATCTTCTGATATACCTATTTTTCCTGTAGTACTTACTTCTCAAAACATTTATCCAACATCATTCTGGATCAAATAGTTTAAGACCTGCATTATCCTAAACTTATTTGAAAAATAATATGACACTTTAATTTTAATGTTTTGTATCAAAATTATTTCTATGAAATTAATAATTAAAATGTTAGAATGCTCGTTAGATATCTGGTGAATTATTAAAGATAATTCATTCTCTGAAAATTCCATAGAGTGTTGCTAGCAGGCCCCGTCTTTGTATTGATAGAAATTTAACGTTTTTGACAACTATTTGTAAAGTTCCTACATGTAATTATATAGTTGTATTTGATCAATGATAACACATTACTGATTATGCATGCTTTATCAATCAAATCTAGAAAAGCATTGAACTTTTGTTACAATCACTTCTGAGAAAGTACCGTGACTTTCGTGGGGTTTATATTTTCGTGGATTTCATGCGTTATTAATGTTAATGGAACTAGTGGTTACTTAAGATCACGAATGTAAAAACTACAAGGAACAATAGATGTTCTGTTTAAACAGAAGAATTATGCAATCCACGAATTCATAACCCGACGAAAATATCATTATTCAAAACCCACAGAAATATATATATATATATATATATATATATATATATATATATATATATATATATATATATATATATATATATATATATATCCTCAAAAACAAATATAAATTCACGCCAAGACAATTTATATATTTGGAAGATGATCAGAAACAACATATATATGTATATGGCGTCTGTATTGATGTAGGGAAACCATCACTTACTTTCAGATAAAACTTGTCTTTATTTAGATGTTTCAAATGCAATATTGTCCAATCAATCCGAAATGTGGAACCTAGGTAAACGGAAGAACGCAAACACAAATTGTATATGCCCACAGATGATGAATTATTGGTCATTATGCTGCATTTCAGAACAAATTCGTTTATTGGAATTGACATTTTCCCAGAAATGAGTTCATTACTCTCGCCAATGTGTCACATGTTCTATATGGCGTTATACATCCAAGGCTTTACATTTTAAGAATAGCTTCAAGACGTTTATCTTAAAGGTAATGGCAAAATGCTTAATTTTATACCACTTCAAAATGCTCAATTTTATATTCTACCATCATTCAAAAAGACCTCCATGTTTATACCATGCTTAAAATGCACAATTTTGTATACCCTTCTAATCATACCCTTTCAAAATGCTACGTTGTATACATCCATTATAAATGCTCGGTTGTATATCTCCTAACTGTTTAAAATGTTTCTGTTCATACATGCCCAAACATTCTCATTGTTTTCTGTTCATACATGCCCAAACATTCTCAGTTTTTTCTGTTCATACATGCCCAAACATTCTCAGTTTTTTCTGTTCATACATGCCCAAACATTCTCAGTTTTTTCTGTTCATACATGCCCAAACATTCTCAGTTTTTTCTGTTCATACATGCCCAAACATTCTCAGTTTTTTCTGTTCATACATGAACAAACATTCTCAGTTTTTTCTGTTCATACATGCCCAAACATTCTCAGATTTTTCTGTTCTTACATGCCCAAACATTCTCAGTTTTTTCTGTTCTTACATGCCCAAACATTCTCAGTTTTTTCTGTTCATACATGAACAAACATTCTGTTTTTTCTGTTCATACATGCCCAAACATTCTCAGATTTTTCTGTTCTTACATGCCCAAACATTTTTAGTTTTTTCTGTTCTTACATGCCCAAACATTCTCAGTTTTTTCTGTTCATACATGAACAAACATTCTGTTTTTTCTGTTCATACATGCCCAAACATTCTCAGTTTTTTCTTTTCATACATGCCCAAACATTCTCAGTTTTTTCTGTTCATACATGCCCAAACATTCTCAGTTTTTTCTGTTCATACATGCCCAAACATTCTCAGTTTTTTCTGTTCATACATGCCCAAACATTCTCAGTTTTTTCTGTTCTTACATGCCCAAACATTCTCAGTTTTTTTCTGTTCATACATGCCCAAACATTCTCAGTTTTTTCTGTTCATACATGCCCAAACATTTTCAGTTTTTTTCTGTTCATACATGCCCAAACATTCTCAGTTTTTTCTGTTCATACATGCCCAAACATTCTCAGTTTTTTCTTTTCATACATGCCCAAACATTCTCAGTTTTTTCTGTTCATACATGCCCAAACATTCTCAGTTTTTTCTGTTCATACATGCCCAAACATTCTCAGTTTTTTCTGTTCATACATGCCCAAACATTCTCATTTTTTTCTGTTCATACATGCCCAAATATTCTCAGTTTTTTCTGTCCATACATGCCCAAATATTCTCAGTTTGTTCTGTTCATACATGCCCAAACATTCTCAGTTTTTTTCTTTTCATACATGCCCAAACATACATTCTCAGTTTTTTCTGTTCATGCATGCCCAAACATTTTTAGTTTTTTCTGTTCATACATGCCAAAATATTCTCAGTTTTTTCTGTTCATACATGCCCAAATATTCTCAGTTTGTTCTGTTCATACATGCCCAAACATTCTCAGTTTTTTCTTTTCATACATGCCCAAAAATACATTCTCAGTTTTTTCTGTTCATGCATGCCCAAACATTTTTAGTTTTTTCTGTTCATACATGCCCAAACATTCTCAGTTTCATATCTTCCCATCATTAACAGTGCTCCGTCTTACACCCTCTATTCAAACTGCACAATTTCTGTGTTCAAAAATGTTCAATTTGATACCATTGTTAAACTATTACTATTAAACTATTAATACTAAAATTAAATTAAATTATTAAACTAGTATACTTCCTCCAAGATGATTAATTTTTAGACCCTTTCAAAATGTTTAAGTTTATATCCTCTATTCAATATGCTTAACTTTGCACCACATTTCAAAATGCTCAATTTAATAGCTTCGTCAAAATGCTAAATTTTACATCCACAGTTCCAACTTCTACATGTTCAATCCCCCTTAAGAATGCAAAATTATTATTCAATTATAATTAACCCACTTATTCAAAATCCAAAATGATGCCAGTAAAGAAAGTACTTTTCTTCACTATCATTTAATTTATCTACCAGACTGGTCTGAAACCTGAAAAGAGCTCTCTCAACATTTAAATGTTATTTTAGTTTTATACAGACTAAAGTCAACCAAACTAGGAAGCATTTATCATTTACGTATCTAAATCATTTAACTAGTTCATAATTACTATTAACAAATTTGTATCGAAGAAAATCGATATATTTAATACAGTTAATATTGATCTAGCCCTTTTTATGGGCTTGATCAACAACAGCAATGACGTATTATCTTTGTTGTATGAGGAATGCATCCAGCAGAATGCATCCAGATACTATTGACTTGTATACACTTTTAAATGTCTAACCAATCATATATACTAACCAGAAAGCGAGAAAAGCTATAGAAACTTTGATAACTTGAAATAAAAAGGGTGGTATTTGAAAACAATTAGAGTTTTAACAACTCAAAGAACTTATTTTAAAACCAAAAGCTTTTATCATGTGATAACTTTAATAAATTATATATTTTTTTTCATAATTCTGGTTTCTATAAGTAATAGCATGAAGCATCAACACGTTCTTCTTTCAAACATAACGTTTAAGATATCACTACCATGAAAAGAAAAAAACAATAATGTTTACTGGTGTTATTTTGTATTTCAACTAATATTTTTTAAAGTTCTTTATCCCGACGTCCAGGCGCTGGAATGTGATAAATATATTTTTTGTTTTTTATTTAAAAACAAATCGAGCAGGTTCTAGTTATTTCTTCTTTTAATCGCTTTAGTTACTTGCTCCCAGAAAGCTTCAATTGGTCTCTCTTGATTTATTCATACACATTCTGTGATATATCACACCAGGTAAGTGTTAGTGGTAACTGTCGCATGTCCACACCTTCTAGTTCCACAAAACATAAGGTTTCAACTGCGTCTCAAATAACTATTTTTCAGCACAAAAAACAAGACTCGTTCGCGGCACAAACATTTTTAAATATGATGCAACAAACAGCTAGACAATTTTTAAACCACAATTATTCATGGCATGGATTCGTTGAATGAAGTAAAGATGTATTGCAGTTATAGTAAACAACATTTAAAATGGCAAAGGTTCGATATTCTAATAGCGTAGGCCTATTTAGTACTGGAAATGACCAATTCAGGATCGAAATAATCCAAGTCTCATGATAGTTCTGGACTTTCTAAGGCCACTGGACACTGGCCATCATATGTAGAAAATCCCCGAGATCAGAGTTGCTGATACTCAACCTTGTACTCAACCATTTTAAAATTAAACGAGAATAACTGTCAAAATTAGATAATGCAGCCTACATCATAATTTGGTAGGTAAACCATTTTATGACAAAGAAATGTTTCGGGAATTCCAAGAGAAGAATGAGTTGAATATAATATTAGAAGAGGAAATATAACTTATTGCGTCAATCGATCAAGTGGCGATTGACGACGTTAGGTAAATGTATCAAAACCAGTACGTTTTGGCTTACAAGAATGATAATGCTTGTGTGTGTGTGTGTGTGTGTGTGTGAGAGAGAGAGAGAGAGAGAGAGAGAGAGAGAGAGAGAGAGAGAGAGAGAGAGGGGGGGGGAGGGAGAGGGAGAGTTATATAGAGAAAAATGGGTTTGTAGATACTGTAAATAATTATTCATATATATATATATATATATATATATATATATATATATATATATATATATATATATATATATATATATATACCAAATCAGGCAAACAAGAATTGCTGAGATTAACATCTGCGTCCACACGATTTTCGAAGGCGTTTCATTTGAGAAATACTAATACTGAAACCATAGTAAAAGCTGTGATACAGTTTACACATTTTGGACGTCCAATGTCTGTCTAATCTAGTAAAGGATAAAATGTTATATCAGGAACATTCCAGTTATGCATGGGTCTGGCATCATACAGATTTAATTTTCTGACAATAGCACAGGACATCAAGATCTCGGGAACAAAGTATCTAAACTTGGACGAATACGATTAGGTCATAATGTTTGATACAATAAAAGATTGGAACAAGGGTGTTCGTTTGTTATTTACTGCTAGGGACCCACTTAAAGATTGGAAGAAGGGTGTTCGTTTGTTATTTACTGCTAGGGACCCACTTAAAGATTGGAAGAAGGGTGTTCGTTTGTTATTTACTGCTAGGGACCCACTTAAAGATTGGAAGAAGGGTGTTCGTTTGTTATTTACTTAAAGAATCACTAGGGTTTACTCCTTTCGAACTAATTGTTAGATATATTGTCCGTGGACCATTTGATGAAACTCTCGAAGATTCCGAGACAATGTCTTTGAATTCAAAAATAAATTGTCAAAGTAAGAACTCACTTTGACTAATCAAAAGAGAAATGAAATTATGACTGAGATACAAATGAACGAAGTTTTCGGTCCAAAGCTCATAATCTTAAGTATGTATGTATGTATGTATGTATGTATGTATGTATGTATGTATGTATGTATGTATGTATGTATGTATGTATGTATGTGTGTGTGTGTGTGTGTGTGTGTGTGTGTGTGTGTGTGTGTGTGTGTGTGTGTGTGAAAGGCGTATGTTGATCGAAATATCCTTGTTAATCATTCTTTCAATTTAGTTGTATCTTTCCCACACAGCTAGTGTGTAAGGCATGACATGCGACCAGACTAGTGATTTTGTTTTAGCCTATCTGTGGAATTCAGAAATAGTCAATAATCTGGAACAAAAACAATAATATCTGCCGCTACAAGAAATGAGTAAACACAGACGACCATTAAGCTAAATGAGAATTTTTATTTGCAGATGGTCCAACACCAGCAAACAAAATCAACCAAGATATTGACATTCCTGCTTCTATACATGTGTAACAACATCCTTACATGATGAATTCTCTTCGAAACAGGGATTTCAATATTTGCTTGGGGAGAGTTTTGTAGAACAAATTACAACTCACAGGAGATACTAATATTTGTTTGTGCTGAAACAGATATTCTCCGTATGTCTACTAATGGATCACTGCGTTTACAAATCCGATATGGCAAATATGTCACCAAGTTTGACCTTTGAAATGATTCTATTAAATTCTGTTAAATTCCACTGCTAGAAAGAGCAAAGGAAATTTCCACATGCATAATTCCAGATGTTCGAACAAATATAAAGTGGGTTTAGCCGTGCGGATGTGATGCGTTGTTGACATATTGTGGGCCATGATCAAGTTAAATCTATAAATGTAAAGATCAAGACTGTTTCTGAATTCTCTGAGCCTATCAGAAACCAAACAACTGATGTGATTTTGAGACATATCTAGATATAACCGCAAACTGTGCTCCCATGTTTCCATGATGGCTGAGCCATTGACCACGTTTTGAGTGAGAAAACAAGATATCAATAGTATGAGAAACGTCAGGAGGCTTTTTAATACTTCAATCCTATATGTAAGAGTGAATCAGATCCTTCAGCTGCAACGTTAAGTCAGTCATGTAAAATATGTGTAGATACAAGTGATGTTGTGGAGTATTGATTATAGAAGACACAAACGGTGCTGAAGATCTAGTGATTTATTTCTAAAACATGCTTAAATAAACACCAGAGAAAATATTATACAATCGAAGTTTGTCATTGATATTGGTTTGGCAAACAATTTGAGATGTATATTAATTTAGATCTTTCTACAGTTATTATGTTAAGTGATTGTAGTCACTAACTTTATGTGACAAGATGACAAACAAACATCAGTGATAATTAAGGTAGAGGTTGATTGTACACGAATACAATATTGACATTGTGTATATCAAAGGGACAATAACCTAACTGAAGATGACCTTCACGTGAATAGAAGTATTATATTGCTTTACGTTTGCATCATAAGACTTCAACTTATGTAACTTTAAATCATACAATACGTACGACCTTCCCTCCCTCATAAAAAAATTGCTAACGATTTCAATTTGCTATTTTATTCAGCAATACGCTTTCAATTTGCTATTTTATTCAGCAATACGCTTTCAATTTGCTATTTTATTCAGCAATACGCTTTCAATTTGCTATTTTATTCAGCAATACGCTTTCAATTTGCTATTTTATTCAGCAATACGATTTCAATTTGCTATTTTATTCAGCAATACGATTTCAATTTTCTATTTTATTCAGCAATACGATTTCAATTTGCTATTTTATTCAGCAATACGATTTCAATTTGCTATTTTATTCAGCAATACGCTGGATAAAATAGCAAGTTGAAATCGTTAGCAATTTTTTTATGAGGGAGGGAAGGTCGTAAGTATATTTAATATGTTGGGTGGTAGAGTATTAGTGCAAAGAAAAAAGAAATCAATCAAGCACCAGAGAAATTATTCTACGATCGCGCATGAATGTTTTGCTTTTATGTTGCGTTTGCAGCACTTTGAAGTGTACTAGTTAAGCTGGTTTTCGGACTATTTAATTCAGTGACCCCAACCATTCACTTTCATTAACAAAATAAGAAACAAACATCAGGCATGCTATGTTGCAGTTTGATGCTGCCGAAATATAATATCAATATTTAGCACATGAAGGAAATCAAATAATCTAATTGCATGTACACTTTCATGTGCTGAGTTGTACTCTATTGCGTTCTTGTATATTTTATTCATTCATGAGACATCTTTTTCCTATGTAATTAAAATTATATGTATGTCCGTACATAATACTTTCTCATTCCTATCTGTAACTGTTGTTGTTTTTAGATTGAATTCGAGAAGAAACTTTTCCGCCAAAACATACACCAAGAACAACATACAAACATACAGCAGGAACAATATACAAACACACAGCATTATCAACACAAAGACATACAGTAACAACAGCAGAAACACACACAGCAAGAGCAACAAAGAAACACAGCAATAACAATACAAACGTTGTACAATGTATTGGTAATAAAAATAATGACAAAGCTGTTTAAACAATCAGCACAAATTTTGCAGAACAAAAGAGTAGAGGAGGCCACATTATGCTAACAAAGCAAGATCATGTGGCCTTTTTAGATTATGGATGAGTTCCTAAGCAGGCTGTCACTCGTTTTTGTATTTTATGTTCTCCAAAAGTAAAAACAATATTGACGTCTTTCTTTCAATTCACCTTCAATTACATATGTTTCATCGATTTTAACAAGGTAGCGAATATTATCATCTAGTAAGATCATAAATCAAGGCACTTACTAATGATGAACCAGCCCTGACTGTGTATCACAGATGATTATATCAAAGACACGATAAGTTATGTTCGTTTTGAAAGTCAGATTGTAACTCTAATGTGTTCCACAGCTGATCATATCAGTGGACCGAAAAGCAATTTTCGTTTTCGTTTTGATTTGATTGTAATTCTAATGTGTATCACATCTGATTATATCAGAGAAATGATAAGTAATTTTTATTTTGACAGTCTGATTGTAACTCTTTAGTATTTCTTCCGCTATTATTGATTGATTGATTGATATTATGGGCTTTAGTTGCTCCGTCCCGAAGGCTCTTAGCAACGTTTTATCTGTCAATAGACAGTTATTTAGTTTTTCCTGAGGGTGGGAATGGTGCCGCGCACCCTGCAGGCGTTTATGGTTTCAAAGAACCCTATTTAATTTGGCCATCACATCTGGTCAATAATTGTACTGACACGGTGTGATTGGAAGGCCAGGGTGGGTAGGAATAGAACCCACACACACCCACCCATTCAGTATTCATTTGATGTGCCTACCTCTGCAATAGCAGTAAATAAAAGCGAGAGAAAAATAGTTTTCTCATATCGCCTGTATCTGCATAGTTATTGGGCGTGCATGCACGTGAATTAACTGCTGCAGGCAGCAAGGGAGGCGAAGAGCCAAGCACGCGCTCATGCATCAAATTCAGTCCAGTTGTACTAATGGACAGCCTAACAACCAATGATGTGTAAGCCACCTGTGCAATTAACCAAATATCTGAGTTACAAATATTTATTAATCATCCTAACATAAAAAGGGACTTAGTACCATGAGCGTACATACAAAATCCCTGGGAATTTAAAATTAAAATGTCTAAGCGACATATAATAGTGTAGTCAATGGTAGGTAAGTTTGGTTATGAATTTATTGAAGGCAGTGCCAAAAAGGTCAAATTAGTCTTTTCAGGTCCAAATAGTTAGTCAAGGAGGGGTACTCGATACCAAATGAGTCCCCTATTATTCAGTGGAAGACGGCAAATGTAAAAGCAAACTTTTACGTAGGCAGTCAGGCTCCGGTGTGTAGCTTGTCGTTCCCTGTATCGGTACTTGTCCAGGCTACCGCTTCATGGTGTTTATGTTTCCATGCTGCTTTCTTCTATTCTGCAAGCTCCTGGCGTGTTATTCAGGTGGTGTTGCCCCGTATTCCCTCTATTTTACTCTTCACAGTAGTGACGCCTATATGGCCTCTTGTGAAGACCGCCATTTTAGATCCACGTGGCAGCCGCCATTTTCCTATGTGCCAGTCCAGTCTTGTAGAATTTACTCCATGTTGGCTTTTTTTTCTGGTGACCCGCTGTACTCGCAGGGATTTTTTCCTGTAGAACTATCCAGCCTGGTTCGGTTTCCCGTCACCGTTTGGCTTACTAGTATCTCATACAGTGCCCTTGAAGCTCCTATGGGTGATTGTTTTGTTTTTATTATCACGCCTATGGTCCTCATTTCTCTGCGGTCGCTGAGTCACCGTCAGCCTTGTAGAGCCCGGTCCTTCCTGCTCGGTGTCCTCTTCCTGAATGATGATGCTAATGTTCCGCTATTATATTTGTGTTGTGTATATCATAAAGATGTAATGCATTACTTTTGCGCTCATGTATATATATATATATATATATATATATATATATATATATATATATATATATATATATATATATATATATATATATATAACGGAATTTGCAAATTTTAAAAAATGTTTAAAATTTGAATATCAATTATACCTCATAAAAGAAATATCGCCCAATCAGAAAAGTTTTCCATACAATGTTTATAGCAAAGGTTCATAAGACATTATTTACCTTTTTCTCGTGCTTTATAATGAAAATAATTTACAAGCGTTTCTTATGGAACGTAATTTGTCAACAATTACTTTGGAACATATGATCACAAAGTGCACATCTATCTTTCACCTAGAAGTGATCCCGAACGCATATTTAAAGTCATTGAATTATATATGTACTCGTAATGGCCAAAGGGTGCACATTGTTCAATCTTGACGCACTTGTATATCGTTGCAATGGGTTATATGATATTATGCCATATTGATTTCAAATGACCGCAACCGTTATATTCTGACATGCTGGTGTTATGCCATATTGATTTCAATGACCGCAACTGTTATATTCTGACATGTTCTGCTTTATAAGATGCCACACTTTATTGTGACCATTTTTAGAATTGTCATGAGCGAAACAAGGTGGACATCTTTCAAATATGGTAGAGCTTGTCTTTGTTTGTGTAGCCAATCCTATGTAGTGATGTCTGGTAGCCAAATGTTTATATTCAAATTGTGTAATCATTTAACAAGTAATATAGTCAAAATCTTTGAGTGAAAAAAATTATTTATAAATTTTGAAGCCAGTTAACCATTCGGATGATTTCTTTAGAAACGATCTTCAAAGCTAGTTTTCATTGTGGCATCGTTTTCATGCACGAAATGGTTTAATTTTCTTTTCATCTCTGTCTATTTGCTCCTTGTACACATGGGAAAAATACCTTACCGACACCGCCAAATTTGTCATTATACAGGTTTATATATAGAATATTGATACACAACCTTCTGAAACTAAAAATGACGTACATAGTGACTGTCATCTTCTTGAATCGGTAGTAATAGTCAATTTGTAGTGCAACAAGAATTTCTTAAATAATTTATCCGATGGTCCCTCACTGTAAAGACAGTTCTGTTAACTTGGAGTCATAATGCAACATGAAATTCAATTGCAATAATCGAAATAGAGCATTCATCACTGACATATATAGGAACCAAATTTCGCAGTACATTAAATAATGGCATAGCTGCAGTAGATTACAGCCTCTAAAATGTAGTGATGGCATTGCTGAATCAGAGCACAGCATCAGAAATATTTAAGATAACAATTTTGGTATAAAATATATTGACTTACAAGAAAAGTGAGTGCAATTAATCTAGTTTTTAATGTGTTTTATAGTTTGAGTGAAAACATCGTGGGATTTAGATTTCCTAGACTAATTATCGATTTATTAGACACAAGTATTTTGTTCTAAAAACGTTGCCATGGCCAGTCTGTCGCATGCATTGAATTACTCAAAGTTCCTCTAAAATGTCTTAATCACAACTTGGTCATATGCAATATCAGATATATCCATATTTAGCATTGTGACACCTCTGTAGTAATGGACTCAGTCGGATAGCTTAATTTCTAGAAATAAAAAAGGCAAATAACTGTAGATTTATATTTTATATATACGTACGCAGGGTGTAACAAAGTATTTTATCAACGATAGTTCAATGCAATGGAAATTCGATTAATTTTTAGCAAGAGAAGATTATTATTATCACTTTTTACATTGTCCATTTCCATTAAAGACATCAATTCTCGAGTACGTTGCTGCCCTTGACCTTGGGCGCGTATCCATAAAAAAGACGCATAAAAGACAAAATATATGATTATATGATATCTGCTGACTGAATTATATTTCCTGTAGCGATACTTACTTGAAACAATCATCAAAATGCAATATGCAAAAAGTGACAAACGCCTAAGTCGCATTGCACTCTCGAGAAATAATGCCGGCAAGTAGTCTGTACAATATTTACTTCATCCCATTGATGTCTTATGTGCCATGTGCATATAACACACAATTCGTCATTGTTAAGACCATAGCGGCCATTAAATGGCTCAGGGCCATCTTTCTATCTTTAAAAATAAATTAGTGTTTGATTTCTTAGACAAGAGCTTGTTATATGTGTCTGCGTATTGTGCGTTCAGACCAATGCGTTTTCCCAAATTACCAATACGAACGAAATAAAATAATTTACCCAAAACAAACAGAACCTAAATTTAATACGTTTGAGAAATGTCAAGGATACGTGAATGAAATCGAATATATAGGCAAATAAGAAATAAATAAATAGGTTTCAAAAGAGCTGGTCCATTTAAAACAATTTAAAGAATATGAATGTCGAGACCTGTACTTTTTAAACATGGAGCCAAGGCTAGTCAGACATTATGATTGAAAATAAAAACATAAGGTGAAAATTAAAATTATTAGCATTCTTTTTCTAATCGTAAAGGAAACTGTAGGTATCGTTGATACCAGTGAATTAACTCAAATCAACATAAATGGAACATAAATACGATCATCTTTGAATATTTATTACATTCTTGTTTTTTTGTAATATAACACAAAGCTTCTTTTGACAGTATTATAATCCTTAAAGTATAATCCACGTAAACAAACATTTCTTAGAACTTCAAGATCGACTTTTGGAAGTTTGAATGACTTCTTGTATTCAATTTATGGTGTGTGTGAGAGAGAGAGAGAGAGAGAGAGAGAGAGAGAGAGAGAGAGAGAGAGAGAGAGAGAGAGAGAGAGAGAAGCTATGGGGAATGAATGGCTTGCAAATGAATAAGTTTCCTTGCTTTGATATTTGAAATATTTAAAATCATTTTTAACATTCCATAAGACTAATAGAAATAAATAGAGCCTCACATACTAAAGAATTGTCTTAAATTTGTTTGGCTTCAATTTAAAATGATTGGCATAATGGCTTTTCTTGGTATGAACATGAAAACGGAATCAAACGTAACAGCTTTATACTTAAGCTCTCTTCTACAGCACAATACCGTTATAGACATTATTAGTATTTCTTCATTTGCTCACTGTATCTACCTTTCGTCAACCTGATCTGCCTTTCATAGGCTTGACCTCAATGTATATTGTTGCAAGATTGTAATTGTGCAGTACCCTGTCATTCCATTATATTTTCTCAGCTGCTTCCTTTCCCCCAGCACATAAATTAATGCTAACCCTGTCTGAAATATGATTTCGAACGACATCATGATCAAGAATTTGTGACGAGATAGCTCATGACAAATATAGAAGTTTCAAAGCTAAACTGATGCGATCCCTCTATGTCTCATCGCATTCTATTAGATCAGAGAATCAAATAGAAATGTGTATACTAATGACATCCATTAGGCCTTTTGAGACAGAACGCAGCAGCCGTTACTGTCCCCATACATTGGCTAATAATAACAAAAAACAGACCATCATCTTTTTATTACCAGCAATATCGTGTTTGTCAGCCATATAAACCTGAAGAAAAACAAAACTTGTTTCGATTGTCACACATTCTTTAAGTAAATATATTCTAAGTAAATATATGCAATATTTTATTGAAATGACCGGATAAATAATCCGCGATGCAGACACGTGCATGTATATTTTTCAAATGCACTTTTTTGTCTGAGAAAATATTTCCGATAAAAAGAAAAAGACAACAAAGTATACAATTTGAAATCTCTTTTCACAGCTTTAACAAGAAAATTGTTGTCCAACCATAAGACGGTCTTAAATCGCTTACGGTTGCACTTTATTTCATATTTAGCATTCTGATATGATATCGCAATGGGCCCGCGATACGAAAGGACGAAATAAATGTAATGCTAGATATTCGTAAAGTTTTAAAGAACAAAATTTAAAATTATATTTGTAGGTTGGCATCAAATGAAACCATGTTTGATTGTATATATAACTCTAATTCGTTTTCATGTTGTGCAAAACAACACAAAACAAGTTAATGTTCAGTTTGAGTTTTCATAATGCTGAATAAGAATTGAAGGCATTGAGACACGCTAGTTATCTACATTATCTACACGCTATTTATCTACATTATCTACACGCTAGTTATCAACCTGGTCTCTATATGTTGTTTCATTGTTCATATATAACGGTGTACTTCGGCATTTATCAGTGTCAGTGTACGAGGTCTATCCGTTGAGCAGATATAACACTGTACGTATGCACCTATCAGTGTCACGTGATGAGGTCTATCCGTTGAGATGATATAACAGTGTACTTATGCAACTATCAGTGTCACGTGATGAAGACTATCCGCTGATTTAGCGTACCATCTTAACTGAGATTTGGCTTCTTCTGCTCCACCCCTACATTGACATAAATATTCCAGACCGGTTGTAAACTATTTTCATGTATACAAGGAAGAAGTACTTATTACACAATCGAAAGAAAGCAAAGTTCTTCTCCACTCTACGCGTTAAGATAGGTTCTATGCCATTGATTAAACGTCCGGCCAGCAGGTCCTTTCGTACATAAGAAAATTTGAAAAAACCTTGTGTGTTAAATAAAGATCCATGTAGCTCTTCTATCGTTATTGATGCAATGTATAAACTAAGATTATGACTTTGGTATTTGTCCCATACGTTAATATCACATTATGACTTTGGTATTCGTCCCAGATGTTAAAATCACACGCTACCTATCGACAATCAAAGCCACAAATACGCAAGTCTTTGGACCAAACCTAATGACATAAAACATTAGCTTCTGACACAACACAACAATTGTGGGGAATGAAATTCATTCGAATACAATTCCAATGTAATTTTTACTTGATACTTGGTTTACGCTATTCAAATAATGTCGTTTGAATTGTTCATTGGGAAGTGGGAAGGTTTTGTTAGCCTTATGTTATTATCAGATTGAGACACCCATTTTAGGGCACAGCGGAATGAAGGTCTGGATCCGTCATTGTTTGCAAGAGGAAAATTGGCCTACTTTATTTATTATAATAATAAACAATATTTGTGAATCCAATTTTAGCATTCTCCATAAAGAAATATTGATCAAGTGTGCATACTCACAATTACACTCTAACACAGGGGCAATGAGGGGCCGAGTGCCCTAACGAGCTCGAATTTACAGATCACACTGTGCTCGTGCATTCGAGTCCTGGGTTCAGCCAACGTGGGTTGTAAGAAAGTTTGCAAATAGCTTCCAGTGACTGGATGGTTCTTACCGGTGTTTTCTCTGTTTCTTACTCCACCGTTTATAATGGCCACTACATATAGCCTGACGTTATACCCAAAACAACAGCATCCGTTTAATTCATATAGAACTCAAAATTAACGGTAATTACTATAACTCTTTTGCTGCCTAACTTCTCTCGTATAAAACTCAAACTTAACGGTAATTACTATAACTCTTTTGCTGCCTAACTTCTCTCGTATAGAACTCAAAATTAACGGTAATTACCATAACTCTTTTGCTGCCTAACTTCTCTCGTATAAAACTCAAACTTAACGGTAATTACTATAACTATTTTGCTGCCTAACTTCTCTCGTATAGAACTCAAACTTAACGGTAATTACTATAACTCTTTTGCAGCCTAACTTCTCTCGTATATAACTCAAAATTAACGGTAATTACTATAACTCTTTTGCTGCCTAACTTCTCTCCGCTACACAGATTCTCAAGTATATAATGTTGAACAATAAGTTATTTATCTTCGCTATGTTCACGCAGCATCTTCTTACCATTAGTTTACACAATAATAATACTTCAGTTAAAAATTGCTTTGTCTTGACTTTATTAGGGCCCTTTTTGAAATTGCATGTATATAGTGTTTACTCTGTTTTAATTGGTCATGGCAAATCGAAAGTTTCAATCACGTTTTTGAGGATAGCGATTGGATAAGAGTTTCGTTTCTTAGCCACAGTTTTTTCTATTTGTGGTTAACACCTTTACAATCATTACTGAATCGGCATTACGTGTAGAATATAGAATCTAAAGACAAAATAAACACAGAAAATGCTCGCACGTAGAAACAATATATAAACAGCTATCAAGAAGAAACATTTGAGTTAATAGTGGCAGTAATGTAGAAGCTTTTGAGGCGGTTAGGAATAATGACTGTAGGCAGTGTAAATTATTTGCAACTATTGCTGAATATGAAATAAATTGCATCTGCAAGCGATTTAAGCCTCTGCATGAGACCATAATTATCGACCAAATTATCGACCATAATTATCGACCAAATTACTATACAGTCTTAGTGAATCCGTATTTCGGACACTTGACTGAAACCTCGCGCGCGTCTGTGTGTGCGCGCGCGCATGTGTGTGTGTGTGTGTGTGTGTGTGTGTGTGTGACAACACATCTTTTGAAGAGAATCAAAATAAATCGCATGCCAACTAGTGCGTTTAGATTTTTATTTTTCAACGTAACTTGTGGTTCTAAAGTTCTTTCCTCCATTCAATGTCGCTTACATACTACTTGATATCACAGTTCTTCTAGGAGAAAATTGTGATCAAAGCACACCGGAAAAGGGCATATTATTATAGCAAAATGTGTCTAAATGATGACCAATCTCCCATCGACCAGCTTTTCTGAACTAATTGTGCATATTTTTTTACACTTCCCAATACACCACTGCATCCAGTAAATTTGAATGTGCTTTTCCTATATGCAAAATAGAAATCACTTTTTGCATACTCAGTAAAACTTACTTTTCCCCAGATATTCAACGCAAAACCCCGAATATTTATTGATCGTAACATTGTACGTAAAAGTGATTGGAGCATTGCAATGGTTTTCTTTATTTCATTTTACTGGAATATTATTTTTTTTCTTCAAACGTTCATTTTTTCGCGCACCCCAATTTTTATTCTTTCATGATGCAAAGAAAAGGTAACAAGTTCAAAACCCAGCATCGCATTTTTTATTTACGCCATTTACGTTCATATCAAAAAACTTTATTTTTACTTTTCTATATTTTTATCTTCAAACTTTTTATGTTGAAACTTTCTTGTATGGCTTCCGTCCTAGAACAGGTAGATAAATTAATTAATTATAATTAGTTAAGACGTTTCCTAAAGAGAGTTAATATAAATAAATATTGCCCGGCATGTGATTTCAAAGTCTTTAATTTTCAAGTTTTTATTGTTAAATTTCTTTGGGTAAATATTTCAGTTATTTGCTTTTGTTTTCTTCCACTCTAAATAGAAATAAAAATGTTTCTTATGCAATGGAATTAGACAGCCAATAATTCATCTGTGATAAATTAATAGAGAAGGTAAGAATAAGGACTATTTCTTCCGAAATAAATCTCGCCCCCAACTCTTTTATTAGAAATACGTCAATAGGAGCGTGGAAAGATTATTATAAATTGTGATTGTTTGGGTAAAATATCTTAGAAAAACCTTTCGCTTTAATTAAATGTCTGTGCAAGTCTATATCAACCGCTTTTTTGATGAAATTGTTTTGGATTTGTGCAATTATCTTCCATGAAGGAAATTTGACTCTTGCGACAGACATTTTATTGACAAATTCACATTGTAGGCGACCATTTATTCCACCGTTAGTGAACCACAGATTATCAACTCCCTCTGTGCCTCATGTAACAATTTGTGGGTGGTAATTATAAATGTGCCTTTAAAAAGTAAGAAGAAACTTTTGTACGAGCAAATACTATTAAAATTGCTATGCTATTACAATCGCCGTAGTATTATGAAAATCGGTCATCAATCATAATATTATCGTATTAATGCTATTAAAATTGCTATGCTATTACAATCGCCGTAGTATTATGAAAATCGGTCATCAATCATAATATTATCGTATTAATGCTATTAAAATTGCTATGCTATTACAATCGCCGTAGTATTATGAAAATCGGTCATCAATCATAATATTATCGTATTAATGCTATTAAAATTGCTATGCTATTACAATCGCCGTAGTATTATGAAAATCGGTCATCAATCATAATATTATCGTATTAATACTATTAAAATTGCTATGCTATTACAATCGCCGTAGTATTATGAAAATCGGTCATCAATCATAATATTATCGTATTAATACTATTAAAATTGCTATGCTATTACAATCGCCGTAGTATTATGAAAATCGGTCATCAATCATAATATTATCGTATTAATGCTATTAAAATCGCGAAAAAAACAGATCGCTTTCTATGTAAGATCGCGAAAAAAACTGAGTCTAAAATGTGATTTTAAAAAGAAGCAAAACATTCCCTGAGACAGGCTTGTTTCATAGATGTGGTGTAATCAGGAAATACTCGTTTAGTGTGATGGTCTTTTGGTGATATAGCTGTTGAACTAAAATAAAAACTAATTCTAAATTTATATACAGTCACGCGGGTTGAACTTTCTTTTCTGTTAACAGATTGTCGCATTTGTAAACCCTATAGTGCCGTTTCACCTTTTCAGATCGATATATAAAATGTGTAAACGCTATTTACTCAATTAGAATTTATGTATTGAAGCGTCGCATTCAATCTACAAGAAAGAAAACAACATAATTATATACAATGTAAAATGATATTATACTTCAGATGTTTTCAAAATTGCGTATTGCTAATTAATAATAACATGTATCTCCCCCTGGTTCAGCTTAAAACAAACCT
>JARLTB010000379.1:0-165000 GCA_030141615.1 Unio pictorum | reverse complement strand
TCCTTGTGAGTGCAATAAGCATAATTTTTAAGAACATTGGAACAATAGTTAATATATTCCAGCAAGAATATAGATTCACAAAATGAATGTTTCACTCTTTATCAATAGTAATAAACAGTCATCTCTCTCTCTCTCTCTCTCTCTCTCTCTCTGTGTAGAATTTATATATATATATATATATATATATATATATATATATATATATAAGATAAGATAAGAATTCTTTATTTCAGACTACAAAGTCCATACCTCTAAAGTAACAAATAAAGTTTTTTTTTTAAAAAAAAAACATTTTAAACATAAAAGTATATACGTATATATATATATATATATATATATATATATATATATATAGCAACATCTACAACTATTAACTAGGTCATGCATTATTAAGAATAAAAATTAAATGACACATTTTTATATATCTACTAATAATATGAGAATTTACACGAATGTCATAGTTCCAAAGAGATTTCAAAATACAGTTCTTACTATTAGATATTCTTGTCATCATTGAGAATACATACTTTCTCATTATTTCATCAAAACAGAATCAATTATAGTTAATAAACATGTTGGAGGCACTGTTCCACCTTGGAAGATCTAATAGAAAACGAAAACTATTATTATGAACAATAACTAGTTTTCTTTTCATACATTCGCTAAAGTTTGTCCACAGAGGAGCACAATACATGGGGCAGCAATAAGATTTGAATAATCTAATTTTGATATGCAATGAACAATTCTTGAATTTACGCAGAAGCATGTTTGTTTGAGTACACAGAGATCGGTAATGTCTCATCATATCTTCATTATCTGACCGATTGGATTTCAAAATATGACCCAAATACGTATAAGTGTTGACATAGATAAGAATATTGCCGTTAAGATATACAAGGGGAGGAGATGATAATTTTAAAGAAGCTGTCTGATATGAATATCGCTAGAAGATTTAATCGGCAATTCCCCTGATCCAGAGAACTCGTCGTGTACGGATGAGAGACAGTCTAACTCACTGTCTAGAAGCCACAATTCTTGTAGGAAACAAATATCGGAAATATCACATAAAGCCCTTACATTTTGTATATTTCTTATTAATGAACGACAGTTATAGAAACAAATGCGTAAAGAATCCATTATGTATATTTGAGTCTAACAATGGTTCAATTCCGACTTTGATAGTAGTCTCTAACTAAAGCATTTCTTGGCCACGCATCCACGTTCATCATCGCTTTGTGCGTAGGGTTATCGCATGCGATTTTGAAGCTGGCATATGTATTAAATATTATTTTTAATTCTTCCACATGTGTGGGCTTAACTCCAGAGTAATGCTCAATATGCGAAGAAATGTCCGATTCCTGCGTTTCGGGGGCAAGTCTTGTCACGAATATGCATCGCTGTCGCATTAGACACACTGTACGCAAATTTGAAGAAGCTGCCTTTCCTATTATTACACTTCCACGCCTTCTTGGAAACTGATGTGTGGATTGGACATTCATAAACTTATTAAGCCGTCGTTGATGTAGATTTATGCCCGATGTTTAATGTGTAAATGCGGCCACAGAGGGATCATTGTTCCGCAGAGATCTTGCAACTTTAGCAAAAGTTTTGTCATTTTCCAAATCATCGTCTTCAGCGTTGGCGTTTTCTGAACATGCGACCATTTTAATGCGGTTGTGCTGTGGTTTAATTCACCATCATCAGATATATTATTCTCATGACTTTCTGCAGTTGTATTCCATAAAGCAGAGCAGATCTTATTTGCACTAACTTGAATCTCTTGGTTGATTGAATCCGTGTGTTGCACATCTTCGCGCGTGCTATTAGTAACGGTTTTTTCTTTTGAACGACTGGGATCAGGACTATTTCTCGTTGACCTACATGGTTGACCTTTCAGCTCATGATTTTTTATACTGTAGACTCCGATTGCAGATCAATTCTCAGTGAGAACAATGTCAGACTGAACTGTGTTCGAATTGTTAACATGGGGAGGTAATGTACTTTTGACTGTCGAACATGCTGGGTTTGATCGCATAATCGTTGCATTGCACATAACGTCTCCGCCTGTACTGACATAAGTATGTCCACCGAATGTTTCACATTTTCTATGTCCTTCAATAACATTTACATGTCCACATAATTGTAAGATACCGGTGGCAACTTTGAAAGATCCAAAGCGCAAAAATTAGGTATGTCATTTGGATCTGTGGAGAGAAATAGATTCACAATATATTTCATATTATTTATAGATTTATCCATACCTTTCCTCTTTATCATTCTCTCAACTGTTTGTACCACTGAGAACAGGGTCCGTTTTGCAGCCTCAATGTCACTGTCACAATATATATCTACACACAGCTTCACAATATAATCATATGGCAATGTGTTCATTTTGTTTTGTACAAAACAAAGAAGTTCATTCACCATTTTGTCGAGCAATCAGCTAACCGCTGTCGTTGGTAATCTGCCGCCATACTTATAGGGCTTCTCGCCACTCTAGGAAATCTTTCTCAGTTCACATTTCGTACAAAGGAATAAATCTCCCTGACACAAATGACCATTAGAGGTTCCACAATCTTCACACTGCATGTCGTAATCCTTTTTTAAAAACCAAATATCTCTGTAATTTTTAACCAAAAGTCTCTGTGATTCGACATAAATTTTAAACGACGTCATTAGCAAAACAATATATATATATATATATATATATATATATATATATATATATATATATATATAATGCTCCTTGTGAGTATGCCATACACATAACTTTTAAGGACATTGGAACAGTATGTATTAGAATATTTACGAAGAAATACATATAGAGATATACAAATATATAGAGAAATACATCCATTTATTGATTGCAATATCGATCATGATTGTCCTGGATTGATTTTGAGTTTGAAAGATGCTTTCAAGCAGCTGTATCTTTCTATTAAAGCGTATGCATTGTATTTTTGGGACAAAAATAAAGGTTGTGATAAATACCAATTTTAAAACTTGTTGCTATACAACTTTCCATTAACGGTCTCTCTATATTTGGCTGAATTAGTTTTAAAATATTGCTTCAGCAATATAAGAGAAATACTTATTTCGGTTTGGAATGCGTTCAGAAATATAATATAATGACTATTAGATTGAAAACTTGTCATGAATATTAAAGCGACCGCTGATCTGGAAATATATCAGGAATATAACATAACGACCTTTGGATTGGAAAAATGTTACAGTAATGTTCGAATTCCTGTCTACATTGTATCAGGTATCTCATTACAGCGAGGTTTATTCATTATATAAAAAATAAATTGAAGTTCGGTCACTGAATAAGAAGAAATAGAATGTAATGTGTGGGCAGACAGATGGAGGAGGAAAGAAAGCTGAATATTAGAGAACAATGATGAAAAAAGTGATATTTTTGTATATTATAGGAATACATTATCATGGTTAGGTATTTATTGATGTGTAAATTTTGCATATTCACTCACAAAGTACACAAACTGCGAAAGGCTTTCTGTTAACTTTGTGAGTGAATAGGTAACAATTTACACATGCTATTTATATTTCCAATAACAATTTACACATGCTATTTATATTTCCAATAAAAATTTACACATACTTTTATATTTCCAATTTACATTCTTTCTGTCATTATATCAGCAGAGTTCATCAACAAAGCGTTCATTGTTAGGTAGCTCGAGACTTTCTTTCATTTGCCTCTTCACTGCGACAGAATGAATACATAGCCCTGTCTTCGTTAGCCTAGAGTGGTTGCTTTTTATGTAGTAATATATGGTAGTGACAGAATGAATACATAGCCCTATCTTCGTTACCCTAAAGTGGTCGCTTTTTATCTAGTAATATATGGTAGTGACAGAATGAATACATAGCCCTGACTTCGTTACCCTAAAGCGGTCGCCTTTTATGTAGTAATATATGGTAGTGACAGAATGAATACATAGCCCTGTCTTCGTTAGCCTAGAGTGGTCGCTTTTTATGTAGTAATATATGGTAGTGACAGAATGAATACATAGCCCTGTCTTCGTTACCCTAGAGTGGTCGCTTTTTATTTAGTAATATATGGTAGTGACAGAATGAATACATAGCCCTGACTTCGTTACCCTAAAGCGGTCGCCTTTTATGTAGTAATATATGGTAGTGTCAGAGTGAATACATAGCCCTGTCTTCGTTACCCTAGAGTGGTCGCTTTTTATCTAGTAATATATGGTAGTGACAGAATGAATACATTGCCCTGACTTCGTTACCCTAAAGCGGTCGCCTTTTATGTAGCAATATATGGTAGTGTCAGAACGAATACATAGCCCTGTCTTCGTTACCCTAAAGTGGTCGCTTTTTATGTAGTAATATATGGTAGTGTCAGAATGAATACATATCCCTGTCTTCGTTACCCTAAAGTGGTCGTTTTTTATGTAGTAATATATGGTAGTGACAGAATGAATACAAAGCCCTGTCTTCGTTAGTTACCCTAAAGCGGTCGCTTTTTATGTAGTAATATATGGTAGTGTCAGTGTGTCAAGGCAGTTACTTAAGGTACTTGTTATAATCATGTTATATAATAAAAACATGGCTGATTCTGTTTACATCAGGCTATTACTGTTTTAGCAATACTCTTGCATGTGGCCTGTGTTATTATAGTAATGTTTGTTTTTTTCCTTCTGCGCATTTCAATCTTTCAAAACTAAGGTCGTGTCCATTTTAGTGAGATCACGTGACATGACACTCACCTTTAACAACGGATGGAACATGTTATCGGTACGAAATACAATTAAGTTCTGAATCTGGATTGTAAAGAGTGTCATATGCCTTCTTCGGCAAAATGGGTGAGTATTGAGTGCAGGAAGGTTTGTGTAATTACATTGTTTTAAGTTCAATGTAATTTTAATCTAGACTTTGTAAATATTGATATGAAATCACAGAGGTCGGTGGGTGCGGTTTTGTTGTCTTTGAAACAAGGGACCAAAAATAGTCCACAGAATCTATCGATGTGAAAACATTACAGATCAGTACAACCCGACCATTTACATCCATTGCAATTGCAGAAAACGCAGTCAATTATAACAAATTGGAATTCTAACTTTATGTTTCTATTTATAATAGATTTGTATTTATTCTCATCAATTGTTAGTTTTTTTTACATCCGTAGAGCAGAATTTGCAATGTAACCGTGTCTAACTTTGAAAGCTGTTGGAAAAAGCAAATTAAATATTTCATTGCTGTAAAATGGTCATTCAACAAGAAATTTTTAACTTTTCAATTACATGGACAAAGACAAGAGGGATTTCAGTTAGCCTATACATTTTTAATTTATTTTAAAGACGATAAAGTGAGTTTTGTATTTCATATAGCCAGAATAAACGTGGCGGTTGGATTATAGATGGGGCAGAATTGTAAGAAATAAGTATATATTTGTAAAATGAAAATGTTAATGTTCAAAGTTTCTCTTATTACTTAGTAAAGTCTATTCCCATTTTGAACTTAGATGGCACGTTGGAATTTCGACATCCATTGGTACGTGGATGTTAGTGAACTGCCTCTAGTTGTATGTTTGTTTGAGGCATCAAAAGCAGAACAAAACGACCAAACATCGGATGCATATTTAAAAATAGAAGGTATGTATACAAGGCATGTTTTATTATGATTTGTGCTCCATTCAATGTATTTTCAATTTCTTTAGAATTTCCAGTTGTTTAGAAGCAGTTTTACATCATCAGGTTAGCTTGTCCATGAACCATGGTGTTTATCTCACTTTTGCTATGAACTATGGTGTTTATCTCACTTTTGCTATGAACCATGGTGTTTATCTCACTTTTGCTATGAACCATGGTGTTTATCTCACTTTGGTATCAAATCCGAAAAGTAGTTGTATTATATTCATGACATGTTTCCAATGCAATCGTCATTATTTTATATGTCTGACATGTTTCCAATGCAGTCGTCATTATTTTATGTGCCTGACAGCATTCCAGTCCAATAGTGGTTCACTTATATTGCTGGTGCTCTATTAATACTTCTGAACTAATTTATCTAAAGATCTAGAGACTATTTTATTAGGGTTGCACAGGAATAAGTTTTTAGAGTTATGTTTATCTCAAAAATTATATTTCTGATAAAATGTAATGCACACTCCTTGTTAGGAAGATAAAGCTTCTTGAAAGTAATTTTCAAAGTCAAACAATGGAGGACAATTGCAATCGATAACTCAATCGATATCGCAATCGATAAACAGGCGTTCTTTTCTGTTCCGTATATCCTCAAATAAATGCTGGTCGAGAGAGTATCATTTTGGTTATTTAAACAAGTAATCATAAGATGATTAGTTGTGACGCAGATGTTCACGCTTATAAAATAAAAAAAAAACTTTTTAAGAACAGATTTCTTGCTTACTTTCATTAATTACAATGAAAGAAGATCCAAAAGATAAAGAACGTATTGCGATTTTGTGGAACTATAAACAACTCCTTTATTGGAATGACTTGAACATGACTTCATAGTTACACATGACTTGAACATGACTTCATAGTTACACATGACTTGAACATGACTTCATAGTTACACATAACTTGAACATGACTTCAGAGTTACACATGACTTGAAGATGACTTCATAGTTACACATAACCTGAACATGACTTCATAGTTACACATGACTTGAACATGACTTCATAGTTACATATGACTTGAACATGACTTCATAGTTACACATGACTTGAACATGACTTCATAGTTACACATGACTTGAACATGACTTCATAGTTACACATGACTTGAACATGACTTCATAGTTACATATGACTTGAACATGACTTCATAGTTACACATGACTTGAACATGACTTCATAGTTACACATGACTTGAACATGACTTCATAGTTACACATGACTTGAACATGACTTCATAGTTACACATATGATATGTGTAACAGTTTGACTGGAGCATAGTTTAGTTTATTACATCCCGCTAAAATGATAAGATTAGTCAGGGACAGACGTGGGTATCACGGCATTTGCCAAGTTAATATTTCTAGAAGACCGTATGCATCAAATTAGCAACATCAAATTAGCAACATCAAATTAGCAACATCAAATTAGCAATATCAAATTTGATTAAATATACTAAATGGTATATTCCCGATACAGGTATTCAAATTAGCAACATCAAATTTGATTAAATATACTAAATGGTATATTCCCGATACAGGTATTCAAATTAGCAATATCAAATTTGATTAAATATACTAAATGGTATATTCCCGATACAGGTATTCAAATTAGCAATATCAAATTTGATTAAATATACTAAATGGTATATTCCCGATACAGGTATTCGAATTAGCAACATCAAATTTGATTAAATATACTAAATGGTATATTCCCGATACAGGTATTCAAATTAGCAACATCAAATTTGATTAAATATACTAAATGGTATATTCCCGATACAGGTATTCAAATTAGCAACATCAAATTTGATTAAATATACTAAATGGTATATTCCCGATACAGGTATTCAAATTAGCAATATCAAATTTGATTAAATATACTAAATGGTATATTCCCGATACAGGTATTCAAATTAGCAATATCAAATTTGATTAAATATACTAAATGGTATATTCCCGATAGAGGTATTCAAAGGCATTATCAGCTGCTTTCTGTCGATATTAATTTCTAATTCATATGATTTATATTCTACGTAGACACTATTTCTCATGCCAACATTTCACACCATTCAATCTGAATAGACTATAGCTAGCTTTAATATATTCAAAAATATATCATTTGTTTTACGGATGATTTTTGTTATTTGCTTTTGCAAGTAGTGATTCGTTATTTTTAATACTTATTTGTGAATGTAGTTACTCGTATACTATTCAATTTGTTTATATAAAAAACACTCCACTATTTGTTACATCTACCATAATGAGGAAAATGAGATCTAATTTCTAAATAAGTTTACTATTTTGCTTTTAAAAATGACAAATTATAAAGATTATTGTCTGGAGTCTGCAGGTTTCTAGCTTCAGAAACCGTCTGGTAAAAAGAAACAATAAAATACAATGTATCTTGGGTTCTAGTGATAATTAAGTGTGTGTGTGTGTGTGTGTGTGTGTGTGTGTGTGTGTGTGTGCATATATATTATTGGAACTAAATTATTTGCCCATTTAGGAAGTATATCGGCCCTTTTTTTATATTATTCAGTACCGCATTTTCATAATAATGCTTATTATTTCATTATTCGTCGTCTTTGCCTTCTTGTCTCTTACTCTCATCCACATCAGAATATACAGATCATAAATTCTTTCAATTGATGGCCCTATTGTGTACATTTATGCAGTCAATGGGGTGTTATTACTGCAAAACCTAATGATTCACTTTTTTAAAAAAATAGTTTTTTCTTCTAGAAGTACGGAAACGGTCAGTGACTGACTTATGCTGTGTGTACCCATACAGTATTGTATAACTGTAATTCTCTACGAGAAAACGCAGTCGAAATTACAGTACATTTTCGAAATAAGTAATCAACCATTATAATTCATGACAATTCATGTAATTCAGATTTACAGAACTAAGAAAGTGCAGCTCGAGTAAATTCAAGATTAAGAAATGTAAGTATATTATTCTTTCTATTTGTTTTACTAGCTAAGGAAAACATGCTTAGGTCTGATCACTCGCATACTCTTCGTTAAGACCCCAAACTGTCGTTAACTTTATCATCTCTACTTTCAAAAACTGTCGTTAACTTAATCATTTACTTTCAAATAGACGAAATGGCAGCATTAGTTGATCCACAAAGAAGTCTCAACCTTAGTTATTACATGAGTGAACATGGTTTGTTTCGAAAGTAGATTCTAATATATTCGTGTTCCTAAACTGAGACGTTGCTGGATAATATACTGTAATACATTTTGAGTATGCTCAACTGGATATAGCAGCCCTGTTTAAGGAATTCTTAGATTTAATGTGAATTACTTGTGTGATTATTGGGAGTGTGACTGCAGTGGTAGTATGTACAATAGGCAATTGGTAAATTACACAAAGGAATCAATAAGAAGGGACCTGGCAGATACCAGTAACCAATGGGTGTGTAATAATCTTTTCCCCGTGATTGTTGATTGTCAGATACCAGTAACCAATGGGTTTGTAATAATCTTTTCCCCGTGATTGTTGATTGGCAGATACCAGTAACCAATGGGTGTGTAATAATCTTTTCTCCGTGACTGTTGATTGGTTGGGTTTATGACAAATACTAAAAGGGCTGAGATACAAAAGCAGCGCAGTTAGAATCAGATTGATCTGCATCCATCGGCTGTGTAAATAGCGTGATTCAAATGAGTTGATTATGTAATAACATATGTCAAAGTTGTTTTATGGACACGTTGCATAGAGTAATCGTGTGCAGTGTTAGATCAGAACAGTTTACAGAAATTGGCCGCTGATTGGATCCAGAGTTTGGTAGATTAGATATATTTGCTTGGTAAGTGCTTTGAGTGAAGTGGAGCTAAATTGATAAGGGAAGGTCATGCTATTTCGTCAAAATAGTTTGGAGGTTAGTGGACTGTTTTTTGGAGGTTAGTGGACTGTTTTTGGAGGTTAGTGGACGGTTTTTTGGAGGTAAGTGGACTACATTTGGTCTTTCCCTGTCGAGTTAGTACAGATGGTGAACAACTATTTGAGGCAGTGTCAAGTCTAGTGACGTATTGTGGATGATAATGTGTGCCGCGTCAGTTGGGCGTTCATGTCATGGTTGAATGTTTCTTGATTTCGTAAGAGACGTGTTATTCTTTGACGAATGCATTCTCTAGCCTAGTTGCACATTGGAAGGTTTCTGTGTTATCTTGTCATTAACCTGCTGGATATTTGCCAGTTGGAAAATACTTCGTACAGTGTATTTTTTTAAACTTTGTTCGCTACCATCTTGACAATCATACTGATCCAGAAGCCTAAGGTGGCATAGTTAAAATAGTTCTCTGTATTAGGAGAGGGTTGTATAGTTTCTAAGGCGTGAACAGCTGGCAATACGGAAACCAACAGACGTGCGGTTTATAGATAATTGGCAGATTGGAAATATGTGGTTTTCCATTGATCAGGGTAAAATTTATGTATAGATGGGACACGTATGATATTCTGATTTATAGCCGACGTTGTATGGAAGTCTTTAGAAATTTGGGTACACATGCAACCTCTCGCGGAAATCGTGCCAGGGATCTCTGTCAAGAAAATAGTGTAATAAATTTGGACGTACTAGCCCGAAATAGTTAGCCAGTTAGTAGGAGCAAACATCACAGAGAGGAGTGTTAGTGAATTTGAACCATGCTGGGTTCGTTAGTAGTGATTTTAGGCACAAGCCGAATGACTGTTCCTTTGTAACATAGTCCATATTAAAAATCAGCGGTGTATACAAGTATTGTGATTGAAGAGGCAGCATTTATGGTTGGAAATCAGTAAATTATAGAATGGAATCAATAAGTTGGAACTTGGTAGGTACCGTT
The DNA here is from genome assembly GCA_030141615.1 of Unio pictorum. Lineage (NCBI taxonomy): Eukaryota > Metazoa > Mollusca > Bivalvia > Unionida > Unionidae > Unio > Unio pictorum. Next base: position 154,491 of record JARLTB010000379.1, on the reverse strand, counting down.
TATGTGGCCATAGTGGAAAATGAGCGTATGTATATGAGCGTGATACGCCGGAAATTCTGTGGATTGACTGGCCTAGGGTCGCGCAGTTAAATATTTCCCAGTTAGTAAGGGAATACTGGTGTAATTTCTATGGCATGACAAGCTATCGGTACGGAAAACGGATGATAATGAATAAAAACCATGCAAAGGTGCAGTTAATGGACGTTTGGGCAAGTTGTCTCCTCTGGGTCGCCAATTGATTAGAGCAAAGATTATTAGTTATAGCAGACACGTCTTTCTTTCCATTTTACAACTCAAGTTGTATGGAAGTCTTTGGAAATTTGGGGAAAACTTATGACTTCCAGCGTGACTCGCGCCAGGGTTTTGACACCGCTCGGTCAAGTGAATACCCCTGTGCGTGTAACAATAGTATATATGTCTTATGTATTAATACGATGTTAAGAAAAGAGCTTGAATATTGAAATAGGATTTTCCTATCGAGGCTATCGGAAATATATTGTAAATAAAGAATCATGTTCTACAATGTCCTTACTGATAAAAAAAATGCATAATAATACAAACCATAAATCTGGATGACTTAAATCTTTTTCTGACCTAGATCAGTTTTAAAATAATAGTCAAAGTCTTAAAAAATGTAAAATAAATTAAAGGACCGTAACAGATGAGAAAGCAAGCAAACATATCATTTTTCATCGTTTAGGAAAAGCGCGTGTTCTTTTGGAGCTCACCTCTTTATTCTTCAAGTTTACAAGGACGTCATTTCCAGTCGTAAATATCATATAAAACGTCATTTAGGTATATAGGTTACATCAGTTGTAAATGTCATATAAAACGTCATTTAGGTATTTAGGTTACATTCTGAATACGATGTTCGTTATCCTTTCATAGAAACAGTACTAATAATTATGTGACACAGCTGGTAACTTGATCCAACAGGTGACTATGCTTTTTCTCGGATATACAGATAAAATAATCTTCACATCATAAAACAGTGTTCAAATTATCTTGCTGAAAATTCAAATTTTCGGATTTGCCTCTCAATGTTTCTTTGAAAATGACCTCTGGCAGACTGTGTCAAGTATATTCAAACGCCACCTATCATCTTTCAATTTTATCTAGGCCTGGTCATAGTGTTTGTGTACAGTAGAATCGCAGAAATTAATAATATTTATCAACCTTTTGATATGCACGTTCTTTACATGTATACAGATATAATGGACAATTTAAGTTTTGATATATGGTGTAACTCATATACAATTTCTTAAACGTTCACAAATAATATAACAATAATAAGTTTAAACGAAATTTAATATCATGACCAAATGAAATCGTTGAATAAATGCATTTCCTAATATAAACAATCTACGAAATACAGTATAAAAGACTGGCTTGGTCAGCATTCTGCAGGAGAAACCCACCACAAATGCCGTCATTAATTTTACAAAATCAGGTGGAAGGGAAAGAGTTGAAAGCGTCACAAAAGATTGCAGAAAAAATTGAATCGTTTACGATGCCATATAACACGAAGGTAATCCTAAGATATCCAATATTGTAGATAACTGCATTTATACGGATCATGTTTATCGACGTGAGTTACGTAAGACATTTAAACCTAATTTATCAGAAAGTGATCTTATAGCCTCTAACATGGTAAATGGCAGACGACTAATTATGCAGACGACTAATTATGCAGACGACTAATTAGATTGAAAATAGTAGGGCCACTAATGATTTAATGATTAAATCTAATTCCAGTTCTCTGATTAGCCATCTATAGAATGCTGAGCCCATGTATGTACTACTGCAACATAAACAAAATATGATCGTAACCTAACACGACCATATTTCCGGATCACCATTCTTACCGCTACATTAAAATTAGACGCGCTTCATATTCCAAGATTTTATGATTGAACCATTTTACTTGCTAATAAAATTTCAGAGGTAGGTCTATGAACTGGATAAGAATCATCTTATACTGTCCTACATAACCGTGCTATATTATTGAAACCAGACTAATCTCCTGACTTGTGTTTACAAAATGTAGACAATAATAGTACTGAACGATCAGGATGGAAAGTTCCGATTATTGATATCAACGATACATGGACTGCTATTTTTTAAAGCACGGCATGCTTTGGAGAGATCAAATCGTACTTTTACATCCTGGAACGTGTTTGATCATATATTCATGTGACTATCAAATATAAATGCATCAATCAGCATACAAACATAAAGTACATCTTAACATTACATTCAAAGCAACATATTAAGACTTACGTCCCAAAAAGTACTCATAATGTTGTCAACCAACCAAAATAGTACTCATGTCTCAATATACCAAATCCATTCTAGGTAGTAATCATGTCTCAATATACCAAATCCATTCTAGGTAGTAATCATGTCTGAAGATATTAAATTCATTCTAGGGTACCGGAATGGTTCGCGATATCAAATCCACTCTTGGTGATGTACATGTCTCAAGATATCAAATGCATTCTTGCTAGTAGTCATATCTCAATATATCAAAATCCGTTCATGGTTTTGATCACGTCTCAAGATATCCAACCCATTCTATTTAGTAGACATGTCTCAGGATATCCAACACATTCTTGGTAGTGGTCATGTCCATATATAAAATCCATCCTCATTAGTAATCATGTCTCAGGATATCAAATTCATTCTAGGTAGTAATCTTGTCTCAGGATATCAAATTCATTCTATGTAGTAATCATGTTTCAGGATATCAAAATTCATTCTAGGTAGTAATCATGTCTCAGGATATCAAATTCATTCTAAGTAGTAATAATGTCTCAGGATATCAAATTCATTCTAGGTAGTAATCATATATCAAGATATCAAATTCATTCTAAGTAGTAATCATGTCACAGGATATCAAATTCATTCTAGGTAGTAATCTTGTCTCAGGATTCATTCTATGTAGTAATCATGTTTCAGGATATCAAAATTCATTCTAGGTAGTAATCATGTCTCAGGATATCAAATTCATTCTAAGTAGTAATAATGTCTCAGGATATCAAATTCATTCTAGGTAGTAATCATATATCAAGATATCAAATTCATTCTAAGTAGCAATCATGTCTCAGGATATCAAAATTCATTCTAGGTAGTAATTATGTCTTAGGATATCAAATTCATTCTAGGTAGTAATCATGTATCAGGATATAAAATTCATTCTAGGTAGTAATCCTGTCTCAGGATATCAAATTCATTCTTGGTAGTAATCATGTCTCAGGATATCAAATTCATTCTAGGTAGTAATCATGTCTTAGGATATCAAATTCATTCTAGGTAGTAATCATGTCTCAGGATATCAAATTCATTCTAGGTAGTAATCCTGTCTCAGGATATCAATTCATTCTTGGTAGTAATCATGTCTCAGGATATCAAATTCATTCTAGGTAGTAATCCTGTCTCAGGATATCAATTCATTCTTGGTAGTAATCATGTCTCAGGATATCAAATTCATTCTAAGTAGTAATCATGTCTTAGGATATCAAATTCATTCTAGGTAGTAATCATGTCTTAGGATATCAAATTCATTCTAGGTAGTAATCATGTCTCAGGATATCAAATTCATTCTTGGTAGTAATCATGTCACAGGATATCAAATTCATTCTAGGTAGTAATCATATATCAAGATATTAGATTCATTCTAAGTAGTAATCATTTCTCAGGATATCAAAATTCATTCTAGGTAGTAATCATGTCTCAGGATATCAAAATCATTCTAGGTAGTAATCATGTCTCAGAATATCAAATTCATTCTAGGTAGTAATCATGTCTCAAGATATCAAATTCATTCTAGGATACTGGAATGGTTCAATATATCAAACCCAACCTAGGTGATAATTGTGTGTCAAGGTATCACGTTAGTTTGATGTGTTTCAGTTGTAGGGTATATTTGAAATATGGCGTACATGTAAGAAAATTCAGTAGTAAAAATTGGTCCAGTTAGTTTTGTTATGAAGTATTAAAGAAAGTAGTTAAGCTATAAATCGATGGCTGATGGGAGAGCTGACATTTGAATTTATGAATCAATCATTTTTGTTGCAGCGTGTTTACAGTAAAATTTCAACTAGTGATCTAGAAATGTACTTAGAGATCTATGTGGCAGTGTAAGATTTGGTACTGTATTCGGATCGATATTATAACCTACTGAGCGGATCACAGTAGAAGCATCAACAGCGATGGTGGTTATTTTTAAGTCCTCGAGCGATGTTTACATTAAAACTATTTTACACTGGTAAATTATTTCATCACGAGACTTTTGAACTAATCATGTAGTTTTGATTAGAAAGTAAGATTCGTTTCATATGTATTGAATCTGTTCATATGTATTGAATCTGTTCATATGTATTGAATCTGTTCAATCGATTATTTTTGGTTATATATTACACCATTTTCTTCTTCGTATCAGTCTCTGACACACGTGCAACCAGTAACGTTATTAACAAGGATGGTGATGTCTAAAGCCGTAATACAATGGAATATGCTCCAAATGAACCAAGCTGGATGCGAAACAAAAACAAAGTAATTTACTAGATACACGAATCAGTCACACTCATGTTGAAACAGTACAGGTAGACGTATAGACTAAATTTATATAATGCTAATACTTATTCATTTTATTTACATTCATCGCAATATAATGCACTGATGCAATATTTATCCAGTTGTCACCACAAAGTCGTGTTGATAGAACAATAAAAAGATAATAGATAAGATATAGATAAGACACGATAAATTGATAGATATATTTTAGCATAATTTGTTTATTTTATGTACAGTAGAATGAAGTTATTTACTGTATTATGAGATTCAGACATACAATAATGCCAAATTACTGTATTATGAGATTCAGACATACAATAATGCCAAATTACTGTATTATGAGATTCAGACATACAATAATGCCAAATTACTGTATTATGAGATTCAGACATACAATAATGCCAAATTACTGTATTATGAGATTCAGACATACAATAATGCCAAATTACTGTATTATGAGATTCAGACATACAATAATGCCAAATTACTGTATTATGAGATTCTGACATACAATAATGCCAAATTATCTTATTAATATTAGGATACTCCAGTAGATCATTATTTTTTCGTGCTTCATTTCCGCTTCATAAAAAAATCTGGTATCAATGTCGCTCATATCTTTGAAAAAAGTATTTAATATTCTAAAAGTTCTTAAACATGCCTAACTTAAATTGAAACATAATTATAATATGATTTTTAACTTGTGCACATCTTTCACAAATATATCGAGGCTTTTATTAATTTATTTCTTGCTTCAAATACTTTCATGCTTAAATGGTGTGTTATAATGATGAGTGGATTCACATGTGGTGTTATAAAGATGGATGGATTCACATGTGGTGTTATAAAGATAAGTTGATTCACATGTGGTGTGTTATAACGATAAGTGGATTCACATGTGGTATGTTATAAAGATGAGTGGATTCACATGTAGTGTGGTGTGTTTTAAAGATGAGTGGATTCACATGTAGTGTGGTGTGTTATGAAGATGAGTGGATTCACATGTAGTGTGGTGTGTTATAAAGATGAATAGATTCACATGTACTGTGTGTGTTATACAGATGAATGGATTCACGTGTACTGTGGTGTGTTATAAAGATGAATGGATTCACATGTAGTGTGGTGCGTTATAAAGATGAATTGATTCACATGTAGTGTGTTATAAAGATGAGTGGATTCACATGTGGTGTGATGTGTTATAAAGATGAGTGGATTCACATGTAGTGTGGTGTGTTATAAAGATGAATGGATTCATGTGTGGTGTAGTAGTTTCGTTATTTTTAAATAAAATCAACACAAACGTAGGAGAATAACAAAAGTACACGTACTTGTGGAAACCATTTGGAAACTGTCAGTGACATCTACTTCATCCATGTTAGATACCAATGCAAACTGGTTAGAATGTTCATTGTAGTTTGTTTGCGCATACCGGAAAGCGGACTGTGTCTGTTCGTCGTCGGTCTCAAAGATAGCCCCTGTAATTATCGAAAAAAAAAACTTTTAAAACCTGGAAATCAAATTCATCATTATTTAAAGCATTTCTCGGTATCAAATATATTTAGAATACAGCAGGATACATTTTTGCAGTACATAGGTCTTTGTGAAGTTATGATCTCAAACGAGGTTTGTCGGAATTTGATGAAAATGTTTTTAAAAAAGATTGGAAAATAGATAAATTAATTGAAAAGCCAGCGTATATGTTAAAAGATATATGTACGTATTATGTTACTCGTCGTTCTGTGGTATATGAAATGTAACTTCTGGCTGGCCAGACAATTTCTATCCAGTTTTCATTCATATATGCATTTCCCAGCCACTTTAAAACATTTTTTAACTAATATGTGACCTGCCGCAATTTTTGACTTTAACTTATAGGCATGAAAGGCCGTGTGCAAAAGAATTTCATAGGCATGTAAAGGCCGTGTGCAAGATAATTTTATAAGCATGAAAGGCTGTGTGCAAGAGAATTTCATAGGCATGTAAGGCCATGCGCAGGAAAATTTTAGAGGCTTGTACTGCCATTTTCAAGAACAATGTATAGTCATAAAAGGTCGTGTACAAGAGAATTTAATAAGCATGAAAGGTCGTGTGCAAAAGAATTTTATAGGCATGTAAGGCCGTGTGCAAGAGAAGTTTATAAGCAAGTAAGGCCGTGTGCAAAGGAATTTTATAGGCATGAAAGGTCATGTGCAAGAGCAGGGAAGCAGCAGTTTTCCAATTCTCACCCAAGTTTTCTTTTCACTAAATCCTGTTGCAACTCGTCTATAATTACCAAATATAAAATTCAATGAGGGCAGCATCAACCCTCACCCATCCCCATCCAAATCCTTGTTTATTATAGAACCATATAGATTGCGCTTTCTCCACTATGACATTGCTATTATTTTCCATATTTCAAACGTGATAGAGCGTGACGAAAGCTGTTTGAGAAACCGTATATCTACGCTTGATTGACAAGAATGTTTAGGCCTCAAGTTAAAATATTTAGACATATATATTTTGAGTGCAACCTTTGATTATAAAGTTTAGGTTCGTACAGACAATACACCAACAGCTTTGTGAAGTCTAGCACGTCTAATCAGTGATTCCACCGTCGGTTGGTGAGAGCATCGGGCCCGGATTTCCACGTTTGGGATTCTATCCAGAAGGTTTACTCCCAGTATTCGTCTGAGGCAGCGCATTTGAAATACCTCCAGCTTCTTGAGGTCCGCGTCTAGGAGGACCTACGTCTCTGCTCCATATAGGAGTATTGGGAGGATGAGAGTGCGGTATAGACGCACTTTGGTCACCACCGAGAGGGCCTTTTTTCTCCATATGCACCAAGCTAGTGACCCGAACGCAGACGTTGCCAGTCCCAGGCGATGCGAGATGTCGGTGGAGGCCGCTATAGATCTGCTTCGGATTATGGACCCCAAATATTTAAATTCCTCCACTTGCTGAAGATAGACTCCGTTAAGGCAGACGGGCACTGGGGTGTTGTCCAATATCATGACAACTGTTTTGGCGGTGTTGATTTTTAACCCAAATCTGGCGGCTTCATCGCCGATTTCTTGCAGAATTTATGTTGCTTCGGCTTCGTCCTCAGTGAGAAATGCACTATCGTCCGCGAACATTAGATCTGTGGCATGTTCATCGAACCATGCCCAAAAAGTGATCCCTCTACGTCTCAGGAATACCTTGCGCATGACACAATCGACTAAGATGTTAAAGAGGTTAGGTGAGAGCACGTATCCGTGACGGACGACCGTTTTCACCGAGAAATCCTTCGTGTTTGCCCCTTGGATTCGAACTTGACTGGTTGACCCGTCATAGGTGTTGGTAAGTAGCCGAATGTATTTTGGCGGGTATCCTTCCGCTTCCAGAGCTTTCCACAAAGCCGGGCGATGGACGCTGTCGAACGCTGCGGAGAAATCAATGAACACCATGATTGTGCGTTTTCCACACCGAATTCTTTCCTCGAGGATTTGACGGAGCGTGAAGATCTGATCGCAGCAGCTTCTTCCAGGTCGAAAACCGGCCTGTTCCTCTCGTGCCGCTTCCTTCCGCCGTTTGAGTACCCTTCTATGGATGATCTTCATAAATACTTTGCCAAGTATGGAGAGCAGGCTATTATTCGAACATCGTTACTCTTATAAAGTGTTGATAAACTTCTTGCAAATATTCAAGTGCGTTTTAATTATTTAATTAATTTTTTATTTATTATTGCATTGGCGCTTAATTGGTTTGGCAATAGCATAAACAAAGAACTTTTCTATCGCATTGATCTGACAATTTTGTTATAACTTGAACAAACATAAACTCTAATAGTAAACGCTGAATTTCTCTGATGGAAGTTGACACTTAAAAAATGTTGAATCTGGCAGTTTCGTTTTGAATGTAAAATTTATTTTCCTAGAATACTTAGTGAAAAAAATAGCTTACGGTATGGTGAATTAAATCTTAAATAGTTCTAAAAGTTATATGACAAGTCAAAGAGTATCGAGTAATCCAAATGAATTATGTGCTAATTGGAATGAATTTCATACTGATATGCCTATAATATCGAGTAATCCAAATGAATTATGTGCTATTTGGAATGAATTTCATACTGATATGCCTATAATATCGAGTAATCCAAATGAATTATGTGCTATTTGGAATGAATTTCATACTGATATGCCTATAATATCGAGTAATCCAAATGAATTATGTGCTATTTGGAATGAATTTCGTACTGATATGCCTATAATATCGAGTAATCCAAATGAATTATGTGCTATTTGGAATGAATTTCATACTGATATGCCTATAATATCGAGTAATCCAAATGAATTATGTGCTATTTGGAATGAATTTCATACTGATATACCAATAGTAATGATGAATCACAATTATTATCTATTTGTAGATCGTTGAATCTGGTTTTGCAAATATGTTTTACGACAGACAATGTCATAAAAATGGTAAACTTATCGGTGCAGTCAAAACAAATTCGTGCAATGGCCAATATGACTTTAGTAAAGGTTATGTGAGAAAAGGCGAAATGTGGTTTAAACAGAGGGATTATTATTAATACACAAGGCTTTATGTAATTTTATTCCTGGTAATATATGTACATACCGAATAGGTATTGCAGAGAAACTCAGTGACAAGACTGATTAAAAGCAGCCAGCACAAAGATACTGATTAATGAAGAAACTTGTATATTTCAAGTTTAAAAAGAGACTTAATATGCATATTGAAGTACATTTGAAACTTTAAATTATATATTTATGTAAAACAATTCATTCTTCACAATATGCAGTTTGGCATGGAAAATAGTTTCACTAAAGGATGGTTCTGGGACATTTTGATTCATGTGTAGAGAACATGTGCGTCATTAGACACTTTCTGATTTTATACAACAGCCTTGGCACATTTCTTGTCTTGCAAAAAGGCAGACTTGTTCTTAAGTACTTCTAATGGGATCTAGTGATATGACATGTTACATCAATCATTTTCATTTCGTAATGGTTAAAGATATCAATACACTCGAAGAATAAATTCAAAGATAACCAATGTTCTGGGGAGTCAAAACACTTCTGATAAATTGGCACATATATTACTAAGGAATTAATGAGAGATATAATAACTGACTATCTGTTGGATCAGTCTGTTTCTATTTATGCACTGTGCTGTGTATTTAAAGCCATTTCTGCTATATTGGAGATGAGATCTGTCATGAACAAAGACATCCACTGTTCTGTCCAGGTTATTCAAGTTTTAAATAGTTTTCAGTGGGTGAGTGGCATTTAAAAAAAAAAAGATAATTAACCCTTGGATAGTAGCTGTTAGACTGATTAAATATTTGTGGTACAATGTTTTGTGCCGAGTCTTATATGCTTTCTGTGCCCTTGACTTTGGTAATGTTAATCAACCCCATATACTTCAATAATTGAGGACGTTATATGAAGTTTATATTGTTTAGCAATGGGAGGAAGTGTAGTATCGTCATTTTTTTTATAGCAATGGAGATCTAAGCTGGTCAGTAAGGACAGGCACTTAACGCCTTTTCTATTATTTTAATTAAGAGTCCTTTTTCTCATACGGTGGGAAGCTGCGATTGTCTTGAAGATTTTATTTGATTTATTACCAAAGCAGCTCCATATTATACTTATCCGGACCATGCTGTATTGCAGAATCAATAAAGGCTGCCTCTTCTTTCTAGACGTTGAAAACTGGATAGATTCGACTGGCACGCTTTTATGGCATCATTCTATGGTCTAGCCTTCGTGTTTTATAGTTAAATTTAGTTTATAAATGGATCAGTGAAGTGACTTTGATGCTTGACGACTTTTGAAGTGCCATTGTTGTCTATCATGGAATACGTAAAAGATGTATTACCACTATCCCTCATTCCACAGCAGTTATTATGAAAGAGACTGTCCAGTATTCAAAACAAACGTTTCGCTAAGGAGAATATTATATGACCATTTTAGCCAGATCCCCAATTAATTCTCAAATTCACAGATGTGACAATAATAGTAACTTTTCTTGTCATTGTTGGAACGGGCACATTATGCAGCGGAATGGATTTACACAGAATATGTCTCTTGAACGGATTGGATTTTGAATATAACCTATGTTACAACGTATCAAGCGTCACTCTGGAAAGTCCCATAATGATATATCTTTTATCGAAAATAATTTTTCCATATTTTTTTTTATTGACTATGAAGATAATGTGCTAGACGTTTGTTAAAACGTAATTGGATTTAATAAGTTTGTTAAAACGTAATTGGATTTAACAAGTTTGTTAAAACGTAATTGGATTTAACAAGTTTATTACGCGTGCATGAGTTGAAATAATTGATCGGAAGCACTGATTTGTTTACCAACATTATCACTGTCAATATTATTGGAACTATAACCATATTTTCCTACAATTTATGGATAAAAATACACTAATTTCTCATAACCTCTGCTTTCATCACTGTGCAGTGTCCTGACTGAATCGAAATCTATATAATAATCATTGATTCAATTTTTAAAGTTTGACTGAATCGAAGTCTATATAATAATCATTGATTCAATTTTAAAAGTTTGACTGGACACCATCAATATTATTTAAATGATTCGTGTAAATATCCACCAATCGTAGTGAATACGTTATTACTTTTCGAGCCTTCAAACGAAAAGTTTGGCGAATTTCGGAACATCTAAATTATGAAGCATTTCTAATGATATAATTGTTTTCAATCGTGCTGGCAATTTGCATTATAGAAAACATGTCTTGGATGAGGAATTTCACATGTATACGATGGTTACCAAACCTTTCATTCCAGTATCGACAATTTTTTTAATAGATTTTATAAAAGATAAAACAAAACAATATATATATATATATATATATATATATATATATATATATATATATATATATATATATATATATATATATATATATATATAACACAGGTATATTTCAACTGATTGTTCATTTTGTTCAGACAGAAAACGATCATGCAGTAAAATCAAGCATCGATATCATTTCTCTTTGATGAGGTGATATTATCAAATCGTTTTCCCCAGTGTGAAGAAGTAAATGACCGCTTTATTTTGTGTTGCTTGTTTTCTTTTGTTATAAATCGTTTCTTGGTTTAGTGCGTAATGAGAAATGTAACCGGAATGCTGATAACTAGTAGACGATATTAAGTTTGGAGTGACGAACCTACATTAGCTTTATTGCATTATGATGGTAATGTTATATTTAAACCAGACGTAATAAAGAATAATTGCCAAAGTGTTTACGTCTTCAGTGAATACATCATCCTTTATTTATATTGATGTAATGTTTTCGGGGATGCCTTGGCATCAAAGGGATTTGAAATATTGGCATTAACATGAGTGACATTAAGTTTAATGAAAAACATGGGACATATATTGGACAAGAGCTTTCAGCGATGCGCAATCTTGCTATAACAATTGTACAATTGTTTGGACGAGCACTAGTCCATGTCAAAATGGTGGAAAATTAATAATAATAATAATAATAATAATAATAATAATAATAATAATAATAATAATAATAATATTAATAATAATAATAATAATGATTGTGATAATAATTATACTAATAATAATAACAACAATAAGAATAATAACTATAATGATAATAATAATTATGATGATAATAATAATAGTAATAATAATAATAGTAACGATAATAATAATAATAGTAATAACGATAACAATAATAATAATGATAATAATAACAGTAATAATAATAATAATAATAATAATAATAATAATAATAATAGCGATAGTAATAATAATGTTAATTATATAAATAATGAGGAATTTGAATATCGCTTAATCGTTAGAAGCTCCAAGCGCTTTAAACCATCTCTAATGATACGACTACAAAAAACAAAAATCAAAGACAAACACCATGAAATTGGAAAACATAAAAGGTGCTAAAAATATTTAAGGTACGAAACATTCTTAGGTCTTTAAGTTTGTTCTTGCAGTCGAGAAAGGTTAGTTTTAAGAGCACTCTGGCCATGTTATGCAAAAGAACGTTGTCCGTATGACTTCGTTTTCATAGTGGGAATAATGAGTATACGATTGTCAGGAAAGGAGCGTAAGTATATTGCTGGTGTGTACACATGGGTGAGGCCGGTTAAGTATGCTGGACTGGAGTCCGTCATCGAAACGTAGCACAGACAAAAAATGTTGTGCTTGATTCTGGATCGAATGGATAGCCAGTGTAGGGAACAGAGCAGTGGAGAGGTGTGGTCTGATTGTGGCACTATTATGATGATCGAAGATCTATAACATTGAAATTAAAGCGACAGTCATTCACAGTTATGAAACTTCAATGTTATCAAAATGGCATAACAAGCAATACAATTAAATCTAGAAGGAAATACTTCATTAAATAATATAATTTAGGTTGTTTATCACATTTGAGACTATTTAAACCAATCGTACATAACCTAAAAACTGTTTAAATCCATACCTGCGCGATTCCAGCTGTTACAATTCATCAATTAATATGCATAAGACCTTTCTTTTATTTATTATAAGATTTGAGATGCAATACTGGTAAGATAATGTATGCCCTATGACGTCAGTGTAAGTGATTCTTCTCGTATGACCTTGGGGCACATGCTTATGAAAATAAAATAAAATAGCTAATACAGTCAGTTTCTGCAACATGGGTACACGCATGGTACATGTAATCTCAATGGACAGAACAAAACATATTCCGTTCATATTCCATTCTTCCTAATTCAGCTGCGTGCTGTAACAGATACAGATCCTTTGCCTACTGCTGTAATAATTAGATTTTTTTCTTTTCATGACAAAATTTGGCAAGCATACTAGAATTAATACACTTTGATCTCATAAATTCTGAAACCAAAGTAATGCAGGCCAACGTTATCGATTACAACGATATCTAGAAGTGAATCAATCACTCCTCAACTAATGGCCTCTATACTGACAAATTTCTGGTCATGCTTGTGCTCTTAGCCAGTGACTTCTATTAATGGAATCGAAATCGGCCGAATTGCATTGTTGCAATTAGCCTTATGCCATGCGGTAGGCAGAAGATGTCGCTATTCGTGGGGAAACGTGTTTATCATTTGCTGAGCCGATACCCATTTAGTAATTGCGTCAAAGATAATACTTTGAGGCAGATAAATCAAATTGTTTGCATAGGTTTCGGCATTCCAGTGAAACTCTAAGTGTGTATGTAATCTAACTAAGCCAAATTATACTGTTAATGCGAAAATGCTACGTCTCTTGGAAGAAAAATTGGGTTCACCGTCTTGATACCATCCATCCAAGAATTCTAAAATCTAAGATTATATACGAAATTCATTAAAAACTTTATGATACTTGTTCACTTCTTATTTTCATAGTATTTTATATACATAATGAAAATTACCCAACTCATCATAATTAACTTTAATACTTTTATCAACTGTATCAAACTGACATCATTGTAAATACAATAGTAATGTGTAACAATAAAATCTTTACTATCTATAGCTATGTATAATTTGGCATCCAAATATTCAAAAAATATTATTTTGTCTTGTTTTAATTAAATGTATGACGTATGACAATATTGAAAACTTTGCATAATAATTTTACAAAAAAATCACAATTCAGCAATAATTCTTAAATGGAACGCATTTTAAAATAAATCTTTATCTTTATCTGGATTCTCCGCTTTGATAATTAAGTATTTGATTATAGTCTTTATCAAATAATACATTATATATGTGTGTGTGTGTGTGTGTGTGTGTGTGTGTGAGTGTGTATATATATATATATATATTTGTGTGTGTGTGTGTGTGTGTGTGTGTGTATGCGTGTGTGTGAGAATCAACACTGAATATGTCAATTTCTTCATATGTGCACTATCATCTCGAACATGCTGCATACACTTTGAAGAAAACTTGTATTAGGAATTGATTTTTTAGTAAAATTAATAAGATTGCTATTTTCTTTAAATTGTATTAAAGTAATGTTTTATATTAAAGTAAGTTCTAAAGTATGTTAAGATTAATTTCATTTATTTTCAAAGCACAACTATATATTAATGGAAGAAAAATAGTTGATGTGCAAAGCATAAGTTGGCAACGTAAATCACTAGCTATACGAATGTACATTAGTGTGTGGAATTAGGTTATAAAGCAAAAATCTTACTGGGTCAGTCAGCTCCTAAGTCTTATCAGTGAAACATATATTCTGTAAAACCAGGCGTTGGCAAAAGTCTAATTCGGCTAATAAAAAATTAGAACAAACTTCCGTGCGGACGTAAATACAGAATGGTTCTTATCTAATGATGGACAGTCGTCGCTACAAAATGGTTCTTATCTAATGATGGACAGAGATCGCTGCTGGCTTAGTATGTTAAAACATGTTGCTGGCTTAGAATATTAAGGGATTATCATAGTTGGATCTAACTTTGCCAAACGAATATAGATAAACCACAAATTTGAATTTTACCTTATGTCAGATGACGTCAAATAAACCGGTTTTGACCAGGAGAAACTGATTCTTACCTGAAGAGAGCGGACATATTTTTTTTTCTCACCGTTACCTTAACCCTGACACAAGATGCGTATAAATAGACCACGCATTAAAGGGTCTGGTCAGTTCCGTATCGACGAGGAAATAGACTTTTGCCTTCTCATTTCAGATGTAGCTGTCTTATCATCGCGGCGGCTCTTTTAAGAGAGCCTTCTCTTCTCTCTCTCTCTCTCTCTCTCTCTCTCTCTCTCTCTCTCTCTCTCTCAAAGATGTAGCCGTATCTACACCGTTATGAGTGACTCTTCCTTTTGAGAGAGTTATTTCATAAAAGTTATGGAGAAGATTCTTTGGAAAAAAAACGACATTAGTGGACTAACATCATCTCTCTCTCTCTCTCTCTCTCTCTCTCTCTCTCTCTCTCTCTCTCTCTCTCTCTCAAAGATGTAGCCGTATCTACACCGCTATGAGTGACTCTTCCTTTTGAGAGAGTTATTTCATAAAAGTTATGGAGAAGATTCTTTGGGAAAAAAAACGACATTAGTGGACTAACATCATAAATAAAGTTTTCCGTTCCAGCAAGAAAATAGATGTCTGTCTTCTTATTCCAGCTTCGATCCCGTACCTTTCCCCAAGACATTTCCATCATCATGTGACATTCTTTATCTAGGAACTCATTCTTCTTTTCTTTCTATCGTCCTGAGTTCCTCATCAATTACCTCTTAATATAGTATTCTACACCAACTTTATTTCAGACAATGCCCTTGAGTTAGAGTGGCCGGGAATATATGAGTTTAGTGAGACGATGTAAAAGCTGCAAGCATGCGAATTTGTAAAAGTGTGTTCCTCTTGATGTAGAACAAACAATGAATTAGTACATACTAACCAAGCCTTAGTCTCCAAATATTTTAGGGTCGAGATGTCTCATTCCATTATGAAACTCATTGTCGAAAGTTACTTATAAACTAATAATAGTCTTTCCTCATTAAAAAAGTCTAAAAACATCACTGAATGTTTCGTTAACAATGATCAATTTGATTCATCCATTTTCTATTTACATCTACAGCATAATCTGCGGTGTCTGATAAATATGATACTCGTTTTATTACGTCATTAATAAAATGAATTCGATAACGCCAGTTCTTACTTGAATCTAGAGCCCTATGGGCGCTGCAATATGAATCGGTTATTTGTCTATATGCTGCGTGATAGGAAATAAATTGATTTCGTAAGCGAATATCCGATCTTTAGCTATCAGAATAATCTGGGCATTGTAAATCATTTTTGAGAGGGAATTGGGCACGCGAGGATTTGGTTGGGTCAGACATTGTCTGAATCATTTCCCATCTTTCCGCGACGGATTTTCAAAACAAATAACAATGATGTTTCGTTTTTACACATTCATGTTATGACAATTAGACAGCAGAATTCTCTATATATACAATAGTTTTTTCGTCATTAATTTACTCTTTGGAAAGGCAATATTGATCAAAGATATTACAGAATGGAAATATATATCAAACTAAAAATGAAACAACTTGTGTGATTTAATTTATTTTGTAACGTACCTTTAACAATTTTAGTCATTTCGCTACTATGTCTGCAGTGTGTAACTTAGTTGACGGTGATGTCTATCACTGGGGCATCAAGCCGCAGACATGTTGCATAATGTCACACCAATTTATATTATCTATATTCTGTACACATCACATTGGATTTGTTTCTAGATATATATTATTTGTATATTATGAAAAGTAAAAGATGTTAGATCTAAAACATTAAAGTATTTCAGTGTTCTGTTGTCTGTTTAGCTTACAAGCTTATGCAAATTTTCGAAACAACAATGTATCATTTACACCATTTACACCACACTTAAAAGGCGAGTATATCATTTGGCACGGTGAGTAACATACTCACTGACCCCAAGAGAATCACATGACCAGTGTGTCATGTTGCTCTAACGAATGTGTCAGCCATAACACTATATTGTAGGTGATTTTTTGGGTGTAGTAGCATGTCTCGTCTCTCAGTCGGATTACATTGCGTTTTCGGTCTTTCACAAATGTCGTCTCGCAGTCAGATTACATTGCGTTATGGGTCTTTCGCAAACGTCGTCTCGCAGTTGGATTACATTGCGTTATCGATCTTTCACAAATGTCATCTCGCAGTCGGAATACATAGCGTTATCGGTCTTTCACAAATAATTTTGTCCGATTACATTGCGTTATCGGTCTTTCACAAATGTCATCTCGCAGTCGGATTACATTGCGTTATCGGTCTTTCATAAATGTCTCTCAGTCGTGTTACATTGCGTTATCGGTCTTTCACAAATGACGTCTCGCAGTCGGATTACATTGCGTTATCGGTCTTTCATAAATGTCTTGCAGTCGTGTTACATTGCATTATCGGTCTTTCACAAATGACGTCTCGCAGTCGGATTACATTGCGTTATCGGTCTTTCACACATGTCGTCTCGCAGTCGGATTACATCGCGTTATCGGTCTTTCGCAAATGTCTCGCAGTAGGATTACATTGCGTTATCGGTCTTTCATAAATGTCGTCTCGCAGTCGGATTACATTGCCTTATCGGTCTTTCGCAAATGTCTCGCAGTCGGATTACATTGCCTTATCGGTCTTTCACAAATGTCATCTCACAGTCGGATTACATTGCGTTATCTGTTTTTCGCAAATAATTTTTTCTGTTAGGAATCTGATAAATTTGTGTTAGGCTCTGACCACACCGGCACATAAAACACTGCAAGGACCTGATTAGTGAAATAAATTGTTGAAGAATTCGCTAATGATTCCTACAAGCAAAAATAATTATTTAATTTTGGTTCTTTCAATCATCACATCAAAATTGTGTTTGATCATCAACATCAAGAACCAATCCTCGTGCACAAAGCCAAAAATTTAATCGACGACACTAATCGAATAGTACGATTAACAATTAAGAATAGCGTCTGAATTAATGTAGATCGTGTGTCCGATTTACTACAGTTAGACATAACTTGCAAATCATTGGTCATCCTTGACCACTTTGGTAAACAATCATCATACAGATGATGAAATACAACATGAATGAATTTTTAAGACATTGAAGCGTTTTAAAAATGATGCCTGTTTCTAGCAGAGGATTTTTCCTTCAATACATCTTTGGAAACCTATTGTATTATTAAGGTCAGATTGTGCGAGAGGAACATGCGTTTGTCTAAGCACAGATTAAAATATTTGCAGTGTTTCGTTCATTTGTACATTCTCTACTGTTTAACATCCAGAAATGTTCAATGTTTCATTCATTTGTACCTTTTCTACTGTTTAACATACAGCAATTTTCAATGTTCAATGTTTCGTTCATTTGTACCTTTTCTACTGTTTAACATCCAGCAATGTTCAATGTTTCATTCATTTGTACCTTTTCTACTGTTTAACATCCAGCAATGTTCAATGTTTCACTCTTTAACATCCAGCAATGTTCAATGTTTCACTCTTTAACATCCAGCAATGTTCAATGTTTCACTCTTTAACATCCAGCAATGTTCAATGTTTCACTCTTTAACATAAAGCAATGTTCAATGTTTCACTCTTTAACATCCAGCAATGTTCAATGTTTCACTCTTTAACATCCAGCAATGTTCAATGTTTCACTCTTTAACATCCAGCAATTTTCAATGTTTCACTCTTTATCATCCAGCAATGTTCAATGTTTCACTCTTTAACATCCAGCAATTTTCAATGTTTCACTCTTTATCATCCAGCAATGTTCAATGTTTCACTCTTTAACATCCAGCAATGTTCAATGTTTCACTCTTTAACATCCAGCAATGTTCAACGTTTCGTTCATTTTTACCTTTTCTACTGTTTAACATCCAGCAACGTTCAATGTTTCACTCTTTAACATAAAGCAATGTTCAATGTTTCACTCTTTAACATCCAGCAATGTTCAATGTTTCACTCTTTAACATCCAGCAATGTTCAATGTTTCACTCTTTAACATCCAGCAATGTTCAATGTTTCACTCTTTAACATAAAGCAATGTTCAATGTTTCACTCTTTAACATCCAGCAATGTTCAATGTTTCACTCTTTAACATCCAGCAATGTTCAATGTTTCACTCTTTAACATCCAGCAATTTTCAATGTTTCACTCTTTATCATCCAGCAATGTTCAATGTTTCACTCTTTAACATCCAGCAATTTTCAATGTTTCACTCTTTATCATCCAGCAATGTTCAATGTTTCACTCTTTAACATCCAGCAATGTTCAATGTTTCACTCTTTATCATCCAGCAATGTTCAATGTTTCACTCTTTAACATCCAGCAATGTTCAATGTTTCACTCTTTAACATCCAGCAATGTTCAACGTTTCGTTCATTTTTACCTTTTCTACTGTTTAACATCCAACAATGTTCAAATATATTTTAGCATATTTAGATTACAGGATCACATAGGCATGATGTTATTCGAACAATCCACGAGGAATAAGATGTTAATAATTTGTCAACATGGTTATGATAGAACACATTTTAATCGATGAACTATATTGCAATTTCAAGAATATTGTTGCACACGTCTGACCATAAGATTTGTTTAGCTTGGGTATCCTGGTGCAATATGTGACTAGACAACAAAAGTCGCAGGAATGGCCAAATAACAAATCAAGCTAAATACGTGATTTGTAATAAATCAGCCTGTCAATACAGGAGACAAACGGTAACGATTGTTAAAAAAGGGACTAGTTATTTTGGTATCGCCTACTGATATCTTCTTTACAATTACATGATTTGACTGTTTCGTCATACCACAACGACCTCAAATATACTCGAAAACAAGCGCGTGATCATGGATGAATCAAAGCTGTCATTTTCACTCACATAATTAACTATCATACCACAACGACCTCAAATATACTCGAAAACAAGCGCGTGATCATGGATGAATCAAAGCTGTCATTTTCACTCACATAATTAACTATCAATGATACCGTTAATAACAGTAATAGTATTAGTACTAGGGCAAATAAAATTACTTAGAGAAATGAATTGTATAACAGTATAACAACCGGGGTAAAAAAAAAAATTAAAAATTACTAATCCGTACTTCTCGTGAATAGTACAACAATATAAATAAATGTTTGGAACGTGTCCCATTATTGAATGTCGTGCTTTAAATTATATAAATCAAAACAGGCATGCGATTGGCCAATTGATCAACGCTTGTATACATAATTTTCAAAAATCTAGTAGTACGCGACATTTATTTTGTTTATATTCTTCGTGTTTATTCTTGCCTTTTGTTTTTGTATTTTCCGTACACGTCTGTGGTAGTCAAATGAACCCGGATGTTCATACATTGCTGAATTGAGTTCACAAACGTTTTGTACTTTTGTCAGTTTGTTTCTTATCTTTATTCACTTTCTTACAAATTGGATCCCTAGGGATCTACTGCATCCACCTTGTCGAGACTACGGCTACGTTCTTGAACACTCGCCAGTCTACAAGTAACATAATACAAATTATACGGTTTTCATTTAGTAAGCATATACAGCAAGCGACGAACAATATGTCAATAAAAATGAAGTACCGATTCAACACAGAATAGAAGAAATGAGAGACCCAAAACGACAAATATATTTATGCACTCCCTCAGAGAAAATTCGAATCCTCCGTTACGCCAATAACATGATTTCTCCAGTGACGAGATAAACCAGTACTGAGCCGTGTTCTCCGATTAAATGTATCATTAACTGCGGTTCTAATTTGAAGTCAATGATTGATTTTTAATTCAAGTTATCTTCATTCTCTCTTCATAACACTAGTAAGCCATGAGGGTAATGGTCAGCTCTAATGGTAATGGTCAGCTGCTGGTCTTGTACAATGTATGTGTCCATTTTAAACCTGGAGACACAATAGCGAACAAGCAAATAAGCCAAACTGAACCACCCTTTGTGCGAATCAAACGGCCAAGACCAACCAGAAAGGCGTTGGAAATGAGCTGGCTTCATGGGTAATGTGCAAAATAACTTGCAGCACAACAAGGAATTTTTATGAGGCTGAAGTAACTATTACCTTAAAAGAAAGATCTACAGATGCAAAAGTGGTCTGACCTTGATGTTTTTAAGTGATTTATTTCTTATGTGCCACACATATAACAGTAAGTCATTTATTCAGGACACGTTTAAATTGTTCTTGTTTTTGGTGGGCGGAGTAAGGAATGGAAACAGGCTATGGGCTAACAATACTTGGTTCTTTGCCTCAATGCTTCAAATGTTGTTAAAGGTATTACGAGAGCACGTGCTTTTTCATTAAGATAGTCGCACCTATTCTGAATATTCAAATTACTGTTAGAAATAATCACAGCTGTTAGCAGATACAAAGGATTTCAGGATTTCATTTGTTATCTGCAGTCTCTTCTTAATCCAAAGTACATCAGCCTCCAGCTAGAAAGATACATTGTCAGTTTTGGCGATTCGTGCTCAGCTGAACTCTGAACAGCCAACCAAATTTGTGGTATAGAGTCTTTGGTAGATTTGTGCCCATTGTTTCAGATTGCAGATACAATGGAACGGGTCAACGAGTTATAATTCTCTCAAAGCTGTAATTCAACCCATGCTACGAGTAACGTCACCCGTCCTCTATCTCGTACACCAACGCCTATGCTGGTGGAGTAATATACGGAAAATCATTGGTCGTGGTAGCAAAATACGTTTGTTGTTTTTCTAAAATTCAAGAATGAACTCACAATTATGCGCAAATAATTATATATATGTAGAATGGAACAGCTTGTTATTCAAAGTCCATCTGATGATAAGAAGATAGCTTGTATTCAAAGTCCATCTGATGATAAGAAGATAGCTTGTAGTCAAAGTCCATCTGATGATAAGAAGACAGCTTGCTATTCAAAGTCCATCTGATGATAAGAAGATAGCTTGTAGTCAAAGTCCATCTGATGATAAGAAGATAGCTTACTATTCAAAGTCCATCTGATGATAAGAAGATAGCTTGTATTCAAAGTCCATCTGATGATAAGAAGATAGCTTGCAGTCAAAGTCCATCTGATGATAAGAAGACAGCTTGCTATTCAAAGTCCATCTGATGATAAGAAGATAGCTTGTAGTCAAAGTCCATCTGATGATAAGAAGACAGCTTGCTATTCAAAGTCCATCTGATGATAAGAAGATAGCTTGTAGTCAAAGTCCATCTGATGATATGAAGATAGCTTGCTATTCAAAGTCCATCTGATGATATGAAGACAGCTTGCTATTCAAAGTCCATCTGATGATAAGAAGATAGCTTGTATTCAAAGTCCATCTGATGATAATAAGATAGCTTGTATTCAAAGTCCATCTGATGATAAGAAGACAGCTTGCTATTCAAAGTCCATCTGATGATATGAAGACAGCTTGCTATTCAAAGTCCATCTGATGATAAGAAGATAGCTTGCTATTCAAAGTCCATCTGATGATAAGAAGATAGCTTGTAGTCAAAGTCCATCTGATTATAAGAAGATAGCTTACTATTCAAAGTCCATCTGATGATAAGAAGATAGCTTGCAGTCAAAGTCCATCTGATGATAAGAAGACAGCTTGCTATTCAAAGTCCATCTGATGATAAGAAGATAGCTTGTAGTCAAAGTCCATCTGATGATAAGAAGATAGCTTGTATTCAAAGTCCATCTGATGATAAGAAGATAGCTTGCAGTCAAAGTCCATCTGATAAGAAGACAGCTTACTATTCAAAGTCCATCTGATGATAAGAAGACAGCTTACTATTCAAAGTCCATCTGATGATATGAAGACAGCTTGCTATTCAAAGTCCATCTGATTATAAGAAGATAGCTTACTATTCAAAGTCCATCTGATGATAAGAAGATAGCTTGTATTCAACAACATAGATTTCAATTACACAATGGTTTTGTTTTGTTGTTCATGGTAAATTCTATTCGATTATTTTAGACTGTCTTTTGTATAGAATCTTGTATTCGATTATATTAGACTGCCTGTTGGATTATATTACGTATCTTCTGATAATCTTTCATACAAACATTTATCGAATTAATCTTATGTTATCGATGTAATTAGATATTTGAAATATTTGTACCCATTTATAATCCAACTCTTCCTGTAACTACTAATAATACTACTAACTTTATTTATAAAGGCTGACACAACTAATCGCACTGAACAAATCCTCCTTGCCTTCTTCTGGGGTACAATCTCATACAATGAATAAGGCGCTCAGAAGCACCAGTGTTAAATTCTTGTGCCAAGACTGTAATTTATTAAAAATATAAAGCATGATTTCTTCTCATTTCCACGTAATAAGCATTCAATATGAAATTGACCCTCACAAACTGACCCTATGAAAGGCTTTTTATAATCTCACGCTTTTAGTATCATTTTATAAAATTTTGCCCTTACGAGACTTTGAAACATAAGGAGAGAAAAAAATTGCTATTAAACTTAGATATTCGAAGAAACAGTTACAGATGGAGTACTATCCGACGTATAGAAGTATTGTAACAGTTGCAGATGGAGTACTATCCGACATATAGAAGTATTGTAACAGTTGCAGATGGAGTACTATCCGAAGTATATAAGTATAGTAACAGTTACAGATGGAGTACTATCCAACGTATAGAAGTATAGTAACAGCAGAAGATGGAGTACTATCCGACGTATAGAAGTATAGTAACAGTTGCAGATGGATTACTATCCGAAGTATATAAATATAGTAACAGTTACAGATGGAGTACTCTCAGCAGTAGAATACCTTAGTAACAACCCCCATATTGAGTACTCTTAGACGTAGAAGTATCACCTATAGTACTATAAGAAGTAAATACACGGAATAGTAACAAATAGAGTACTATCATAAGTAGATAAGCGTAGTAATATTAGAAGATGGAGTACTGTCAGAAGTTACCACTCGTAATAGTAGCAGATGGAGTACTATCAGACGTAGCCACTCGTAATAGTAGCAGATGGAGAAGTATCAGAAGTAGCCACTCGTAATAGTAGCAGTTAGAGTCTATTTGAGAAGTAGCCACTCGCAGTAACACCATCAGATGGAGTACTATCATAAGTAGATACTCGTAGCAAGAGCAGCAGATGAAGTACTATCAGACGTAGGTAAGCGTAGTAATAGTATAAGATGTAGTACTGTCTGAAGTAAATAATCTTCTTCTCTTCTTCTTGGTAGTCTCTCGAGTCGAGGAAGACAAGTTGTGCAATCTCATTCAACGGTCGACGTACATGTGGCTCCGGAGTCCGAATTCCGATACACACATGCGGTTGCAGGTGGGGCACGGGACACCGGTGGTTGTTGGTATCTGCAATACATTTATGTGACGTCTCTCACAAGTTGCAGCAAGAAGCTGGCGGCGATCACCCTCAAAGGTGGAACAGGCTTTTCTGGTCAGGACTCGCCGATGCCTTCTGTCTGAGGCAGCGAGCTCGAGCTGGCGTGGCTGAAATTCTTTTCATTTGATGTTTGTCTTGGGGTTGTCTTTGTACCTCTAGTGAGGGCGACCTTGGTTGCGGTTTCCCTGGGCTAGCTCGCCAAAGAATAACTGCTTTGGTATTCTGCTTTGATCCATGCGGATGACATGGCCAGTCCAGCGAAGCTGGGCCTGGCTTAGTTTGGCTTCGATGCTTGGTGTCTGTCAAGGACTTCCAGGTTGGTGATTCGGTCCTGCCACTTGATCCGCATGATGGATCTCAGGGAGCGCTGGTGGAATTGTTCCAGCTGACTGATATGCCTTCTGTAGAGTGTCCACGTTTCACAGCCATATCAGAGAGACGTGAGGACAATTGCATTGTACACCTTCATCTTTGTTGACATGCGTATGTCCTTGTGCTGCAAGACCTTGGTTCGGAGTCGTCCTTGTGCTTGACTGGCTTTTTGGGTCCTCGCAGTGATCTCTTTGTCCAGAGAGCAATCACTAGATATTGTGCTGCCAAGGTATTTGAAACTGTCCACATTCTTCAGCTGCGTGTCGCCAATGGTGATACAGGGTTGTGAGTGGACAGTGTTTGGGGCGGGCTGGAAGATGGCTTCAGTCTTTCCTAGACTAATTGTGAGTCCAAATAGGTTGGAAGTTTTAGAGAATCTGTCCACGATTGCCTGTAGGTGAGTCTCTTCATAGGCCATGCGGGCACATTCATCTGCAAAGAGTGCTTCAATGATGAGTCTTTCTAGTGTCATGGTTTTTGCAGCTAGGCGACGGAGATCAAACACTGATCCATCCAGGCGATACCTAATGTAGATGCCAATGTCAATGTCCCGTATGACATGGAACAGTACCTGTGTGAAGAAGAGGTTGAAGAGTACCGGAGCGAGTACATAACCCTGTTTGACACCATTATAAATGGGGAATTTCTCGGAGGGTTCACTGTCTGAGAGAATCTCTCCAGTCATGTCAACGTGGAGGAACCGGATGAGGTTGGTAAACTTCTGTGGACAACCAAGTTTCTTGAGTACTATCCACAGTGAGTCTCTGTTGACCGTATCGAAAGCCTTTGTCAGGTCCACGAAGACAGCATACAGATTCATGTTCTGCTCAAGGCACTTCTCTTGGACTTGTCTCACTGCGAAGATCATGTCAATGGTGCTGCGGTCTGGGCGTAAAACAAGACTGAGACTGTGCCTTTATTTTAATAGAGGGTCACAATTGATGCATCACGGAGGTCGTCTGGCATCTCTTCTTCCATCCAAATGCTAATTAGCACATCGTATAATGCCTCCAGAGACTGCTCACTGAGAGCCTTGTACACCTCCGCTGAGATACCATCCTTTCCAGGTGCCCTGCCAGAGTTTGTTTGTTTAATGGCCCTCCTCAGTCCCTCCATCTTTGGCGGAATATCCAGTTGGTTGTGCGTTGGCTGTTGGGGTATTTGGTCAAGAACAGATTGGCTTACCGATGAGGGCATGTTTAGGAGCTGATTAAAGTGTTCTTTCCATCTTTCCTTAATGCCATTCTTGTTCTTTATTAATATACTGCCATCTGCAGCGAGCAAGGGCGTAGAGCTGGACTTTGCGTGGCTGAAGATTGACTTGATGGCGTTGTAGAACTCTTTCGAGTTGTTAGTGACGGCATAGCTTTGCACTTCATCAGCTTTCTTTTCCTACCAGTGGTCATGCATCTTGCGGATTTCTCTCTGAGCCTCAGCTTGATAATATTTGAAGCGGTCTTTTTTGGGGATGGAGTTTCTGTCATTCTGCCAGTCCATAAATGCTTTATTTATTTTTCTGGCAAGCAGATCTTCAATGCCAGCGTTGTTCTCGTCGAACCAGTCTTGATGGA
Organism: Unio pictorum; assembly: GCA_030141615.1. Lineage (NCBI taxonomy): Eukaryota > Metazoa > Mollusca > Bivalvia > Unionida > Unionidae > Unio > Unio pictorum. The sequence continues at coordinate 128,109 of JARLTB010000379.1, read as the reverse complement.
TTCGCTTCTTTGGACCCCGGGTTTCCATAGCTGTTTCTCTTATTATGTCCCTGAGCTTGTTCCATTTTTCAGAGGCGTTTCCACATAACGATCCGTTTGTTGACAGCTTGTCATCTAGTCTCATCTGGAAATTGAGCTGGGTGGAAGGCTGCTGCATTTGCTGAGTAGGAGTAGGCCGTTGTTGTTCATTCTTCCGACACCGCGCTTGCCAAGCACACCTTTCCATCGACCATAATCGCAGCCAACACGAGCATTGAAGTCCCACAGTAGTATGATCTTGTCGTCAGCTGAACTAAGTACAGATCTGAGTTCCCTAGAGAACTGCTCAATGGCTTCTGCTTGACTCGATAGTGTAGGGACTGTTGATTGTTGCGTACCATGTGTGGCTGATAGGTATTTGCAATTTTATTAGCCTCTCACTGATACCAACAGGCATTTCCGGAAGCTGCTACACAATACTTGATTTGATAGCCAGGCCGACTCCATGGATTCTGTCCTCATTTTGGTCTTTTCCTTTCCAGAAGAATGTGTAGCCGCTGGCTAGCTAAGTAATAGAACCCTCTTTGAGAACCTGGTTTCACTCAAGACTGCAATGTCAATATTGTAGCGTGAAAGCTCCTTAGAAAGTAGAGCTGTTCTCCTGTGGGGTCTTGCTACGTTCTCTTTGTCCAAGAGAGTACAGATGTTCCATGCTCCAATAAGTTTTTTTCTTCGATTATTTCGACCGGAGATATGGATGATCTTGCCAGCAGCGGTATGCTGACCAGATTTTTACAAGGCAAGCTTTTTTTAGGCCATCTTTTCTGGGCCTCTCCCTATTCAGGGTGAGCAGCGCCGTCCTAAAAAGGTATGCTCAGTCACCCCTGGATGCTGCCGAATTGTTCTGCTGCCCTGGGTACAGAGCAAAGCTACCACTTGTCCAATGGCCGCCTACGTGCAGGTCTCTGACTACAACTCCCAATGGTCATCTCCATCTGTTGCCTCGCCAGTCGCCCATCGCTGTAGGACTTTGGTAGGTGTAGGTAAGGAACGATGAGTGTGATGATAAGGATGAATGATAGGTGCACAACATAACCTGTGCGTGAAGGAGATTAAAGTGAAACAGACTTTGCACAGAGACAGCCTCACTCTCTCGGCCTTGGTAGTTAGAACTCAGTGGTACGAAGATTCGTCACGGCTGGGGACTACTTCGACTGCATTGGATGGCTATGACGTCTTTCGTGCCTTGTTATACCCTACGCTCTCCACAAAGCGTTTGCAGATTCGCCTTTGTGGCCGTTGGATCACTCAGTTGATCTCTTCCGCCCAGTCTGCCGAAACTGGCTTTACATGCAAGGATAGGCAAACTCCTAAGTCACCGAGGGTTTGAGGCCTGTCGGCTACCCTCCACCTGGTTTAGCCGGCCAGTCGAAGCCGTTGCCCGTGGTGTGGCCGCTGTGCATGCTACAGCTGCTTGGAGCCACAGGTGAGGGCTGAGCGCCTGGTGAGGACCAAAGATGGGCAAGCTACTCCCGAAGGAGTACGACATGCCACCCAACAGAGGTACTACCCCTCCCAGAGCACCCCGAACCCGAGTAAATAATCATAGCAACAACGACAGATGGAGTAATATCAGAAATAGCCACTCGCAATAACACCATTAGATGGAGTACTTTCAGAAGTACATACACGGAATAAGAACAAATGGAGTACTATCAGAAGTAGCCACTCGTATTATTAGCAGATGGAGTACTGTCAGAAGTAGCCACTCGTAATGGTAGCAGTTAGAGTAATATCAGAAGTAGCCACTCGCAGTAACACCATCAGATGAAGTACTATCAGAAGTAGATACTCGTAGCAAAGAGCAGATGGAGTACGATCAGAAACAGATACTCGTAGCAACAACATCAGAGGGAATACAATAAGAATTAGACATACGTAAAAGTAGTAGATGGAGTACTATCAGAAGTAGATGCTCGCAGCAAAAACAGCAGATCGAGTACTAAAAGTATTAAAAGTCTAACTCAATCACATACTTTTCGGTGATCGATTCAGTTGATAGCAAAATATATTAATTTAATTTAATACCAGTGGAATCTTTAATCCGTATGTAAAGAAACATTTGATCTACGCAAACGATATCAAATTAAAGACACATTTGGTCTACACAGATGATACCAATTTAAAGACACATTTGATCTACACAGACGATAGCAATTGAAAGACACATTTTGACTACACAGACGATCGCAATTTAAAGACACATTTGGTCTACACATACGATAGCAATTTAAAGAACATTTGGTCTACACAGACGATAACAATTTAAAGACACGTTTGGTCTACACAGACGATAGCAATTTAAAGAAACGTTTGGTCTACACAGACGATAGCAACTTAAAGAAACATTTGGTCTACACAGACGATAGCAATTTAAAGACACATTTGATCCACACAGACGATAGCAATTTAAAGACACATTTGGTCTACTCACCCGATAGCGATTTAAAGACACGTTTGGTCTACACAGACGATAGCAATTTAAAGAAACGTTTGGTCTACACAGACGATAGCAACTTAAAGAAACATTTGGTCTACACAGACGATAGCAATTTAAAAACACATTTGATCTACACAGACGATAGCAATTTAAAGACACATTTGATCTACACAGACGATAGCAATTTAAAGACACATTTGGTCTACTCACCCGATAGCGATTTAAAGACACGTTTGGTCTACACAGATGATAGCAATTTAAAGAAACGTTTGATCTACACAGACGATAGCAATTTAAAGACACATTTGGTCTACTCACCCGATAGCGATTTAAAGACACGTTTGGTCTACACAGACGATAGCAATTTAAAGAAACGTTTGGTCTACACAGACGATAGCAACTTAAAGAAACATTTGGTCTACACAGACGATAGCAATTTAAAGATACATTTGATCTACACAAACGATAGCAATTTAAAGACACATTTGGTATACTCACCCGATAGCAATTTAAAGACCATTTGGTCTACACAGACGATAGCAATTTAACGACACATTTGGTCTACACAGACGATAGCAATTTAAAGAAACATTTGGTCTACACAGACGATATCAATTTAAAGACACATTTGGTCTACACTGACGATAGCAATTTAAATACACATTTGGTCTACACAGACGATAGCAAATTAAAGACACATTTGGTCTTCACAGACGATAGCAATTTCACAAGCAATTGTATACCATAAAGGCACAAGAAGTACAGGGAAGAAATAGCAGTCTTTGGGGTTCTTAATTATGATATGTTGGTACATACAAAACTGCTTTGAAGCTCCTTGAATATAGGACTATTCTACGAGCTTTAGATAATAGTTTTGAGAATTCGTTTCGTTAAATTTTATTTTCAAGGATGTCGCTTAATTTCCGTTTATGTGATAACAAGTTTAAATTCCTTGACCAGACAAATATAAAAAATAGTTTAGCAGTGATGAGTACTATCTCGATATCAAATCATTGCGATGAACTCCCTGTATATCAAACATACTTTCGTAGAATTATAAATCTGTTGGCATTTAAAGCAATCATTCTGTATTATCATCAACATAATTTAAATGTCACACACCTGACTGCATGTCATACACAGTTTTAGTATTTTAATCGATAACACTGACCTGAACGTTGCCTTGATATTATTACAGCATGGCTGAAGACATTCTAGAATTACAACCATTTACGATTTGTCAGTAGATGTAAACTAGATATTATGACAGCGTGGCTGAAAAGATTCTAGAATTACAACCAGTTACGATTTGTCAGTAGATGTAAACTAGATATTATGACAGCGTGGCTGAAGACATTCTAGAATTACAACCAGTTACGATTTGTCTGTGAATGTAAACTAGATAATCAAATACTGCCTTTATGAGTTTCCACTCAAACAAGAGAGGCCTCAAAGCCACAATATGATTCAATATTTCTTTAGTTATCTCATACCTACTACACACTTTGTCAGTCATTAACAATCAGGAACCTACCAATGTAGGCAATAAATTCTCATCGAGAATCGTCATAGAAAATAAATCCTTTATATATTTATGACAGATGAACTTGGAAATTGCATGTAGATCCATGACAGCTGAACTTAGAAATCACCAAGAGTTATATGTCATTTGAAATTGGAAATCATCTTCAGATATAAGACAGTCGATCTGGAAATTCAGCTGACCTTGAAAATTGCCATAATATTGATGACAGTTGATTTTGAATAACACATACACATCATAACAGTTGATTTTAAACAAAACCTACACATCATGACAATTGATTTGGAACACCTAGACATCATGACAGTTGATTCGGAATAATACCTACACATCATGACAGTTGATTGTTGATTTGGAATAACACCTAGACATCATGACAGTTGATTTGGAATAACGCTGACAGATCATGACAGTTGATTTGGAATAATACCTAAACATCATGACATTTGATTTGGAATAACACCTAGACATCATGACAGTTGATTTGGAATAAAACTACAGATCCTTGACAATTAAACTTGACTTGCATCAGTCATCATGAATTACCTAGGAACACAACATCGGATAGGACAAAGAAACAGATGGAATGGTTTAAAACATTCCTACAATATTAAAGTAGAGGACACAGTCTACTAAACGATACTTTCTTGCCAGGGGTTTAAGTTTAATAATTGATAACTTAAGTTGTTGGTTTGGTTTTTAACACCATTTCGCAGCACAAGATAGGCTATATATGGTGGCCAGTATAGATGGTGGGAGAAGAACGAGGGTAAAAGGCGGATAAAACCACCGACACGCGTAAGCTACTGGCAGCTGTTTTACATACCCACATTGTCCATGCCCGAGAATTTAGCCCACATAGGCAGGGAATTTAGCCCACATGGACAGGGAATTTAGTCCACATGAACACTGATAGCAATTGCATCAATCGGCAAAGGAGAGCGCTTTAGACCACTCGGCCACCCAGGGACCATTTAAATTAGGTCAAATGCTTCCTAAGAAATCAATATGTTAATGTAGAAACAAATATTTCTTTCCAAGAGTGTGTCCCGTAGATAATGTTTGTTTCCAAAATTGTCGCTGTTATCTGTCGCTGATGTTGTTGTTGTAATTGAAATAGTCATAAATGCATACTTGTATTGCAATCTGTGAAACATTTGAATGTACGGCATAATATTCAGATTTCAATTAATGCAAACAACCTATAATTGCAGCGGCTGTTCCAATGCAGAAACGTTTACTAAAGTAACGTGTAACAATAGTGAAGTGAAATGTCCTGATGGTGCCGGGTAAAACAATATTATTTCCTTCGCACGTGTGTTATTAATGTTGTACTGATATCTTTCAAAAGTAAGAGAGGTAGAATACTTGGCGAAATCCTATTAACACAGTGAGAACAGTAGTTTGAATCCTTCTAACAGATTAATTTAAAACGTGCTCGGTTTCAAAACAGGAAATGGTTTATCTATATTTAGACTTCTCACAATGAGTCATGCTTTATCGCAATGCTCCTAGTTGATTTGTTCAGATATTATATCTCTAAATATCTTGACAGTATTATTAACAAAACAATGGGTTCTTCAATCTAATTTTTTATAAGCTTTTTTGATTATCGTATGTGTTGTATCTCTCTGACAGTTGCTGCACCACCTTGGTGTTCTAAGAGCAAATGGAGCCCGGATCCTTTGGCGTAAATGGAGTCAAGAATATGAGGACCAATGGGGGGAAGCCGTGACAGAGTTCTTATGGGGGACTTAGGGTTTGTGGGAGCGCTTTGCCCTCTAGCGAGGCCCTGACCGTGAATAACTTTTCCTGGCATCACAATTCCTTCATTCACACATGAAAATTGAGCACTATTTTTACATGCGTCATTTCAACATTTGGCTTATCAATTTCACCTCACAACTGACATAAATTCAAATGTCGATATTAAAATATATGCGTTATTTCAAACTAACGACTTCTGCAGGCCGCTACAAAATTATCAATTCTACTCCATACCCCGTCTCATAAATCAAACCACTAGCGAATGTCTGACGGATTAGAAGATAGACGCCTGTTTTAACTGATTTTTACCCACGCCAAAGTATTGCTTGATATCTTGATATCTTGATATCTGAATCCATCTCATTCAATGTGATGCAAAAGAGGATTTGCGGGATGTGTAGGGTCGACTATTTTAGTTCTCGAACAAAAGGAAGTGTATGGAAAATCAGAAGCGATTTAGTTGCTACCATTAATCGTGACTATCATACCAAACATACACACTTTTCAGTTTTGAGGTCGCCTTTATAACTAACAATATTGTTCATAGTTTTCCATGCCAATTACTTCATTTAAATATAAGTAGAGCCTGAAAATTAAAATGGTCGCACGAATTTGACAATTTGATGATCATATCTAAATAGACTTGTAAGGCTCAAATAGTTAGAATACCAGTCTGACTTTATCGTTTTCAACGATATTGAAAAGAAAATCAATCATTTTTCAATAGTGACCCGCCGCTTTGGGGATTTCTCGTAATAATTACATATTTTTCACTTGCGTGCAATCATAATTAAAACCTATCCATTGACAATGGGCAAAATGTCATTTAAATCACTAGACAAAATGAGTTTATTAGTTAATCCTATTTATAACTATTAATAAGAACGAATATATATATATATATATATATATATATATATATATATATATATATATATATATATATATATATATATATATGTATGTATATGTGTATATATATATATATATATATATATATATATATATATATATATATATATATATATATATATATATGTATATATATATATATATATATATATATATATATATATATATATATATATATATATATATATATAGAGAGAGAGAGAGAGAGAGATGAGATGAGACTGCCGAGGATTCGTGTGCCTTGGTAAAACAAATGCCATTATTAGAGACTTGGAAACACACCGGTTAACATTTATGTAAGATATTAGAAACTGGGTAATACAAAGACACTTGTCCCTTTTTGTGAAGTTAGTGTCTATTAGTTTTATGTTGTGTTAAGTATGTCCTGTTCTGTCAAGTTAATGTCTATTAGTTTTATGTTGTGTTAAGTATGTCCTATTCTGTCAAGTTAATGTCCATTAGTTTTATGTTGTGTAAAGTATGTTCCTTTCTGTCAAGTTAATGTCTATTAGTTTTATGTTGTGTTAAGTATGTCCCTTTCTGTCAAGTTAATGTCTATTAGTTTTATGTTGTGTTAAGTATGTCCTATTCTGTCAAGTTAATGTCCATTAGTTTTATGTTGTGTTAAGTATGTCCCTTTCTGTCAAGTTAATGTCTATTAGTTTTATGTTGTGTTAAGTATGTCCTATTCTGTCAAGTTAATGTCTATTAGTTTTATGTTGTGTTAAGTATGTCCCTTTTTGTCAAGTTAATGTCTATTAGTTTTATGTTGAGTTAAGTATGTCCTATTCTGTCAAGTTAATGTCTATTAGTTTTATGTTGTGTTAAGTATGTCCCTTTCTGTCAAGTTAATGTCTATTAGTTTTATGTTGTGTAAAGTATGTCCCTTTCTGTCAAGTTAATGTCTATTAGTTTTATGTTAGCGATATAACTAACTATTGGAACACTGATGTAAAAACCATATTGTTCTGCCGCTCAAAATGAACTGTACGTATGTGTGTGTGTACATATGTAAGTATTGCAGTGAATAAAGAGAGTTCAGCACAATCCTCGCGATATATATATATATATATATATATATATATATATATATATATATATATATATATATATATATATATATATATATATATATATATATATATATATATATATATATATATTAATTTGCCTAATCATTCGGTTATTTAGAATTACAATTATTAATCAAATGAAACTGATTATTTTCAATTAAGGAAGAAGTGATGTAGGTCAACATAGTTAATTCAATTAATTTGAGCTACGTTTCTCCTACTATATAAATTTAATATGTTCCGCAATATGTAAATTTAATATGTTCTGTAATATGTAAATTTAATATGTTCTGTAATATGTAAATTTAATATGTTCTGTAATATGTAAATTATTATGACAATGCGTGTCAGTATTAAGAAAATAAAACAAGCTCTACAAAAATGTTTCTATTTTTAGATTTCATTTTTCTGTAATAATTCCACTACTGAAGTCAAATATATCAGGACTCAAAACAAATTTGTAGATGTGGTAGTTAATCTCAGTCTCTTCGGAAATCCATAATCGATACGGCAGATATTCGTCCGAAATTCAACCTGTTATGTCCAATTTCTTCTTCGTATTAGTTACTTGTCGCACGCTTCTCGTGCTATCTTCTACCATCTATAGAATAAAGTTATGACAATGGATTTCGGTGTTAGATGCAAATCTTGTAAAAAAAAAATTACCTCCTAAGAAAAGTAGAACAAAACTTCTCAGAAAAAGTCTTAAACAATATGATATGTATGTCACCATATGGTAGGACTAGTCCGTGCTTACCTTCATAAATAAATAAATCCATAAAAATAAGAATCGATGGAGAAAACTATTTTTTTAAAAATCACTATAAGTATATATTTGTGAATTTGTCTGAAACTGATGCGGATTATGGTTATCAAACTTAAGACATGGCTTTAAGACGAAATACTTCGATACTTATCCAGATCAGTGATAAATTTGTCCGATGTCTAGGTCCATGGAATAATGCACTTTTGAGTATCATACTCAAATCAAAATATGAAGATATTATAATTCAGCCGAGAAACATTCTTTATATTCTTTGTCTACATCTGATTGACATTAAAACGTTTTGTGCGAAATAAATGTAGCCAGCAACTGCTGCATATAACTAACCCATTGAAAGATATTTTGATGTTAGTGATTTGTTCTCCTTTGGGGTTTCTTTTATCTTTGTATCTTTGTTTAGTCCACTAAACAAAATTAATTCAAGCCAAAATGGCTGTAAATTAGAATTGATAGTAAATTCAAATGATTCTAGCCCAGTAGTTTCCTTCACATCGGAGTACAATTGATTCCTATTCCTTTTAAACATACCGTAATTATATTAATTATTTTTATTAAGAAACTTCCGGAAGCTATTTGTGACTAATAGCATTTCATAATTAAGTAATATAGTTAGAACCATCTTATTTGGCGAAGATGTAATCTGTAGTACAATACATTGTATATTAATGTGAGATGTCAAGGATGTTGGTTCCTCAAGCAAGCAGTATGCAAAATAAATTACCGAATTTCTAAATGCACTTTTGTTTTAGATCGTGTCCTTTTACAAGACAAGTTCTTTTAATATTACCATGGTCACTATCTTTAAACCGTTTCGTTTATTCAAACAGAACTCTGTGTAGAAACCATCTCGACGAGAACCCATTTTAATGAATAGGAGTTAACAGAAAATGGTCCAGACAGCGGAGGTCGATAGCCTTTGTAAAGGGGGACATTATTGCAAAGAAAGAGAGGATTGTCTGTTAACTACGCCTTGGTATTCAATGATGGCTTCAGTGTGCGCCCCTACAGTTTGAGTTATTGTAATCGTTTGATAGTAAAAGCTCCTAGTAATGACTGAAATGTATAGGTCTTCACTCAAGCAAAACATTTATTTGTTAAAGTCGTCAATACTGATTTTTTTCCCCTTCTAATTAAACAATGAACCTCAAAAGCCTTAATAACCGCTAAATTAAACAGGATTCCATAAAGTTCCCAAAGCTGGCAAATGCTGTCAATAGATGCTAGTTCCATCTGAAAAATATGCCAATTATACAACACAATATTTTGTATAATGTGTCCTTTTTACACATTCATGCAACGGGATGTCGCTCAGGGTAGGCCTTGTTGTAAATGAAAACTTCTCATTCAGAATATATTTGGCTTTTTCATCCGACCCGATTAGAGAAGCCGATATGTATGAATTTTAATTGTGTTTATAATTGCGATATTAATAAGGTTATTTAATACAACAAACATTCTAAATGCTTGATGTACAGACAACCGGCATCCTCGTACACTTAGCGTATGATGTTCTCATACACATAAACCAACCTCAGGGCGCGTGGACTAACTAATAAATTGTTGTCGGAGATTATATAGTGCGTACTGTCATCATGCCAAGTATCTCTAGGAGATGCTTGTTGTCGTTGGCCCCATGGCTGAGTACTTGATGATTTTACTGCCCGTATGGATAGACAAGATCAAGAAACATCAAGTCCTCGACTTTGTCGGAAGCGACGAGATACAAAGGCGAAATATTGAAACAAGAGACGTATTGACGACAACACAGGATTGGAAAATGCAGGTGGATGTAAAGGGACAACTGAAGTTTCCAAGGGGTATCTGTAACCATCTTCAATCCTGATACTTCGCCCTTTTAGGCTAAAATGATGAAGGCCCATGAGAGTAAAATGTTCATGTTCCAACCACTCAGCAACGGGTGCTAGCAGAAAGAATGGAATGTTTGGAACCTACCGGTGAAAATAGGATGATGTGACGCTGCATCATATACTTATTGGCGTATCTCGAAATTCATTGTGATTACAGAAGCTATCAGCAGGAACACATTGAATTTGGCGGACGAGACATGAGAGTTGAAAAAGACTTATCGGTACTGGGATGAGTCTCATCAACTCAGCGGGTGCATCACTGGAGAGCGTTGTGGGTCATCGCTGAAACGTTCTAGGCAATGTGATCCCCAACTTATGACAGAACCAACTGCAATGCAAAAGTTGCATCCATATTCACTTTCATTAAGTAAATGTTTTAATCATACAATTACACTCAAGAGTGTAATGCAATCAGCGTCCTCAGAACATCGCGCTTTTGAAGTTGGACACCAAACAAGAAATTTGTGCATATTCATTAAATCAAACAAAAGAGGATACGAAACACATGGAGGGTCAAATTTAAAATGAATAAGAATGGCAAATGATGTACAAATGTAACGGTGTTACTTAACAAACTGGGGCCAGGGACATTTTTTTCTTATCTTTTTTGCATGTTTTCGTGTTTGGTTTTAAATGGTTTTACTGCTTTATAAATGTTTTAGAAGTGCATGCCCGTGGTACATCCACTGATATCGACACTGAAATGTTGCACGCCGTTTGACAAATTTCGTTTGATTTCAATCTTATGTGTTTTAAAAGACATTTTTCTGTACAATGACCGGTCCTTTTACTGCACAATATAACAGCAATTTGCTGTATAATGGAAAGTCATTTTACAGTTTAATATAAAGGCATTTTACTGTACAATTTAAAAGCATCGTACTTTACAATGTAAAGGCATTTTACTGTACAATTTAAAAGCATCGTACATTACAATGTAAAGGCATTTTACTGTACAATTTAAAGCATCGTACTTTACAATGTAAAGGCATTTTACTGTACAATTTAAAAGCATCGTACTTTATAATGTAAAGGCATTTTACTGTATAATGTAAAGACATTTTATTGTACAATGTAAAGACATTTTATTGTATTATGTAAAGGCATTTTACTGTAAAATGTAAAGGCATTTTATTGTACAATGCAAAGACATTTTATTGTACAATGTAAAGATATTTTATTGTACGATGTAAAGGCATTTTATTGTACAATGTAAAGGCATTTTGTTGTATGATGTAAAGGTATACTGTACAATATAAAGGCATTTTACTGTACAATATGATGACATAATTCTGTACAATCAATTTAAAGGCTTGATTAATTAAGATTTTGTAACGTAGCTTTAACAATGTTTCAGTTATATCGCTATGATGTGTGCAGTGAGGCAGTTTATAGTGATGTCTAGCACTGGGGCATCATTCCTCAGACATGTAGCATGATGTCCCACCCAGTCACTTTATCCTGACATCAGGCCGACCAGTCCTAACACTAACCTCTTAATGCTGAGCGCCAAACGAGGCAGCTGTTAGAACCATTTTTGTAAGTCTTTGATATGACTCGGCCGGGAATCTAACCCACGAACTCCCGCTCCTGCGACAGACGCTCTAACCACTAGGCCACCGGAGCGGTTCAATTTAAAGGCATTTTCCTGTATAATGTAAAGACATTTTACTGTACAAAGTAAAGACATTTAGCTTTTCTTCTGCGAAGACTAACACAGCAACCATTAATTTCTTATACAACTAGGGTGACATTTAATTTAACATTTTCTTTTTATTATTCTGAATATACTCATTTTTAATAACTTCTGGCATCTTAAATCGAATAGGTCATGTGACTTTGCTGAATTATTTTCGTCATATGGTAAATAAAATTTGACTTCCGTGCTCATTTCCAGCAACATGTATTAAAGATGTTCCATTGTGTATGTCTGATTTTTTATTTTTTTTTTTATTTTAAGTTAATTGTTTGTTTGTCACTTTTAATTTTTTTGCATCCTATTACATGTTATTCTAATGTAATCTCGATTTGGCATATTTTTAGAAAATTAGTTTGATTTGAGAATTTTGTAATGCACACCAAAAGAAGAACTTTGTATCTTAATGATAAACTAGTTAATGACCTTGATTGAGAATCAATAAAAAAAAAAATAACTTTATTTCTCATAAAAGTGAAATTGAGGGTGACTGGGAATACGTGACCCTAGACTTGTAAAAATATTGTACCTTTATTCAAACATCACAAGTGAAGTAAACAACTTTTTGTATTTTATTCTTAGAGTAAAATGTTGTTGGTTTTTTTTCAGGGTAATGTTGGAAGTACGTCATGTAATTATGATCATGTGACCCTCATACAGGTACCTATTTTACATTTCATATTACTGTATAGCCATTGTTTTAGAGTAATAATCTCAGTTTGCTTGATGTCATGTCCTTTTCTTTTCTTGTAGACAGTGTTCGGGTTAAATGCTAAAGTTTCTTCAGATTATTTGAATTTTAAAAAGATTAATTCGTTTCTCTGGAAATATTTGTGTGCTCATACAGAATTCTCGGACAAAGAGATTTCTTACAAATTTTATTTGGATTTCCAACACAAGAGTGTCCTATTTTGTGTTTGTACAAGGAACTGTAGACCACAGAATTGTACCGGATACAGCATAAGTCATGGAATCCATCTTGGATATTTTATCATCTCTCAAACTTGACATCATTAAAACATTTTATTACTAGGACTTTGGAAATTTAATTAGTGGATTATTCTTGGATTATTTTTAATTTGATTCTTAACACCGTAAGTTATTTCCATTTTTACATTGTTTTTCTAAGGAAATAAATTATTGTTAATTTTACAAAGCTTGCTGTTTTCACTATTTCTTTGTTACCATTTATTAAAGCCTAAGCACGTAACAAAACATTTTAGCGGCTTGTCTGAGAATTAGAACGTTGGCTAAATATTTTAGAAAACCTTTGGGGGTTTTAATTTTGAATTCCCATAGTTTTTGAAAATCTTAGCGAAATTGGCAAGCGTTTTATAAAATGTTATCAAAAGTGGAACACTTTCCTTTAGAAATCCTCCCCAAAATCAATTTGATCTTTTTGAAAAGATAAATTTATTCAACTTGTCATATCATACCATCTTTTTGAGGCAAAATCTTCCTTAACGACAAGAAATAAAAAATATCTTGGTTAAGTATTTGTTCGAAAAAAATATTTTGGATAATAGTTTCAATCAGTAAATCTGTATCACACTCTGATCTAAAAGTAAAAAAATTAAAAATTAAAATCCAAAAAATGGATTGGAGTTAAGGAAGCTCGAGTCTCAAGAAAGGGAGAAGGAAAATGAATTACAATCGGAAAAAAGAACTGAGAAAGAATGACAAAAGCAGTTACAAGAAAAGCAACAAAAACAAAAACAAATGTAGTTATAATTTGAGAAAAAGATAGAGAGATACGTGAAAAAATAAAGAAAAGCAAAAGAGAGAAAAAATTGTGAATTTAAATTTAAATAAAAATAAAATGGAGCTGGCAAGTGAAAAGCACGCTCATATTTCAAATCCAAATTTAAGTTTTGATCTCGCAAATAATATTAGTGCCTCCTTATAGAGAAGAAAATGTAGACAAATATTTTTTTGTTGCAAAAATTGCTTATAATTTTAAATGGTAAAGGGAGCATTGGATTCAATTATTAGTGTACACTTTTTGGCCAAGCCCGATATATATATATATATATATATATATATATATATATATATATATATATATATATATATATATATATATATATATATATATATATATATTATGAATTGGTGACGGAATGCATCTTAAGGGGTTATGAGCTCCTAAAGCTTATCGGCAAAACTTTGGAAACTATACAATTTAAATCTGACAAACAATTAAATTAAAATAAATATAAATTAAATCATATATATGTCACAATAGGTTTCGTCTTTTGCAAATCAAATTCGGAAAAACATTTAAGAAATATTCAATGTATAGATAATTAACCTGTAATAAATACTAATGTAAGATCGTGTACTGATCAGGATTGTGTCAGTCTCGTTCTCAGAATCTAGTATTCTTGAAGTATACAACAATAGTTTGTTTTTTAAAATTCGTATTTTTCCTAAATATCTTTCTAGGAATTCAAAATGTTTTGTTCTCGAGCCATGCAAAAGAGTTAACTAAGGTTTTCAAAGCATCTCATATACTTGTTTAAGTATATATGAAACTTTGTAAGTTCCGGTGTATTGTTTTTTTTTTTTTTTTTAAAACCGATCAGTTTCATTTAACGTTACAGGATTATGTCCGAGAAACACCGAAATCGAAGGGATTTACAATGTCCGAGAAACACCGAAATCGAAGGGATTTACAATGTGCAAAACCTATGCACCTTCGATACAAAGAATTTGACAACAAAACATCACTTAGTGTAGATTACAATCTCAATGTATTATTAGATTGACGAAGACAAGGCATGAAAGCACATTGAGTAAAGACGTCCATTTTTAGAACTGTTCTGTTAGACTCGTAACATGTACATGTGTCTGTCAAGCCTCGCTGGCGAGTTGATAAACAATTGCGTTCTAAATCGCCTGATTGCAGAGAGAACAGCTTGCTTAACGGCGTTGCTGCAGATTGAAGTTAATATATGGATAGAGTTACAGGCCTTTATACAAGACACACAGACAGAAATTTCTGATTTAGCTTTAACAATGTTTCAGTCATAACGATGTCTGCAGTGAGGCAGATATTGTGATGTCTACCACTTAGGCATCATGCTGTAGACATGCAGCAGGATGTTCCACCCAGTCACATTATCTTTACACAAGGCCAACAAGTCCTGACACTAACGTTTTAATGCTGAGCGCCAAGCGATGCACTATTAGTGCCATTTTTATAATTCTTCGGTGTGACTCGGCCGGGGATCAAACCCACGACCTCCCTCATCGGAAGCTGACGCTCTAACTATTAGGCCACTAGAGCGATCCCATAGGAATTTCTGTCAAACTCTAATTGTACAATTTCTGTCAAACTCTAATTGTACAATTTCTGTCAAACTCTAATTGTACAATTTCTGTCAAACTCTAATTGTACAATCACGTATCACCTAAGTGTATACAGGCATTTTCTTCATTGATACTTAATTTAAAACAAAATAATATAAAATAAAAAAATGAAAACATTTAAATTAAATCACAACCGCTCCGGTCGCCTAGTGGTTAGAGCGCTCGCCGAGGAAGTGGGAGGTCGTGATTTCGATACCCAGCCGAGTCATACCAAAGACTTACAAAAATGGTACTAACAGCTGCCCCGCCTCAGCATTATGAGATTAGTGTTAGGACTGGTCGGCCTGGTGTCAGGATAAAGTCGCAGGATGGGACATCATGCTACATGTCTGCGGTATGATGCCCAAGTGCTTAGACATCACTATAAACTACTTCACTGCATACATCGTAGCGATATGACTGAAAAATTGTTAAAACTACATTAAAAATACACACGGCGTACAAATCAATTCAATGCATAATTTATTCAACATGTTGTCGCTACATTGATATCTTCAAAGCTGTGGTGTCTTATTTATTTGACAAAATAGAAGCATATGTATCTGTCGAATGATACACATTATGTCATGTTAATGTCACACAAGACAAAACGGTATCTTAGCTATAAAGGAAAACGTAAGACAAAATATATTTTTAAAAGAATAACTGGCCTCAGCAAAGACGTTTTTTTTGTAATAAAGAAAACGTAGTGCGTGTTACCTACCTTCAGATAATCGTCTATAATTCTTCAGTCATACAACTTATTAAAACCCATAATTTAGACAATCTATTAAATTTACTGGAAAGCTTCGTCATCTGGTAACGATGCAATAATAAAACAAGTAGGATTATGTCTTTTTAATCATAGTTACGTAAAAGGATTATGTCTTTTTAATCATAGTTACGTAAAAGGATTATGTCTTTTTAATCATAGTTACGTAAAAGGATTATGTCTTTTTAATCATAGTTACGTAAAAGGTTTGTCATTTAATACATAATTCGTCTTTAACAGCACACTACCAAACCATGATCTTAATGAAGATATAAAACACCTCGTAATATTAATAGTGTGAAATATTTGACGTATTATAGTAGCGTTGGGCTATAATACAAGTAAAAAGGATTTCCTCGTAATAATTCTGAAAAAAAAGGTTTTTACATCATTTTGGACGTTTACATCCGAGAGATTCATTTTATGCACTACTTTTGTAAATAATTATTTTGATAGTAAAGGTAAAATATTCATTCAGAAGAAGAGCAAACTTTATATGTATTCGTGCGATTGTTATTACTATCATACAATAACTCAGAAACATTTGCGTGCTGAAAAATTGAAAACAAAACGTGCGGTACATATCACGTACATCCTGAACTCTTAGGTCTATTTCTCAATTTAATTCTGCATAGCAAAAGCTAAAGATATGACATTCGTTAATAAAAAATTAAATTAATTATATAAACAATTATAAATAATTGACGCGGGATGGGGTGGGGGGCTATCCAATATATGATTTTTCAAAAGAAAAGAATTTCTTAGGAGCAAACTATGGTACTCGTATACCCTTTTTTTTCTTCATTTTTATAATATTGAAGCAAGTAACATGTTCTATAATCTGTCATAAAACAACATGACAAGACATACACATTTTGTAAACAAAGTCATAGTGTCAGACTGAATTTGTATTATATTTGAAAAAAAAACTTAACCATGTTCACAACAAAGGATTTATATACACTCCAAATAGAGTGCCTCAAGTCCGCACAAGGAAACGTAATACACAGTATGGGAAATCTAATCAGGCATGATCTCCAGTGATTCTAATGCAAGGAATAATCAGTCAACATAACGATCCTAGATACCATCATGACACGCTGCAATAAAATTGTGTTTGAAGACTAAGAAAGGGCAGATCAAGGAAAGTCTGCAACACAAATGTTGACATTTACATTACACTAAATGCCGTTAGTGGCATATCATTCAAATCGGTCCGTGTATTGTTGTTGAGCTAATTGATCTTCGTAAATATCTCTAAGATATTTCCACATAATTCTGATTCACATTTAAAGTTTTTGGTCTAAACGTTTTGATATATAAGTTCCATTTTAATTCGTCACCATATCAATATGAATCTAAATATGTCATTCATCTGGGTTCATAAATAAACAATAATAACCGATATTTACAATATCAGACAATCTTAAAATAGAATTTCCCATTGATAAAATTGTAATGAATAGATGAAGAATTTATAAACTCACCTATTGGTATGGATAGTCCTTGTATTTCTTCCTGTGCTTTCGATGTAAATCCATAACAATAAAAAAGCACAAAGAAAACGGAACAAAATATAACTGCACGATGCATATTTATCTGTGAGTACAGCTGACTGCAAAATGAAGTCTTGTTATCCAAATTCTTTCACGAATTTTAGTAATGAAATAGTCTGTAATTTGCCAGCTTTGTTACAAAATCTCGAAGTAAGTCATGATTCAGAGTCTGTCATCTCCAAAGACTCCCAGTACTACCGTCTGTCACGTCACTCTTCTCACAGTACAACTGAACTATCCACTTTATATATAGCCACTGCCTTCGTATCATCAATGAACTCGACACGTAGAAGTGTTTTACAGCACACAGTAGACTAATTTGTATACTGGTCGTCTGTATTTCATTTACATAGCATAACAAGTTATTCGTACGGAGATGTAAATACACACAGCTGTTTAAGGCAGTAACTAATCTTTGGATTCTTCAACGACTACGACAGTTTCTGATACGTTCTCATTTATTGTCATTAATTCATCTGTATTCAATATCTCGCTCTATGCTATGAGCATGAGGGATCTCGTGTCCATTGAATTAGTAACGAGAATTCTTAACAAGAAAATTTGGCAAGTGTGCTTTCAGAGAACACTCGAACATGATCGATTTTTCCCCCTTGTTTGAATGATGCTGAGAAGTATATCAATTATTTCCTACAATTTGACTTTCAATTTCGAAAATTCCGATAAGTGTATTACGTTTCTCACTCTTGTGCTAATTTAATGGAATAATGACTAATTTAATGGAATAATGACTAATTTAATGGAATAATGACTGGTCGAAATGACAAAGATGTAGCACGATACATTAAAAGAAACGGCTAAACGGCTAATGCTTTACAACTGCTGGTTGAGATGGATCACCATGTGTACACAAGGAATTGATGTAACGATAACAATAATGCTTCTGGCAAGTCAATTGAATATTTTCACTAGTACAGGACCTTTTATTGATTCGACCTAGCCATTGAATATGCAAATGGTATCTATATCAGCAAACGCACAGTGGCAATTTTACAAAGACCTTGGAGAAAATGAATCACGATATGAGAGTAAAAGCTGTTGTAAAAATACGATTTCAAAGCTAAAAAAAAGACAACCTCACCCATTAAAAAGAAAAACCATTTGTATAAAGGTTAACTTAAGGATTACCCATATGTTTTATGATACTAGTCAGATACCAAGACATTGTTATGTAGCAACACTATTGCCATGGAATACAGCTGTCTCTCTCTCTCTCTCTCTCTCTCTCTCTCTCTCTCTCTCTCTCTCTCTCTCTCTCTCTCTCTCTCTCTCTCTCAGGCATGAAAATACAATTAAATTACAATTGTTTCATCTAAAGCAAAGTCAACTATTGAACAAGGAATCTGAAATTTTGAAAGGTTTGTACTCCAAAAGTATTGCAACAGATACGTTGCATTTTTATTCTTCATACACAAGAAATGCTGTGATTACCTTCGATCGGATTCACGATATAATTTGATATATCATTGGAAATAATATTTGGCATGAATATCATCTTGTGATATCGATAAGCAGATATGTATGTCAAGCAAAAGCTAGTGATTCACTAGACTCAGGTTTGGATGCTGTTCATGGACTTTACTTACCGCGATGTTCATTGCAGACATTTTGTACATCAAACGCGGCGTATTGATTTGCATTTTCTGTACTTCCGAACATGGATTTGTGTTTAAATCATAAGAATCAAAATTATTTACGATGATAAAGCCCCGATTCGTAGAATAATTATCATTTTTAAATAAATGAAACTGAATACACATCAGTCTTTCTTTTTATATTTTCTATTTATATCTTTCTTTATGCACCTAGATATTAACACCGTTTAATCTTTTCCAGACTGAAAGCTCTTATAACTTACCATTTATCATATTTACCAGTAGAAAATTTCATTAGGAAAATACAAAAAAAAACTGTGACGCTTGTGGATTATATTTTCTTGCATCAAAAATTCTCTTAGAGAGAAATAATAATAGGCTTTGTGTTATGACTACAATGTTTTCTTCCATATTATTCAGAAGAAAATGTAGCGAAATCCAATAACAAGCTCTAAATTAATACCATTTTGATATTCCAGATGGGATCTCCTATTAGCTTACAAAAAGGAATATGAGAACGTGCGGTGCATCCCTACCATTAAAAAAATAATTAAAAGAAAGAAAGTAAAAAAGAAGAAACGAAAGAAAGAATAATATATATATATATATATATATATATATATATATATATATATATATATATATATATATATATATATATATATATATATATATATATATATATATTGTTACGTGCTTAGGCTCGAGTAAGCAGCAACACAGAAAGAAGTGAAAATAACAGGCTTGTAAAATTTAACAAACAAATTTTATTAAGTACAACTATTTTCATAAGAAAGTAATTAAACTTACGGTTTTAGAGAATCAAATCCAACATTAATCCAATATAGATTTAACAAAAGTAATCCACTAATGGAATTGCAAGAGTCCTTTTAAATAAATGTTCTAATAGTTCCAGGTTCGAATCTTGACGATGTAATCAAAAATGGCTGACGATGTCACATGATGCAGTTCTTGTTTTTATAATAATCCAAATGAAAATCTATGAGCATATATTCGTTTAAAGATAAATAAAATAATTCCTCTTGCTCCAACGAACTGAAAATTTCCAATACAATTCAAAACACAACTAGTACTTTAAAGCCCCGAGATTCTACTAAATTGTTATCTCCTAAAACATGGTTTATATCTCTGTTTTTACGTAAACAAATGATCACGTGATTTTCCAGTAGGTCACAGAAAGAACGAACGAGCATAAAAACACGTACGCATGGAATGAAAATCAGCCATTTCTCACCCCCAAGAACTAAAAATAAAAAGATGTCCTTGGATTTAGCCAATCGTTTCAAATGCCTGTTTATCACTCTGAAGCAAAGGCAGAAATGAGGTTAACAAGTCAAGGTCAAAAACATGTTTACAGATAAAGTATGGTCATAGAGATATTTCTAGAATAATCTCCCAATTAATGAATTTTAAACCCAAAATGACAAATTTGGATCTGACAATTCAAAATAAATGATTTAAATCAAATATACGTAACACCTTCCCCCATAATATAAAAAGAAAGGTTTATAAGATAAAACTTTCTTTTTATCACAAACCAATTTACATCTGAGGTTTAAAAAAAACTAGTATAAATTATACAGTATAATAAATTGTTATACATGGGAAATAGCGTCTGCAATTATATTATCTAGAAATAGCCTCAACCTTTTAACTTGTCCATGTCCCACAAAATGTCCTAAGAGAGTCACACTAGCACGGAAGAACTCACTTTTAAATAAATGAATTGTCAAACATGCATCAGTGAGTCTGTTAAAGAATTTTCGAATTGTTGCTAGATGTTCTATCCAGGTGTCACTGTAGATGATGACGTCATAGTTGTCTAGACCAGAGATGATCATTTTTATGAGACGTTGAAATGGACTTTCTTTATATTGGTAGAGTTCATCTGGAGTCACAAATGCAGAGATTTCCTTTGCTCTTTCCGTTAGTGGAATCTGCCAAAATCCATTCAGAAGGTCAAATTTGGTGACATACTTGGCATTCCCAATTTTATCAATACAATCGTCCATTCTTGGTAATGGGAATGAATCTACTTTTGTCACACTGTCCACCTTCCTGTAATCAGTGCACATACGGAAAGTTTTATCTGGTTTTGGAACAAGTATGCATGGTGAACTCCAATACCTTTTACTGGGCTCGATAAAATCATTGTCCAGCAAATATTGAATTTCCTTTTTAAGTATTCCTGTTTGAGTGGACTCATCCTGCGTGGATGCTGTTTAACAGGTTTGGAATTTTCAATTTCAACGTCATGAAAAAATTTTGTTTGTCCTTGTAAGAATATCTGGACAAAAGTGCTCATATTCAAACAACAATCGTTTCAGTTCATTTCCTTCCTGTAATTGCAAATGTGAAAGTTTCTGGTCTAGATTTTTCATAATTTCTGAATACCAACATTTTGTCGCTCCAATATCAGTAGAATCCGATGATATTTCTTCACTGAGTGGGACAGGTACAACTAAATTAATTACATGTTTAACATGGCTGTCTCTTTCAATATACTGGTACTCCTATAATTTATTTAGATCCCAGGAGCACTAATACTATAATTTAACTAATTCATTTTCTTCTTAACTTTGTAAGGGCCGTAATATCTAATCTGATGAAAAGTAAGAAGAATGAACAAGAGTAACACAACTCTATTATCAGACTCGAAAGTTCTCTCCCTTGTAGTTCTTTCAGACCATAGTTTCATTTTTAACTTGAATTGCTGAATGCCCAAATCATTCATAACTTGCTGGAAAATTCCAGACATGAAGTTTGAACCTTGATCAAACTGAATAGATTTGGGAAGGCCATACTGAGTAAAAAGCTTTATCAAAGCTTTTACTATTGTTTTATATTTTATATTCCTCAACGGAATAGCCTCTGGAAACCTTATTGACGCACACATAATGGTCAACAGGTATTGGTTACTTGACTTGGTCTTGGGTAAGGGATCTACACAATCTACCATAATTCTACTAAATTGTTCGTCAAACGCAGGAATAGGTTCTAGATGAGCCTTAGGTATCTTCTGATTGGGTTTTCCTATCATTTGATAAGTATGACAAGATCTACAGTATGTGGCAACATCACTTTTGATTTTTGGCCAAAAGAAGTGAGTCAAGATCTTGTGATAAGTTTTATTAATCCCTAAATGACCAGTCAAAGGAGTTTCATGGGCCAGATTAAGTATTTCCTGTCTGTAATTTTTTTGGAACTACTATTTAATAGTTCACCGACCACTCATCACCAGCAAGTACCTCGGGAGGTCTCCTTTTTCTCATAAGAATTCCATTTTGTATGAAATAACAGACAGGAACTTCAGTGGCTTCAGTCTCACTTATGGCCCTTTCAAACAAACTGGAGATCTCAGGAACTTTTTCCTGTTCGACGACAAGTGACTGTCGTTTATCACCCTGATTAGAATAGAGAGAATGAGTTGCTCAAAGATGATCAATATGATCAATACCTTCTGATTGATCCAAACAAGGAGTAAAAGTGACCTCATCAAAAGCCTGGCCTATATAAATGTCAGCTAAAGGAATACTGACTTCATCAACATAAGCCTGACCTATGCATATGTAAGCTAAAGGAATACTGTCTTCATCACCATAAGCCTGACCCACGCATTTGTCAGCTAAAGGAATACTGGCTTTTTCAACTATATTCTCAAGAGCTTTCTTTGCCATAGCTCTGGTAACTGTACAAGCTTGAAATATATCAGGGAATTCTTTTTCAATTGGATCAACTTTCTGATCCAAATTAGGCTTGTCAGTTACAAGTGGATTAATCACAACCTTGTTCCCAGCTAAGTCGTTGCCTAGCAATAAATGTATGCCCTCTACGGGTAAAACCAAGACTGTTCCGATTTTCACAGGTCCTGACACTAAGTCTGATGACAAATTTACACAATGGAGAGGAACATTAACAAAGCCGCACTCTACTCCCTGAACAAGAACACTTTCATTAGAAGAAGACTTCTCAGAAAAAAGGCAAAGTACCTGACAATAAAAGACTCTGAAAAGCTCCCGTGTTCCTTAAATTTTTAATAGGGGTGGGATTGGCTGAATCACCCAAGAGTGATATAGAACCCTTCCATATGAATGGTTCATAATTCGCCATAATAAAATCAGACTGGGGTTTATTAGACCCATCAAATGTATTGCTTCCAATACATGACCGCGACCTTGATCTCTTGGAAATAAGAGCATTTGGAACAGGTCTGTCTTGATTCTGATGCCTATTTTTCAATTTGTAGCAATCAGAAACAACGTGTCCTTTTTTCTTGCAATTGGTACACGTCGGAAGAGACAAGGATCTAGAATCAAACTTCTCTGAAGTCTGATTTTTGACAATTGTGTTAGTTTGAGTTTTAGAAAGGCTTGAATTAGGCAGAAATACTTTTCTGCCATTAGATGATTGAGTAGAAGTCTTGTTAACAAAAGAAACTCTATGTGTCAAAGAATATTCGTCAGCTGCTCGAGCAGCATTCTCTAAAGTTTCAATCCTATGCTCATCAAGATAAGACCTAATATCACTATGGACACAGTTTTTGAACTTTTCAATTAATATAATTGCTTGAGATTTTGATAATCTTGTTCGACTTTCTTGGCTAAGCACCACCTATCAAACAACTGCTATTTTTCTCTAGCAAATTTGACATGAGTTTGTCCAGCTTCTTTTCTGTAATTTCTGAATTTTTGCCTATAAGCTTCAGGGACTAACTCATAACCCCTTAAAATGTATTCTTTAACCACGTCATAGTCACTACTTTGCTGAACGGACAGTGAAGTGTAAATCTCACTAGCCTTACCAGTGAGTACACATTGTAGTAACTGGGTCCAATATTCTCTTGGCCACTTTAAATTTTCTGCAACTTTCTCAAAACGAATGAAGTATTTGTCTAAGTCTTCTTCTTTGAAAGGGGGCACTAATATAATATCCCTTGCTAAATCAAAATTTGGATTTGAATTATGATGGTGACCCTCACTTGCCAGCTCTATTTCTTTCATTTTAATTTGATATTCCCTTTCTTCCTTCCTTCTCTCTCTCTCTCTCTCTCTCTCTCTCTCTCTCTCTCTCTCTCTCTCTCAATCCGCATCAGCTCTTTTTCTAATTCAATTTGTCTTTCTTTCACCCTTTCCTGTCTCTCTCTCTCTCTCTCTCTCTCTCTCTCTCTCTCTCTCTCTCTCTCTCTCTCCTCTTTTTCAGATTGTAATTGTCTTTCTTTATCCCTTTCCTGTCTCTCTCTCTCTCTTTACTCTTTTTCAGATTGTAATTCTTTCTTTCTCCTCTTTCTCTCTATCAATCCGCATATGCTCTTTTTGTAATTCAATATGTCTTTCTTTCTCCTCTCTCTCTCTCTCTCTCAATCCGCATCAGCTCTTTTTGTAATTCAATTTGTCTTTCTTTCTCCCTTTCCTGTCTCTCTCTCTCTCTCTCTCTCTCTCTCTCTCTCTCTCTAACTCTCTCTCCTCTTTTTCAGATTGTAATTGTCTTTCTTTCTCCCTTTCCTCTCTCTCTCTCTCTCTCTCTCTCTCTCTCTCTCTCTCTTTATTCTTTTTCAGATTGTAATTCTTTCTTTCTCCTCTTTCTATCTATCAATCCGCATATGCTCTTTTTGTAATTCAATGTCTTTCTTTCTCCTCTCTCTCTCTCTCTCTCTCTCTCTCTCTCTCTCAATCAGCATCTGCTCTTTTCGTAACTCAATCTGCCTTTCTCTCTCCTCTCTTTCATATTGTAATTGTCTCTCTTTCTCCTTTTCCTGAAACTCCACCTTCTACAACTCTAACTCCATCTTGAATTTTAATTCTAATTCTTTTAATTTAATGTCAGAGTCTGATGTAGACTTACTGACTGAAATCAAAGCACTTTGTTCCAAAACATTCTGTTCTACCAAATATTGAACCAAAATTTGTTTGATATCTTGTTTCGTTAAAGAAGCCTTGACTTCAGAAAGATCATATTTTCTGGCAAGCTGAATCAACTCATCTTTTTTTAAAAGATCTAATTGCTCCTGGATAGGATTAGAAAGAAATATTTCTACTTTAGATGTCATTTTGATACAAGCCTGTCAATCTCACTAAAGATTTAAACTTTTCGAAAACTAGGGGAACTCAAATTTAAAACAAAAATTTTCTGAGAAACATTCTAGCCAAATTCCAATTTATCTCAGTCTCAATCCCGGACGCTAGCTCCCAATTTCCATGTTACGTGCTTAGGCTCGAATAAGCAGCAACACAGAAAGAAGTGAAAATAACAAGCTTGTAAAACTTAACAAACAAATTTTAATAAGTACAATTTTTTCATAAGAAAATAATTAAACTTACGGTTTTAGAGAATCAAATCCAACATTAATCCAATATAGAATTCACAAAAAAAATCCACTAACGGAATTGCAAGAGTCCTGATAAATAAATGTTCTAATAGTTCCAGGTTCGAATCTTGACGATGTAATCCAAAATGGCTGACGATGTCACGTGATGCAGTTCTTGCTTTTATACTAATCCAAATGAAAATCTATGAGCACATATTCGTTTCCAGATAAATAAAATAATTCCTCTTGCTCCAACGAATTGACCTTTTCCAATACAACTCAAAACACAAATAGTACTTTAAAGCCCCGAGATTCTACTAATTTGTTCTCTCCTAAAACATGGTTTATATCTCTGTTTTTTACGTAAACAAGTGATCACGTGATTTTCCAGTAGGTTACGGAAAGAACGTACAATCATAAAAACACGTACGCATGGAATGAAAATCAGCCATTTCTCACCCCCAAGAACTAAAAATAAAAAGATGTCCTTGGATTTAGCCAATCGTTTCCAATGCCTGTTTATCACTCTGAAGCAAGGGCAGAAATGAGGTTAACAAGTCAAGGTCAAAAACATGTTTACAGATAAAGTATGGTCATAGAGATATTTCTAGAATAATCTCCCAATTAATGAATTTTAAACCCAAAATGACAAATTTGGATCCGACAATTAAAAATAAATGATTTAAATCAAATATACGTAACAATATATATCAGGCTAAACAATCAACATATCAATGTCAAGTAAGACCAATTAGACTAAAAGCATCTGCTTTGAAAATCAATATATATATATATATATATATATATATATATATATACTAAATGTCTGAAAAATATTTCTTTATTTAATTATTTAATTGATAGTAGGGGTGCACCGCACTTTCTCATATTCCTTTGTTAAGCTAATAGGAGACCCGATATAGATATATGTGTGTGTGTGTGTGTGTGTGTGTGTGTGTGTGTGTGTGTGTGTGCCATTTTAGGCTTAGATTACCTTTATAAATGACCGTTCCAGTGACCTAGTGGTTAGAGCGTCTGCATCTAATGCGGAGGTCGTGGGTTCGTTCCCCGGCCAGGTCATACTACGGACTTACAAAAATGGTACTAACAGCTGCCTCTCTTGGCACTCAGCATTAAGAGGTTAGTGTTAAGGACTGGTCGGCCTTGTGTCAGGATAATGTGACTAGGTGGGACATCATGCTTCATGTATGCGGCATGATGTCCCAATGCTAGACATCACTATAATCTGTCACACTGCAGACATTGTAGCAATAGAACTGAATTTTTTTAAGGCTACGTTAAAAATCCAAATCACACACACACACACACACACACACACACACACACCTTTATAAATATTCTTGACTACACTTCATCATCCTTGTTAGAAGTATTTTAGTTTACTTTTTATACCACTCTCTTTTATTATTTATTCACTGGTTAAATTATTGTGAAATTTTGTAGACATATTATTTCTAATTACCAAGTGATGTTTTCTAATATTGTTATCATCAATACAACATATTTAAACTGTGATTTATTTTGTTACTAATGCCGGAAGCAATCTCTTTTGTAATAATACCCATTTGATGCAAATTCTTAAACTATTACAACACAGCAGATCAATTGGCATTTTTAACTTTTTGGTCGAATGCAGAAAATAAATGTAATCTGAATAATAAATGTTAAGTATATTAGGCTGTCTTGCCAAAACGTTTGTAGCTCAAATAGCCATATCTTTGTTGCAAACATATGTACAGGCGTAATAAGATATATAGAATCTATGTTGGGGTTTCGACCGAGACAAGGAAACCGCAGCGGTGGGGGTAAGCCTCGTGGGGAGACATACTGTAACACCCGGGATTGGGATTTCCTTGTCTCGGTTCAAAAACCCATCAAAGAGTAAAAGTAAAAAATAGCTCTTCACTATTGTTCAAGTCCGAATGTTTACATGCTGCGTACGAATACAAATATGTTAATGAGGTATGTCGTGTGACCGTTGCATCCTAAGTGCACAGTGTATTCGCGTGACACAAAGAAACAAAACAACATAAAAGTTCTCATAGTAATGAGGTATTATTACATTTTATATATAGATATTATACGAAATTGACAATAAATAATTCATATTTAGTACAAGTTCCAATTTTGATTTTATTTTACCCACACACCCTCACCCCGAATAAAAGACCCTCCAAAATATGGACCCTAGCGGATAACCATGTGCTAAATTTTCAAGGTCATGGATTATTTGAAAATGTATGTTTCTGCCTTGGAAATATGGCAATTGCTGCAGTGAAATTTGCTTATGGATTAATGAGCTGACGGATAAATGATTCTTTCCAGCTGCTAATTGCATTATTTGTAAATAAATATTGCAGGTATAAATTTGACTGGGGCACAATGCTTAACAAAATTAGAAAAAAAATGCATGCTTGACATAACACATTTCTGGTTGTTACTAAGTTTTCCGTAGTTGTTAAGAGAGTTGGGAGTCTATGAAGTGTATACATCTGAAATCTATGTGCATAGATCAGTGTTTTCTCTCATAGTTCATTTCACACAGCATTGATGATTTTATCCTATCTGTACCACAGTTACTTTTCCGGTCAGCGTCATTAAATGAAGCTAACATTACACAATTTATTAACACAAGGTATTTAAAATTAGTTAGGTTGCTTCAGCTAACTCTAATGACGCTGACCTTAAAATTTACTGAGCTACGGCTGCATAGGATACAATTGACCATGCTGTGTGGAATCAACTAGCATAATACCAAAGAGCTCGACATGTATGCGTGCGTGTCTTAGTCTCTCTCGAAATGTTTTTGAATGCTGTGTTAAAAATGGATTGACCTTGCGTTACTATGATTTGCTATATATTTGTTGTTGTTGTTGTTGTTGTTTGATCTTAGAAACACTACGTCAGTAAGAGTCGAAGGCAACAATGGTTTCTTTTTCTAAAGTAGTTCTGAGCGCGTGGACACCTTGACTGAGACGACTGTTATGAGATGACCAAACTGAAATATGGAAAGGAAGGTTAGCAAAACAGCTACATTTTTCTGTCGCATGGGTAAGATTTTGAGTGACACGTGTCACAATTGCAATATTACCGATGTTCAAGTTAATGCGGTTTTATTCTCTATAGCGTTTTCATAAAATGTTACAAGTATGTAAATGTGCAACTATTTTATTTCATACGATTCAAATGGTGTTTCGTTACAATTTGATTAACAGATGCAAACGTACAGATATATCATAGCAACTTATCAAATACATTGCATAATTATTAATTCGGATCATTGAATAATATATTAAAAGTTGCATATTTATGAATGCGGGTCATGGAATAATATATTAAACATTGCATAATTATTAATGCGGGTTATTGAATAATATATTAAACGTTGCATAATTATCAATGCGGATCATTGAATAATATATTAAACGTTGAATAATTATTAATGCGGGTCATTGAATAATATATTAAACGTTGAATAATTATTAATGCGGGTCATTGAATAATATATTAAACGTTGAATAATTATTAATGCGGATCATTGAGTAATATATTAAACGTTGCATAATTAATAATGAGGGTCACTGAATAATATATTAAACGTTGCATAATTAATAATGAGGGTCATTGAATAATATATTAAACGTCTTTGCTAATACTCCCCTAACTCGACTTTTAACGAAGAGCTTGCTTTATTTCTAGATTTACCTTTCCTGACCATCTGCTAATTTGCATAAAATAATTGACCGTCTGCTAATTTGCATAAAATAATATATACTTTTTTGTTCATTACTATTACCCATTTGCTAATAGTTGTTTGAGGCATTTTATTTTTGTTCAAAAGCCGGTATTATTCTTTCGTTTTTATGAGCACATAAGTTTCCTTTTTAATTTCGGAATGATAATATCAGTATTTTATAAACATTTATTTCCAGCAAATTTTAAAATGTAGAAACCATTCTTAATGACTGCATTCTAAGAACTTATGTTGGCATGACGTACTATTCATTATATTAACTGAAAAACAAAATTAACTAAATATCAGCGGAAGACAGCAACCGTCAATTCTGATGAAAAATGATTGATTGATTGGTTGATTGATTGATTTATTGACTGATTGATTGGTTGCTTGCTTGCTTGCTTGGTGATTTCCTAGTATACGCATAGAAGGTTTTACTGAATCTAGACAATCGGAGTTAATTACCTTGGATTCAGGCACATTTTTCAGTATCTTACGTGGTATGAGCAGGATAGGACATGAATTAATTCTCTGATACGTCAATGTATATTTTCACTGTTTTGAAAATGTGATTAAAAAAAACTGGCACTCCATTCCAATGTATATTACCCTGCAAGAATAAAATCTATTGCGTACCAACCTTATCCCGATTATTATATGCACCATACTCGTATTTACTGGTTATGTTCTTGAATTAATTCTTTCCAGCCTGGGTTCATTGTCAGTTTATGTGCATGCCTTGCATAGTTTAAATCATTTCTATTTTAATGTGCTATTTTTTACATCTACAACATTCTAAAGGAACAATTATAGTTAAAACATCATGGTTTTCACAGTTACGAGTAATCATCCTCCGTCTCTCTCTCTCTCTCTCTCTCTCTCTCTCTCTCTCTCTCTCTCTCTCTCTCTCTCTGAAATAACCTCCGTTTAAATATGGCTTTTAATTTTACCTCTAAATGTACCATTGTAGCCATGTTGCTATATGGTTTACGGTGTTGATCTGAATGCCATCATTAAAACATTCTACAGCATTATGATATTGTGATGATGTTGGAAATTTTAATTTAAAAAATTTCATTTTCATTTGCTATTTTATAAGTCAACAAGCCTTGTCCATATTTTATCAATTCCAAAACATGTTAAAAAATGCGCATTACATCTTGATACCAATAGTGTTGTTTTCTTGTTAAACTCGTTGAATATTTCTACCGCCTCTCTGAAAAATGTTAAATTCAATTTAATATATTTCATTTATAGTATTTATAATTACTGTAATTCCTATCCAAAATGGTAATACACGAAGATAGGAGCAGTCTTGTAAATTTTGATTTTGTATGTTCATGTATCCTTGTCTGAAAATTTATGTAAAGAAATAATGTCGAGTTTAATCACGGTGACTGGTCTGGTTTTCTCCACTTGCATACTGATCACATTAGGTCTCAAAAATGTATTCCTCTGTCAAGGAAAAATGTTAGAGATCCAGACGCATGTAACTTCTTTTCAAATTGAATTATGCCTGTTAGAGGTGCATGTCAAAGATTATAAATATTTTCTTATCAATTTTACTAAGAATATATTTCCTAAATAACATTTTAGCTAGTAGGAAATATACACGTCCATACGTTACATTTAGGCCACTAATCTGTCTTAGTAAATTATCTACCAACCCTTTTGAACGAATCCAACAGAATAAAAATGTCTTCAATAAGAACTGAAATAAAGCAATCTAAAATAAAACGAGCCGGCTGATAATTTTCAGTTTTCAAAACATCATTATCTGGTGGTAATCTATAAAAGAGTTAATTAAACCTTTACAAATTATGAAATATACGTCGTTGAGGTTTTTTAACAAAACAAAATACACTTACCGATTGGTACTATCAATCCTTTCATGCCTAAGACAATTCCAAATAAACAAGAAAATGCTGGAATAATTACACACATTAAAGGTCCAATATGCATAGTGTCTGACCTTAATCCGTTATAATTATTAGAATTTTGGCTGAGCAGTCAATTATAACCGAATGCAAGGAGGCATGTGTTAAATCTGATCCGAATTCAGAATATGTAACCAATCCAGTATCACTAAGCATATTTGCATTGAATTGTTTTTAAATACGTACTTGTAATTATTAGTCAAGTAGCCTCCTGAACAATAGCAAGTTTGTTTTTTGTGTTCGTGTTACCGATTGCTAGACACTTAAAGAATCTTACGACAGCAAGTCAATGTATCTGCTTATCTGAAATCGTGTGACTGAGGAATAAATGCTGACTAAATTCTGCACGAACTATAAAACAAATTCCAAAAGCTGTTCAGATTGTCGATTTCTTGTAAAACAAAAAACGCACACCCTTAATAGAATAGACCATGCTTATGATTAAAACTTCAATTTTTTTTTCTCGGTATTATACCTCAGTCCATAACACACGTCACGTTATGAGCGAGTTGGGTACAATTTATATTGAATTAGTTATTAGAGTTGTTCAACGGAAATTTGGCATGTGTACCGGAATTGGCTTATATTGATCAATAAATGATAGTAGGATAGTTCAGCTTGAGTTCTCTTTACAAAAACTCGATCTATCGATTTTTGTTCTCTAGTCACTGATAGTTAGAAGTGTATCAATTATCTCTTAAAACTTGTCTACAGCTTAAGGACATTCCGGTAATTATTGATTCTTTTCACACGAGATGCAATGTAACGGGATTATAACAGGACTAATTTGAATAATTATAACTTGCTGTACGACAAATTGGAAGCTGCTGTTGAAGTCAATGGGTCAAAGTTCGTGTACAGATAGATACGCTATTGGTAGACGTGGGATAGTTGCAGACGCTAATTTTGACCGGCGGTCAAATACAATTGTTTAATTTTCCTTCAGGATGTAGCATTGTTATTGGGAATCAATGTCACTGCAATTACCTCAGAGAGCAATAAAAAAACGCTCTTACCACAATCTATAGGGACAACACGGTATTAATGAGAGGGTCTAATTTAAAAAATATGTTAAGTCGATGCGTTAAATAAAGATAGCTGTCTCATAACAAGATGTTTGAGATGCATCCCATTCATTTTGGAGCTGAGTTTAGAATTTCCTTCCTGCCACAATTTGCACATGTAGTCATAATAATAAGTATACTAGGTATATTGTATGTCATAGAAATAAAACATGTTAACGTGCAAATACTGGTCTTCTGGTCCGTAAACATCCGTAATAAAGACGAAACTTCTCAATATAAAACGCAACTTCTATTCTCTGAAAAAATAAAACACAGTTATAGGAGATCATGAACACGAAAAATAAAATAAAACGAGTTTCAAGAAACGTTTCATTTTCTCTAGGCATGACACATAGGACATACATTTAGAACAGAAATAACACACCCCTAAACAAATCAATTTCTGAAGTCATTTAGAAATTGGAATCGGCAAGTATGATTAAGAAATGAGTAAAAATATATCTGGATACAAAGTCCGCTCGCTGAATTTTCGTTTAGTTTGGTGTTTTACAGTACAAATACAAGAGTGGATTACATGATGATTAAGTTATTGTAGTACGTTATTCATGGGGTGATATGATAGTAGGATTTTAACACGCTTTGCAGCTGTATGAATCGCCTTTGTTAGGGTTGTTATGGTTTTGGTGAGGTGCACCCAATATGTTGTTGAAATTTTTATAGAGGTCCCACCCAGGTTCGCTTTGGGTTGGGAGTAAAATTAGTGAAAGATAGATGTAAAGATCCAAGCCCCCACCCCAACCCCAACCCCAACCCCACCCCCAGTCAGCAATGCCGACGGTTAAATGAATGAAAATATAAAACTGAAATTCAACTAATAACAATTTAATAACAATTTTTAATAACAATTTAATAACAATTTAATAACAATTCGATAGTCAAACTTCCCAGGTACTCTCCTTCCTCTCTAGCATCATTTGATTAGTAGTGTTAAATTTAATTCAACATGTACTTGCATTCTACACTTCTGTGTATTCTTCTCTATATCCCTTCTCCTCCTCGACTTCTCTAAATTAAATCTCATCCACTTTCTCCTCCTTGACTCCATTACCTCATCATCCACCTTCTATATTCTTTCTCTCCCCTGATTAGACTTTGGTCGACTGCTCTACTAGTCTCACTTCTGTCTCCAACTCTTCGAGACTTCAGACTCAACTGAGCCAGAAAGTTCTGCCCCTAAAAAGCTTCCTGTGAAAGGACTGTACTATATTTTCCCTTTGCCCTATCATCTAACACTGCACAGAACGGTGACGCATTCATTGACACAAATACGTTCTTGTATTGTTAAACAACGTCGTAATAGAAAGCACGGTATCAATTACTTCTCATACATACATCAAAACATTGCGTCACATCATTACACATCATACTAAATAATACCACAATAATCAGACGTGTTTCTTTACATTTCAACTCATACAAAGTACACAATTATTCAACTACACAAATGTTCGTAACTTTTCGTAACTGTTCGTAACTTTTCGCAAATAGAATGGTTCAGACTTTGACCTGTATATTATGTCGTCTAAAACAATAGTATAGAATATCATATCGCATACCAGTCAGATGCGTACCATTTTACAAGTCGGTCAAAATACTAAATTTTAGAACAGAAATAGAACTGAATTATTTGTAGAAAACTAAGACCTCAGTGCCAATGAGTAAAAACGACGAAGAAGTATTTTTTTCGCAATATGTCACACCTGAGATGCTGTGCGA
The DNA here is from genome assembly GCA_030141615.1 of Unio pictorum. Classification (NCBI taxonomy): domain Eukaryota; kingdom Metazoa; phylum Mollusca; class Bivalvia; order Unionida; family Unionidae; genus Unio; species Unio pictorum. Next base: position 93,875 of record JARLTB010000379.1, on the reverse strand, counting down.
ATTTCCCCATTTAAAGTTTTTGATACAATATTTCGGATGTAGGCTAACGATAGATGCTTTAAAGGTTATAACGCAGTTTGGGTCCTTTCGTCGTTTGCTGGAAATAAAAATGACAATTAAAATACTTACATTTTGCATCTGTACTGTCTTTATTAGATATGCAGATTAGAATAACATGGCAAATATCATGGGTTCCAAACATTTAATACACAAATTGAACTGTAATTTCGTTTACACTCCTGCTGCACTCAAAACAAAATAAATGTGATACGTTTACACTCCTGCTGCACTCAAAACAAAATGAATGTGATACGTTTACACTCCTGCTGCACTCAAAACAAAATGAATGTGATACGTTTACACTCCTGCTGCACTCTAAACAAAATGAATGTGATACTCCATATAATCATGTTGGTTATTTCAATTAAATTATCAATCCAAATAAATAATGACGGGACCGACAAAGAGGTGTGGTACATTTCATGCCAATCCGCTATTCAAATCACGTGTACATTCAGACATACAAAAGAATCCAGTCCATCACAAGCAGAAAAGCAGAAAAGCAAACTTTAGTTAGATCAACATGAAAACGAAATACATACATTCCTGGTGAACCAGAAAAGATCTTGCAATGCTTATTCATTCACAATCTGAAACTAATTTTCAATTTGCATTAGAACTAAAGAAAATTTTGATTTGATTTTTAAATAAATCTTGTCAATCGAACAACGAAGTTCAAAGGTCGCTAGGCCGTGATATGTGCACATTAATACTATTACTGTGTACCAATTAGCTTACGGTTGTATAGTCTTTAATGAATATAGCAAACGTTTAATTAATCTTTTTTCTTGTAGTATATTTTTGTTATTATCGAGCCTTAGGTACAAAAACCAAATGACTTTATAATAAAACAAGTTAAAGCATATGCATGCGAAAAATATAAACGAGTGAAGTATCAGTCAGAAACATTCGTTCATATTTTCCATTAGAAATGCAGTAAATTAGAAAAACCACAAAATTACAAAGAAAAAACAAAGAAAATAATTTACAAAGCCGAAGAAATTTCCTTGTACAATATTTACCATGAAAATTCTTCTTTCTAAACGCGAGCCGTTTACTTCAATACGTCAGATCGTCAATGTCAACTCTCTGCATTTCTTGTATCGCACTGAATATTGGTAATTTCTTTTTACGAATCCTGAATCCATCTAAGGCCATTCTGATCAAACCACAAAGACTTTCTCATTCTAAAAGCGGTGAATCTAAGTTACATTCAAGAATGTGTGTGCATGTGTGTGTAAAAGAGAGAGAGAGAGAGAGAGAGAGAGAGAGAGAGAGAGAGAGAGAGAGAGAGAGAGAGAGAGGCATGGGATGGTATGTAACAAGCTGCAGATGAATGATGTTAAAACTATGGCCATTCTGATCAAAACACAAAGACTTTCTCATTCACATCCTTTACCTCAAACAATAAATATCAGCAACACCAACATTAAATTCACAGTCAGTACGAAACCTAGATTTTACTCTAGACAATACTTTCTCATTGCACCAACATGGCATGAATACAAGCAAGGCTGCATATTTTGATCTGAGACGCATCAGCTCGTTTCACAAATATCTTTCAGTTGATGAAACTCAAACACTTGTGTGTGTTCATTAGTAATTTCAAGACTGGACGCTGTCACTCAATTCTGTCTTGTTCCACTCAATATCTACTCCAGAAACTTCAAAAAGTTTAAAACAGCTGATTTGATCATCCTTAGAGTACCACGATCAGAGCACACATTCCCGTTGCTCTGTACCCTACACTGGCTATCCATTAAATCCAGAATCAAACACAAAACGCATTCTTTGTGCTACATTTCACTGACGGACTCCAGTCCAACATACTTATCTGACCTCACCCATGTGTATACACCAGCAAGATACTTACGCTTCTCTTCTGATAATCGTGTACTCATTATTCCCATTATGAAAACGAAGTCATGTGGACAACATTATTTTGCATACCAATGCCCAGAAACGTAGAATGAATTACCCACTGAAATTAGACACAAAGACACTGTACTCTTAAAGCTCACCTTTTTCGTCTGCCATAACAAATTTAAAGACCTAATGATGTTTCCTACCTTAAATACTTTCAGCAATGTTTGTGTTTTTTAATTCATGGTGTTTAGTTTTTTAATTCATGGTGTTTAGTTTTTAAATTCATGGTGTTTAGTTTTTTAATTCATGGTGTTTAGTTTTTTTATTCATGGTGTTTAGTGTTTTAATTCATGGTGTTTAGTTTTTTAATTCATGGTGTTTAGTTTTTTAATTCATGGTGTTTAGTTTTTTTATTCATGGTGTTTAGTTTTTTTATTCATGGTGTTTAGTTTTTTAATTCATGGTGTTTAGTTTTTTAATTCATGGTGTTTAGTTTTTTAATTCATGGTGTTTAGTTTTTTAATTCATGGTGTTTAGTTTTTTGTAGTCATCTCATTATAGATATTTTAAAGCTATTAGAGCTTCTAAATATTAGGCGCTATACAAAATCGATTTGTATTATTTGCGATTAAATAAAATTCGAATTATGACAAGTTATCATATTGGGATGAGGACAAATATAATGGTATGTAAAATCCAAGTTAGCGCCTGCTGTCATCGTAAATAATTTTTCCAATGTAGTTGTAAATCTCCAATTGTAATGAAGCTTAACGATTAAACGGATAATGTTCTCTCAGCATCTGGAAATCAACTGTTAGTTTACACTTCTTTCAGTTTAACATACAAACAAACATACATACATACATACATACATACATACATACATACATACATACATACATACATACATACATACATACATACATACATACATACATACATACATACGTGCATTCTTGATTGCTAATTCTGATTATGCCGCCTACTGTGCACACATGTACAATGTATACTAACCAAAATAGTACTTCAAGACTTCAAGTAGCTATATTATTAATGCTTAGTAATACTTAGTAGTAATTATTTATTAATATTATTATTATATTATTTTTAGTCGTTATTATTTATTATTTATTATTAATATTATTTATTAGTAGTTACTATATGGCACTAATTAGTATTTATAATGTATATGTTTTAATTTATTATGATCTACTTTTATTAGTAGTTATTTTTTCTTATTATTTTTATTTATTAGTAGTTATTATTTCTTATTATTTTTATTTATTAGTAGTTATTGTTTCTTAGTATTTTTATTTATTAGTAGTTATTTTTTCTTATTATTTTTATTTATTAGTAGTTATTATTTCTTATTATTTTTATTTATTAGTAGTTATTTTTTCTTATTATTTTTATTAGTAATAGTTATTTTTTCTTATTATTTTTATTTATTAGTAGTTATTATTTCTTATTATTTTTATTTATTAGCAGCTTTTATTTAATAGTAATTATTATTCAACCTTAGGAGCAGTTAAAAGGGCAGTGTGTAAGAAAAATTAGAACGATAGATAAGGGAGAAGAAACAGACAAAGTAGGACAGTTATATTGATTATGTGCCTTTTTTAATGGATATGGTTACATGACGAATTGTCTTGCACCTCTTCCATAGACTCTCTAAAACGCAATTAGCCAAGGCATTTATCTACGTAAAAAGTAATAACAAAGACTTGTATTGGCACAAGATGTTTTAGAATGCGGATAATAAATAAGTCAGAAAATGGAATTTTTCTGCACTATGGTAATGTTCCTGTCATTCAATATTTTAACAAGGAATTGTTTGACTCAACGAGTCAGGGCTGGTATTGATCTATTCTTGATATGGAATGACCCTCTGAGAATTAGTTTTTGCAGTTGCAATCTCAAATCGTTTTCTAATTAAAGATTCAAATCGATTTATGTCTGTAAAGTATTAAAATTTTTAGTAAACAGTTTCTTCTAATGCAGACATGAAAAACAGCTTTAAATTTGATATAAATTACATTGGTAGTATAAACATATAAAATGTGGAACACTGAATATGTGTATGGTCGACAGTCTCTCTCTCTCTCTCTCTCTCTCTCTCTCTCTCTCTCTCTCTCTCTCTCTCTCTCTCTCTCTCTCTCTCTCTCTCTCTCTCTCTCTCTCTCTCTCTCTCTCTCTCTCACACACACACACACACACACCAACATACGCACAAACATTCAAACGATGCTGATTGGTACTCTATCCAGATGTATTTATTTATTTATTATTTATGTCGTAATGGAAAAAGACAAAAAAAAAATTCCTTAGTCCCTTTCCGAGTATTCAAGAAGCAGCAATTTAACAAATGTAAGTTCAAAAGAAGCAGTGTTGCTTACATCAAAATATACAAGTTCAAAATAAAGACCTTAGTAATTATCTTTCAAAAGGAATTAAGCTATAAACTCGAAAAGAAGACACCTCGTTGCTGCTTGACAAGACGTCGCGTTTATTCGGTGTGTTGTGCGACAGACCTCGTGTAGATTCAGTGTGTTGTGCGACAGACCTCGTGTAGATTCACTGTGTTGTGCGACAGACCTCGTGTAGATTCAGTGTGTTGTGTGTAGATTCAGTGTGTTGTGGGGAAATTTGTATGCATATTCTCTTTGAGGTAAATGAATTATCAAAATGAAGTTACAAGAAATTCTTGATAACTCTATAATGAAATTAATAAATAATATTATTCATTCGATTCTCACATATATCTGCTTTAATACATATTTAATTATTTGTTTGTCAGTTTTAAATTATTATAATTATTTTTCATTACATGCTATTGTAATGTAAATGTATTCACTTGAGATATCTTTCCAGAAAATTATTTGACCTGAATTATTATTTGGTAAACAAGTAATGTTGACCTAGATCCTGACATTGATTCAAGATTAGTGGCTACCACATAAACAGGTTTTATTTTACTTTTATAATGATTAAGTTGTTGTCAAGGTCAAGATGGGACTAGTAGCAAACGTGATATAAACGATCACGTGACCTCCTCCCTTTTTTCGATTTCGCATTTTGGTGATATTTTCGAAATTGCGTATTAGAATACTTTATAATCTTTGTTTTAGTGAAATATTATCAGGTTTGTGCTTTTACAAATGACGTTAAAACATTTTATTTTCTTGTAGCTAAGTTTATGAATCCATATCTGCTTTAATACATATTTAATTATTTGTTTGTCAGTTTTAAATTATTATAATTATTTTTCATTACATGCTATTGTAATGTAAATGTATTCAATTGAGATATCTTTCCAGAAAATTATTTGACCTGAATTATTATTTGGTAAACAAGTAATGTTGACCTAGATCCTGACATTGATTCAAGATTAGTGGCTACCACATAAACAGGTTTTATTTTACTTTTATAATGATTAAGTTGTTGTCAAGGTCAAGATGGGACTAGTAGCAAACGTGATATAAACGATCACGTGACCTCCTCCCTTTTTTCGATTTCGCATTTTGGTGATATTTTCGAAATTGCGTATTAGAATACTTTATAATCTTTGTTTTAGTGAAATATTATCAGGTTTGTGCTTTTACAAATGACGTTAAAACATTTTATTTTCTTGTAGCTAAGTTTATGAATCCATGCCAATGTTTCTTTCAGTTCCTTTGCATTTTAAAAGATTAATTGGTATGTCACGAAATATTTGATGTCTCAATACCGACTTCCTGAATTATAACAGTTATCAAAAATGTATTCGGCTTCTCAACACCTGTGTTAAATATTGTGTTTCCACAAGGAACTGTAGATAAGCACAAATCAGACTTCAGCATACGTCATCGTCTTCCATTTTTTCCAACAGGACTCAAAATTTGGATCTATTAGAACATTTCGTTACTAAGAATTCTAAAAACTGTAAGTTCTTTTTCCATTTTTACATGGGAAACTAAGTATATGATAAATTTTACAAAGCTAGTTGTTTTCACTTTTTCTGTGTTACTGTTTACTAGGGCCTAAACACGTAACAGGACTCCAACAATATTTACCTGATCCAAAATTCTTTAGCTAACAGGACTCCAACAATATTTACCTGATCCAAAATTCTTTAGCTAACAGGACTCCAACAATATTTACCTGATCCAAAATTCTTTAGCTAACAGGACTCCAACAATATTTACCTGATCCAAAATTCTTTAGCTAACAGGACGCTAACAATATTTACCTGATCCAACATTCTTTAGCTAACAGGACGCTGACAATGTTTACCTGAACCAAAATTCTTTAGCTAACAGGACGCTAACAATATTTACCTGATCCAAAATTCTTTAGCTAACAGGACGCTAACAATATTTACCTGATCCAAAATTCTTTAGCTAACAGGACGCTAACAATGTTTACCTGAACCAAAATTCTTTAGCTAACAGGACTCCAACAATATTTACCTGATCCAAAATTCTTTAGCTAACAGGACGCAAAGCTAACAATATTTACCTGATCCAAAATTCTTTAGCTAACAGGACGCTAACAATATTTACCTGATCCAACATTCTTTAGCTAACAGGACGCTAACAATATTTACCTGATCCAAAATTCTTTAGCTAACAGGACGCTAACAATGTTTACCTGATCCAAAATTCTTTAGCTAACAGGAAGCTAACAATATTTACCTGATCCAAAATTCTTTAGCTAACAGGACGCTAACAATATTTACCTGATCCAACATTCTTTAGCTAACAGGACGCTAACAATGTTTACCTGATCCAAAATTCTTTTGCTAACAGGACGCTAACAATGTTTACCTGATCCAAAATTCTTTAGCTAACAGGACGCTAACAATATTTGCCTGATCCAAAATTCTTTAGCTAACAGGACGCTAACAATGTTTACCTGATCCAAAATTCTTTAGCTAACAGGACGCTAACAATGTTTACCTGATCCAAAATTCTTTAGCTAACAGGACGCTAACAATATTTACCTGATCCAAAATTCTTTAGCTAACAGGACGCTAACAATGTTTACCTGATCCAAAATTCTTTAGCTAACAGGACGCTAACAATATTTACCTGATCCAAAATTCTTTAGCTAACAGGACGCTAACAATGTTTACCTGATCCAAAATTCTTTAGCTAACAGGACGCTAACAATATTTACCTGATCCAAAATTCTTTAGCTAACAGGACGCTAACAATGTTTACCTGATCCAAAATTCTTTAGCTGATTTTGCACCTTCAATACTGTGAAGTCGACGGTATGTTAACACCAGATCAGCACCTCTTGTTTTCGCGTGCTTAAAACCTAATTTTTTTTTTTTTTTTTTATACTTAATTTGGTTTTACACTAACTAATAGGTGAAGATAACAGACATGCGCAATTTTCTGTTTGCAAATATTTGCTGGAGATTTTAAGAAAGTCTTAAAATTTTCGGCTCAAACTATTAATGGTTATACGGCAGACGTTTGCACACAGCAAGCCATATATAATTTACAAGAAACTAAGTACCACGCTATACTTTCGTCTTCAGTTAATCTCTGCTTTGCATATAATGATACTAACAATACTAACTGAGCAACTTTATCTAAAAGAAAAGATCACTTAGGCAACTTTTCTAAAAGAATTTGGTCGGTTTCAGCTGGCTTGACGAGTACGTTTCTGTGCCCCAAGTGCATTTTCTGCATTACAGTTGTTTTATAACGATCCTTTTCATAGTACATAATAGATAATTTAAGTAATTAACAATTGGTCTAAAATTTATGTAATTAAAATAAGTGATTTAAGATGAAAGTAATTTCCTAATTTACCTAAATTATACAATTCAAGCGGAGAGGATTACTGTCTACAAAATACCGTATGTATCTTTTATAGTGTTGGTTCTAATTATTATTTTTGTTTTAAAAATACGAATTTAATATACTGGATAACATAGCTGTTTTTGTTTTTGAAAGTGTATAGTACTCCAGGCGCTGAAAACCTTGTTTCCATCTATCAATAACTTCTGCAAAGGAACAAATATCAGGATGTTATATTTCTAGAACACAAGGATACACTTTCAAAGAGCCGTTCAAAATGAGCTGGAACCCGAATTCTACTTTTAAAATTCCACCATAACTGCAATATTCGTACCTCCAATACGTAAGATCTTTTTCCGTCGATTATGTTTGTTGTTTGTTTTTGTCATGCAGGTGGTGGGATTGCAACCCATAGAACAAAGATCGTTGTCCCTAGGAAAATAAGGAAATCGCTTTCATCTTAAGTCACTTATTAATTAAATAAATTATCTGTAAATTATTAATTACGTAAGATATATATTACCTTGAAAAGGAAAGTATTACAACAACTGTAATGCAGAACGTGCAATTGGGGCACATTATCGTACTCGTCAAGTTAGATGAAACCAAAGTTTGTCTAAGCGATCTTTTCTTTGAGATAAAGTTGCTCAATCTGTATTGTAAGTAACATTATATGTACAAAATATCGAGTGTAAGATATGAACTAACGAATGCAAATCTGTAAACTTTAAACATAGATATTTCATTGCAACTACAACAATCATTGAAAGGCCATGTTTGTCAGAATAAAGAATAAAATATAAAATTATCGAAACACAAAGTGGATGATGTGTTTTTTGTAACGTTTTCTGGAATAATCTATAAAGAAACAATGATGATAGTTCAATTAAATTTTAAATAATTTTCATAGATATTATTATTATTATTATTATTGTTTTGGATGTTTTAACGCCATTTTTCAGCACATTATAGGCTATACATGGCGGCCAGTATTAATGGTGGAGGAAGAACCCGGACAACCCCCGGAAAGAACCACCGACCCACGAGAAGCAACTGGCAAGCTTTCTCACATAACTAGATTTACCGAATCTTAGACTCGAACACACGCAGACAGAGGTGAGATGGCAGTAGTCCGTAACGGACAGCGCTTTAGACCACTCGGCCACTCGGGGCCCCTAATTATTATTATTAGTAGTAGTAGTAGTATTAGTATTAGTATTATATATATATATATATATATATATATATATATATATATATATATATATATATATATATATATATATATATATATATATATATATATATATATATATATATATATATATATATATATATATATATATATATATATATCCTGTTACTCATTTATTTCTTTAATTTTGTTAAATTTTCAACTATTTCTTCTCCATTTACCATAGAAACTACATTATTTCTTATAAACACATTTTCAAACTACTACTTTTCTCTGAAATAAATCACAATAATAAATCTAACATTTTCACAAAGATATTTTACAAAATAATTATATTAGTCAACTATTACCTGCAAAATGTCTTCCATTCAATTATTCTACCTTGATTGTCTTCATTCTTTTTTTATCTTTTTACTATCTATATAATATATCACCAAGACTTTCTATAATTATATTGTCATCCCTACGAAAACATTAGTGTGGTGTGCAAAAAAAATGTTAAAGAAGTTCCAATCAAATCATGAATGTAACTAAAATGTCAGATAAAGGATTTATGTTCCTACAGAAATGTCACCGGTAGCGGTTTTGTTTTCGTTGTGTATAAATGATAGAAATGTTACCGGTAGCGGTTTTGTTTTCGTTGTGTATAAATGATAGAAATATTATCGGTAGCGGTTTTGTTTTCGTTGTGTATAAATTATAGAAATGTTACCGGTAGCGGTTTTGTTTTCGTTGTGTATAAATGATAGAAATATTATCGGTAGCGGTTTTGTTTTCGTTGTGTATAAATTATAGAAATGTTACCGGTAGCGGTTTTGTTTTCGTTGCGTATAAATGATAGAAATCTTATCGGTAGCGGTTTTGTTTTCGTTGTGTATAAATGATAGAAATGTTACCTGTAGCGGTTTTGTTTTTGTTGTGTATAAATGATATATTCTTCACCTGACACCAATATCACTCCAATCTTAATGCATATGTCTCAATTTCACTTCTGATTCCAACATATTTTAATTCTACAATAAGTTCTGAAGAGATTTAGGATGGTCAAATCCTAGATTGTTTCATTGATATAAAGCAATAATTTCCTTATCAGCAACGCATTCTGCTGCACTTCTTCTTTTCCCATCGCTTTCAATTGTTTTATTCTCAGTATTTGCTACACTGGATATCACTCATGAGAGAAAATCCATTAGTTTTCTTTCTCGAATGCCTATCAAATGAGAATTGGAAGCTCCTGAGAGTTGTTGCATTAAATTCATTTCCATTTTTCTTTTGATAAACCAGAAAGAAGTTCCATTATGTTCATTCAGCCTAGAAGAAAGGATCGATTGCATTTTCCTGATTTTCCAAATCTGCAATAGGTAGGTTGCAAACAGTTTAACATCATTTTCTATTTAGAACCTTGTATTCTTCTTATCCTGCTCAAACAAAAAAAAATTGAATTTCTACCTGTCAATTCCTTAAACCCGGAGGATTACGTTACAGTTGCATCTTCTGTGGATTTAATTACATTAGAGTCAAGCTTATTCATGTATTAAGTCCACGAGCCGAAATCATCCGCTCGTGCCGTAGTTCTTCTAAGCAGAAGACAAATTATATACCCGGGGAGTAACTCGTGTCTGAAAAAAAGTAGTCTATAAGCTAAATTGCATCACGGGAAAAATATGACATTTTCACTTTTGAAACTATAAGGGTATGAAAAAAAATTTTCTAGTTGCTGTCTGTATTTCAGTCTTAAGTATATACTTAAGTTAGTTATTTCATGAAGGCAATGAGCTGAATGAATAAATGGTCTGTTAATTAAGTTAGTTATTACATGAAGGCAATGAGCTGAATGAATAAATGGTCTGTTAATTAAGTTTTAGTTATTTCATGAAGGCAATGAGCTGAATGAATAAATGGTCTGTTAATTAAGTTAGTTATTTCATGAAGGCAATGACCTGAATGAATAAATGGTCTGTTAATTAAGTTAGTTATTTCATGAAGGCAATGAGCTGAATGAATAAATGGTCTGTTAATTAAGTTAGTTATTTCATGAAGGCAATGAGCTGAATGAATAAATGGTCTGTTAATTAAGTTAGTTATTTCATGAAGGCAATGAGCTGAATGAATAAATTGTCTGTTGTCGCCTCATTACATTTTGTATGTTAAATTATTTGCTTAATTCAGTCATGTTCGGTAGTTCTTTTTGGGATAAAAAAATAATCACTGAACAAAATCACAGCTTCATTTCAGTTGTATTGACTACCTATCTGTGAACCAGATAAAACGTAAATATATATTTTTATGCATGCACGTTTTCCGTTTACTGTATGCATGTGCCTTCCTTTTATAGCCATGAATAAAACATATTTGGTAATCATTCGGTATTAATAGTTATTTTTATATTGTTGAACTGAAATATCTTTCAAGACATGTCTGTTTTTGCAGTGAAACAAGACTCATCTAAAAGTCATTCTTGGTTACTCACGTAAGGCATTTGCTAAGGTTGTATTAGCTAATGCGACAGCTGGTTTTGCCCGTGCAATATTGTGATGTCAGCGGTATGCTAACTTCAGAATTTAGCCTAACGCCGGAGTACTTGTTTTCTGTGCTGAAAAACTCAATTCGTTTAGGTTTTAGTTTTATAGTTTATTTATACAGTAACAGAAATGTAAAGATAACAGTCATACACAATTTGATGTTTGCAAGTATCTGTTGGAGATGTTAAGCAGCAGAGGGGGTGAATCCTACAACCTTTTCAGACAGAAAATCGATTGAAATCTCAAAACGAGCCTTCCAACGAAATTTCATTTTAACCAAAAAAAATAAGTCTCAATTTAGAAAACGGAGACTTTACGATTTTTCAATCAATTTTGGTCGCAACTTGTTGTCGTTCACCCCCTCTGCTGCTAAATTTAACAAAAAATAATAAATGATTTTAACCGAATATTTGATCCAGTCCGATACGATATCGTGTCCGAGGGTCATGCAAATCATTTACGATGAAAATCCTTTCAGGATTTCACAAACAGACTTATTTGTAAAACTTCACCTTGTAAATCAATCAGATTATTGGACTGGTCAGTGAGTTTGAAATTAATTCTGGTTAATGAATTATTATGACATCGCATATAGACTGGATTCACCGGAGACTCAATAATTAGAAATCCTGGAGGAGCTGTTGGTGCAAATGAATACAAAATATATCCCTGCTGAGCTTGATTTGATCGTTCTAAATTTATTTGATAGCTTCCTTCGATAACATCACATACTAAATTGAGTGCTATCACCGACGAAATATTCACAATTTGAGGGGCAATATGGCTGCCACCACCATCTGGGTCATTATTATGTGTCAGGTTAGTTGTTTGTGGTTGTGATGTTGTTTTTTTCCATTCGTCATGAATTATTTTAAAACCAAAATCGATGGCATCATTGAGGGATTTTTGCAATCCTAAGATATTATATCCTGGTATTTTGAATGCTGGAATATCTTTGACGGGGATATTATATTCTGTCATAAATAAAGTTCTTGTTTCAGGACTACTGTCACCTAATACTTCTTGAATAATTTGTGAATGAAATGTTTCCATGTCATTGATGATTTTGTTACATATTTCTACAACGCTGATAAATTCATCTCGGGTGAGAATGCCGGATTTAAGGGATATTAGCAATCATGAAAAATTATTATTCATCGCTGTGAAATTTTCAGTGATTTTATCCTGTCGAATTAAGTAGGATTTTCTTTTAGTGGAAGGATCTACCAATTCATGAAAAAAATTCACTCTATTGTAATCACTATAGCCTTTTACTGGATTGTCAGATTGTATCCTGTCGGTGATATAATCATTTTTTTGTGGTTCTGGTAAATTAACGGTTTTTCCCGGGGGTGGTAATTCAGGCCATCCCAGTACGGTCCTTATTGAGCTTTGAAAGATATCTACGACGTAACCATCTGTGCTTATCTCAATGGCAGATGATAGTGTCGGCTCATGAACTGTTATAGCTATTTTTGATTCTTTTCCAGTAATCGATTTTATTCTACGTTGCAATTCAGCATTGATTTGTTCAATTTGGTATGATCCGGTTGGTATGGAAACAACGTTCCAGTCTGGGGTTCCGTCGTCTTTATTCTTATACGAGAACACCAGTGAATTATTGGGTTGTTGACCACCAAATGATTTTGATCTGATATTAGGCCAATTGTGATACACTCGTAATTTTGCTAACGCGATTTCCTTCACGGGGACTGGGGTAGGGAAATTCACACTGAATTCTGGATTCGTTGATGTTATTGAGATCATGCTGGTTTATACTGGGTTTGTGTTCTCCACTATTTGTTGAAGTAATTCCATCTGTGTTGTCATTTTTATTATACTGTTGTTATCGCTCTAATTTTGACATCGCAGAATCATATATATCTACCATCGCTGAAAACTCACTATCTGATATAATTGTATCATCGATCGATGACGATATCAATGAGGATAATTGCGAGTATGCAGTGGATACAACATGAAATTGAATTATGTAGTCTTGTAGTTTTCGTTGGCTGCATGATGATATTTTTTTTGTTATTATTGAAATAATTCCAGCGATTGTTGTTGCCGCAGAAATGCAAATTGGAACAGCTATCGGGGCCATCATTGTCACTGAAGACAGTATAATACCAGCTCCGGTGATTACACCACTCACAGCGTACACAGTAACATCAATTGCGGTAATTCTTCGTTGGTATTTTTTTATTTTTATTTGATACTCTTCAGTGAGGGTTTTGAGTCTATTTTGAAATTCTCTGACCTGATCATATCGATATTGCGATGATGAAATCATTTTATTTTTAAATCAGTTTACAATTTCAATTGAAACCGTTATTTACTTAAATCCGCTACGAATTCCATATACCATGTTGTTGAAACCCTAACCAAATTTTTATCAGTAGATGTTATTGTGAACTTTTCAGTTGTATCCTTGTCGATGATCGTTGAAATCGTATTATTGACCCCAGATGAACTCGACGATGAAATATTAAATTGAGTCGTTGTCACTAGTGTTAATCGATAAATACCTTTAACGGTTGCAGTGATATCTAATTTGTTGTTTGTAGGTGTCCACGCAAATGATCCGTGTTGGATCGTGTATACTACATTGTTGGTTTTCTCATGAGGAATTTTTGTTTTTTCAATAATTGTTATCATCCTCGAAAAATCATTTTTGATGGCTTCGATGAAGTTTTTCGTCTCATCGATGGATTTTTTAATATTAGGGAGTTTTATTTCAATTTTATCCAACGGGGTTCCAATAAATTTATCCACAATATTTCTTCGAAAATTTGAAAACTGTTTTCCGTGTTCTTCAATTCTAGATTGAAGTGTTGTTAGTTCCAACACAGAACTTTTTAATTCATCGTTGAGAGTTTTTAATCTATCTGTAATCGTCGAAAAAAAGTACACCCGGTTTGAGTTTACCCTGATCGGAAAATAACGCGATAGTATCCTCGATTGCGTTTCGTTGTTTAACCAAAATATCATCCAACGACACATTACTGCTTTTCAATTTACCCTGTTTGTCTTGAAATACAACTATTTCATTAGGATCAACACTTGTTAAGTTCAACGTCTCAGCTATTTCATCTTCGATTATTTTTTTTATATCACCGGTTGCAGTGCCATCGGGTTTGGGTTTCAAAGATCTCCCCCAAATATCAATCATGATATTTTATACATCTCTCTCTAAAAAGCGATTACTGGTGTATTCATTTACGACAATGTGTGGTGGTTTTCTAGATGCTGAAATAGCGTCAAGGACATTTAATACTTCACTGCCGCATATTGGTGGATCATTCATTTGTTGTGTTGGTAGCGTAGAATACCAAGTCTTCATTGGAAATTTTTTTATGTAACGCATAAACTCTTTTGGCGGTGCTAATCCATATGAATCAAAATAGACGATTGCCCGTGGATCAATAGCGTATGCAACCCAGTGAGTTCCAGGTCCGGTGCTGTTATCTAAATTAATAATACCTGTTTCAACATCATTGGGTTGTGCCGGCAACTGATCTTTCATAAAAACACCTCTGAAATTTTTAATCGCTAGTTTTTTAGCGGCATCCATTAAATCAAAATTGGACATTGGAACCATCGGTTCCTCAATTAATAAACCGTTCCTGGGATTCTCAGGCCTTTTCCGCTGTACCATGAATACGGGGTTCCTGGTAGTCTTAGACCCCTTCCCTTTTTTTATATCCTCGTCCCTTCTTCGGTTCATATGATTCAGCAATGCTCTGTACCGCTTTTGCCCCCAAGCCTCCAGCTGCCCCCAATGCGACTGCTTTTGCAACTGCTGGGGCCGCTGCCGCAAACAACGCTGGTAACGCAGCAAATAACGGGAATATACCGCCTGTTTTAATCATATTTTTGATAGCAGCCGCAGAAAGAGTAATCTGAACGCCTTTTTTTTGCTACAAGTGCATCATTGAAATGTTTTATTTGACGAGTTGTCAGCGATAATTTATTTGGACCACCAGTCATTTGATTAGGTTTCAGCGTGATTGTGGTTCCACATTTTTTAGCCGATTCTGATTGCAATTTTTTGACTTGACCGGGAGTTAACGCAACACTAATAACACTGTATGACATTATACATAATAGATTGATTCTAAATCGTAAAGCGATTCAATGGAAAATCGTTTACAATTTCAATTACATGTTTTCCACTGGTGCATCAATGATTCTCATTCTTCCTCCAACACCTTCAAGTAGCATTGATTTATCACTGAGAATGACAGCAACCGCTCTATAATTAGCAATACCATCAGGACGGATTACACCGGCTCTAAAGTGTATATCAACGACAGATTGTCTTGTTAAATCAAGATGTTCCAGTGAAAAGTAATAGATCGGATAGAGGCTTTTAAAATCCAATTGTGATATTTGCAAACCAGTATCCACATTTTGATCACGTGACATATATGACAATAGGTTATGATAGACACGTGCAATATGATTTTGACCGTAATCAAGTTGTAAATCCTCGGATGGTTCCTGCTGTCCGTTTATTCTCAGCGATACTTCATTAACACCTAACTGATCAAATATCATATGGCTTCGTTCTTGATTACCAACCCGCACATTATTCTGTAACGCTACAAATATATGACGTGGAGCTGAAACACCTTGTTTTGATGCCAGATGCTATGTGAATGTACCATCAACATTATCCTGTTTGATATCCGTAGTCACTGATAACCAACTCAACAACGAATTTCCTCCTTGATCCATAAATGATAGTAGTCGCTGTTCTTCTGTGATTGATGGAGTTAACACTGGCATCCATAATGATAGTTTTGTTAAAATGACTTTACCATCAGCAACACCAGCATCACGCCAGATTGCATCATTATCAGTACCCTTTCGTACTAACGCTACTGTATGCTTCGCTCCATAAATAACTTTTCGGACGTTTCTACAGAATCCAAATATATGATGCAGTGGAATCGCACATGAAAATTGTCGACGCTGTCCATGCAACGTTGCTACGCGTGTTGCAAACCCTAGGTTGTAGTTAGTAATATTATTTATGACATCAAAATCACCAGCTGGTCTTACATATCCGGCTGGTGCTGGATTAACTGAAGAAGCATGTGTTGCTTTTACTCTAGAATACTGGACGTGTTCAGGGTGATCAGTAATATCCTTAGAAAACATCATAGATGGACCCGCTGATCTTGTATAATCATCAAAATATCTCGCTAAACCTATGATTGTTGTGGACACATCAACTTCACGGTCAATGGATTCAATTTCTTTTCCATCAATGAGATATCTAGCGCTTTCAAATAGCGCCATGATCCCATTATTAACAAAACCGACTTTGATAGTCGGGTTATTGTCGTATGGGGTATTAGCTACAACATTGGTTACAAGTTCTCCTTCGATTTCGATAAATGCCTCACACGGTAGAAAATATTTACTGGTATCATGAACTTGAAGTTCAATTCGCGATCGGAGATCTGGCTGTACTGCGTGATAAGAATAAAATTGAAAATCGCGTACAGAATCATTCTTGAGCACTGGGGAATCCATATCAAATGCTGGATCAGGTGACCTTTTGAACATTTTATTCTATTTATCAAAGTCTAAATCGTGAAATCGTAAACGATTTTCATCGTAAAAGATTTTTCATCGTCGTGTTTTTTAAAGCCACTTCCCGCTATCATGTTTGCTATCGTGTTATTTTGGTCACTCGGAGTCACCAGCGATGCTAATTTTTCTTCCACTGCGTTATTTATAATTTTACTAACACTTGCAGGCATCTTTGCTGTAGATGGTAACGGTTTCTTTTTTCGTCTAACTAATGATGTTATTTTATTTTTCACGGCTGAAAACGCTTTTCCAGCAAGATCTCCAACGGTACTAATACCCTTATCACGAATAACATCAATGGCTTTCATTCCTAATTGTTTAGCTAACGGCATCACTTTTGGAGCCATTTTTGAAAATAATCCTAAAATGGTATCACCGAAACCATCTCCGTAATATGCTCTATAAACAGGCAATCGTGAGTTTACCACATAGACACTGGCTGGTTTATCATGGTTGTAGTGTATGATCATCTTATTATAAAAACACTAGTGTTTTCAATTGCTAGCAATTTCCAATTCAAAGAATTTTCGACTTAGTCACTGTAATAATCAGTATGATTTTCCGCTAACTCGTTAATGAAATCTCGATATGTTGCAATATCCATGATACCACCTTGAAATAACCGCCTGCAGATATCAGCTGCTTCATTAATTATTTCTGAAGAGTTATTTCCAGCTCGTTTTCCTCCGATGAGAACTTCTAATCGTGATATATCACTGAGAATATTACCAGGACATGAAACGCTAGCGTTTCCAACCAGACCACTCCCCAGAAATTTCTTCTCATCGTATGGCTGTCTTATTTGGAGTTGAAATTTTCTCTTGAAGTCTCTGTATTCCTTCATCCTTCTATCTAAACTCCCAGTATTTATTTCATACACTATATCAGCCCATTCATTATGTGACATTCTATAATCCGTATAATTGTCCCTGAAAAACTTCTCTTGTGAATCATAGCTGTTAGCAGCAAATTCACCTAAACTATCTATATCCTCATTGAGAATTCGTTTTTTAGCGCTCTCGGTAAATATAATTGATTTAGGTAGTCCACTAACTAGTTCTTCCTGAAATCCTTCAAATTTTCGTTCTGAAGCGGTTGATATATCCTGAGGAAGTGTTTTTAATGATTGTTTTGTTTGTTTAGTTCTTTTTGCTATTTTTTCTAACACAGGGAGAAAAGTCTCTTCTTGTTTTTTTCCTTGTTCAGAGATTGTTGACACTATCTGTTTCGTTGTTGTAGTTATTGGTTTAAACAACTCTTCAGATCACTCAGCAAAATCAGTCTGAAGACTCTGTCGTTCTTGCAGTTTATTTCTTACAGAGTTGCGAATTGGTATAAATCTCTTAATTGCATCTAGTCGTTCACGAGCCAATCGGGTCGTTAATGCTTCATTGACCATTATTTGAAATTGTAAACAATTTTTCAATTGTAAAACAATTTTTCAATCCGACCTAACACCACCGAGGAAGTGTTATTTTGACATTTTAAGGGCGTTATCATTGATGAGGGAAGTGTGGAAATTGTATAAAAAATAATTAATACCACACTTCCCTCATTTTTTTATACACCAATAACATGTCGGATGATTTTTAACACCACCGTGGAAGTGTTATTTTGATGTTTTAGCGGCGTTATCATCGATGGGGAAAGTGTCATAATTGCTATAAAAATATATAATACTGACACTTTCCCCACTTTTTTTTAATCAATGACATGTAGGATGATTTTTAATACCACCGTGGAAGTGTTATTTTGATGTTTTAAGGGCATTATCATGTTTGTGGAAAGTGTGGAAATTGTATAAAAAATAATTAATACCACACTTTCCACATTCTATTTTGATATGTCGGATAATTTTTGATACCACCGAAAAAGTGTTATTTTGACATTTTAAGGGCATTATCATTGATGGCGAAAGTGTGGAAATTGTATAAAAAATAATTAATACCACACTTTCGCCATTTTTTGACATGTCGGATGATTTTTAACACGATCATGGAAGTGTTATTTCATCCTATAACAGCTTCTATCAGGTATGGGGAAAGTGTCATAATTGCTATAAAAATATATAATACTGACACTTTCCCCATCACAGACATGTCGGATGATTTTTAACACAGTCATGGAAGTGTTATTTCATCCTATAACAGCTTCTATCAGGTATGAGGAAAGTGACCAAATTGCTATAAAAATATATAATACTGTCACTTTCCTCATCACAGACATGTCGGATGATTTTTAACACAGTCATGGAAGTGTTATTTTGATGTTTTAACAGCTTCTACCATCGATGGAGCAAGTCACATAATTGCTATAAAAATATATAATACTGTGACTTGCTCCATTCTATTTTGATCATCCATTAACGGCCCATCGATTTTTTATTTACTGATTTTGACATTTTCAATCAAAAAATGCTTAAAAAAAAATGAAAATCTCATTGAGATTTTACGGTCACAATCAAAAAATGATAAATGGTCGGGCAATCAAAATCGTTCATTTTCTTGAATTAACGCCCGTAGGTTTCTAATTTTAGAATTGACCTCCTTTTTCAATTCGTATTCGTTACCTAATTCTTTTCGTATCCCCTCTACGATAGTATATAACGGGACAAACACACTTATATCACTGGAAAATGCAAGAGAGTCTCTAATAGAATTCTGAATTCTTTTGATGAGCGCATACTTCTTTGGTAGCATATACTTGTTAGTGCTAACCCCGTATTCTATATCCTGAAAATCTGACTTGATTTGATCAGGATTCAAACCATCTGATAGTTCAATATTATGACTTTTCAATTTTAAAATTTCAACTATGATGCTACTCATATTTTCAGAATTCATTATTCTATAACAATGACATATCTCTAATTGAAAAATATGACGCATTAGACATAACTAAATTGAACATTTTGTCCGGTCTCTTTTGAAATGGCAGATCGATAAATCCCCTCTGCAACTTTTTGAACAGAAGATGGACAAATATCGAAGTGCCTACCGGCGCTTGTTATGCATTGAAAAATTGTTTCTTCATTAGTTGTTGTATTCAAAGATTTTACTGGTCTCACTTTTTTTCGAGTATTTTCCAGTCCCACCTCGTTTCAAATTCTCACTTTGTGTGATAGCTTGCAGATTTGATAAAGAATTATTCCTTGGATTACAATCCTTGTGATCGATAACAAAATCACCCTCGATCAATCCATAAAAACATTCAAATACGAAACGATGATTGAGATATTTCTTCTTTCCAACAGTAAACAACAAATACCCATGATTACTCACAAAACCGACCGGTTTCTGACAGTACCATCACTAGATGCTTCATAATTTGTAATCACAGGATGCTGTCTGAATTCTTGGTTCATTCGTATACTAATACTATTGTTTGTCTATTTCAGTGTTTGGTCTAATGATTACATCACTGGAGAATCTTTCAATGTAGTCTTGGGGGGTTCTTATGATTTTATCCTTGACGTTGTCAGGGTCAGGGACTTTTTCAGGGTCATAATTTTTTTATTGATTTTCCATTTTGTATTCTGTTATCATAATAACGCTTCAATTCCCTGTAACGCTTTCCACCACAAGCAATACACAATTGTGATTTCCCCCTGACCCCAACCCCACATCGAATACAGGGTAACGGACCAAGGCTTCCACGTCGAAAACTTTGCATATGATACCTACAGAACTCACTTCTGCATGATTTGTTACATGGGGTTACTGATCCAATCATGAGCCATTTGCAGTGATTCATTATACATAAATCTTTCATTTAAATGCTTGTTTTAAATATAGCATGAAGGAGTTAAAGAGATTACCGAAAATAACGCCCTTGAAAAATGCTCAATTCAATCCTGATAAGGAGTTTAAGAGATTATTGAAAATTAATCCTAGATTTAATCTCGATAGACCAAAAAAACGTCCAATAGACGGAAATATGAAGGATTTTAAGAGATTATTGAAAATTAATCCTAGATTAAATCTCGATAAACCAAAAAAACGTCCAATAGACGGAAACATGAAGGAGTTTAAGAGATTATTGAAAATTAATCCTAGATTAAATCTCGATAAACCAAAAAAACGTCCAATAGACGGAAACATGAAGGAGTTTAAGAGATTATTGAAAATTAATCCTAGATTTAATCTCGATAAACCAAAAAAACGTTTAATAGATGGTAACAAGAGATTATTGAAAATTAATCCTAGATTTAATCTCGATAAACCAAAAAAACGTTTAATAGATGGTAACAAGAGATTATTGAAAATTAATCCTAGATTAAATCTCGATAAACCAAAAAAAGTCCAATAGACGGAAACATGAAGGAGTTTAAGAGATTATTGAAAATTAATCCTAGATTTAATCTCGATAAACCAAAAAAACGTTTAATAGATGGTAACATGAAGGAGTTTAAGAGATTATTGAAAATTAATCCTAGATTTAATCTCGATAGACCAAAAAAACGTCCAATAGACGGAAACAAGAGATTATCAGAAATAACGCCCTGGAAAAATGCTCAATTCAATCTTGATATAATTTCTAATACACCAAAGAATAAAATTCTTGATACAGCCATGATTAGTAAAATCAGAGACTGTTTTAATGAATTCAAGCGTGATGGAGCATCTCACTGCTGGTCAACATTTCGAATTGATGGTGTTGTTGACGCTACCATGAATGATGAAAAAGCAGCAGTGATAATTTCACGTCTTGGGGAACAAAGAAATTTTTTTCGAATAAAATTCCTTATCCGTGATGATGGAAAATGGATCATTAGGGATAAATTTGAACCCATTCTCAAGGACAAAAAAACTGTCACTGTGAATCAGGATTCAAAACCAGGAATTTTGACTGGAATTGACAAACCATACTACGAAAGATCTTATCCTGTAACAGCAGTTGTTTACGGGATATATCCGCTCAATGAAAAACCTGATATTGCAAAACTAGCACCCATGAAATATTCGACAGTGCTCAATTGTGTAGCAGAACGAATAATGGAACACTTCACAAATGCGTCCCGGGGGAATAAACTAACTGATCTAAGACGAAAAAAAATAACCGAATGGGAACTGACAGTGAAACAGCATGGGGCAACAATTCAGGATATAACCAAATTAGAAATATCATTGAGATTTCCAATATCGGTAAGGACAATCACCGGTGAAGTATTATACGAATCGAAATATAATAAAAATGTAGCCCCAATTGAAATTATTGATCATAATGAACACGCGTGGTCATCTGCAGTAACAATATTTCCACGGGATAGAACCGTAAAATATATCCCCCAAACTCTGTTTGGAACCGAAGATTTTTTTTCAGAGCAGAAATTTTTTGATGCTATTTACCATTTGAGTAAAAAGGATCCTGTGTCGATGTGGCTATTTCATAGTACTTCAGACGAGGAATGTAGATTTGATCAGTTTGTAAGACCCAACGGAGAATTGTACCGTACTGAAGAACTGCATAATCAAATGAAAAAACTAGCTAGTGAGTTTTCACTGGAGGGGGAAGACAACGATCAATTATTAGCAAACTGTTTTACACTACCATCAATTGCAGCACATTTTGCTAGGAAGAAAAACGCGTGGAAACCAACACGAAGTGAGTTTTTATCAGATGTCAGATTGTCCTGTCTTGAATACAGCCATGGAGGGTCATGGAATACAAAATACGACCCTGAAACCATTATTTCAGTTGATATGATTGCGTGTTATCCAGGAAGTTTTCTCGGGTATGGAGAATGTGAGAAATATTTCAAACGATTTGGACACCCTACACACGAAATGACCCATGTTGCTATTAATGGACCACTGCCTGATTTTGATTTAACAGGATTCGCTCGTGTATTATCATTTGAATTGGCTGAGGGACTTCATCCGTGTAGTTATCTTTGGATTGGTAAACACATGTCTGAAAAACACTGGATGCCAATAGTGTTGTTACGGTATATGATTGATTGTGGGATGTTAAAATCATTGTCAGTGAAGCGATTATATCCTATCGAGCACAGAAATCAGTATGGTTACCACAACCTGATCTAGAAAAAATAATTAGCGAACAGCGAAAACTGTTTCCTGATTTTAATGAACAACAAATCATGGATTGGTCCAAACAGTTATTTGAAATCAGAAACAACGAAGCAAAAGATCTTGGACGAAGAATAATCGGTAAATTTACTCAGGGTGGCAAATACGACAATACAAGATATTCTTCACGATTGATTATAGACAATGCTGAATACGATTTTGTAATCGCGGATCTAACGAATAAGGGCCTATATGTTAATCGTAAGGACGCATTTATGTCCGATGGAACCAAATTGGGTACAATTGTTACCTACAACGATGGGTACAATCCTCAGTACACACATTTGAGAGCTTCTATGCTTGGTTATGCTTCTGTCAATTTATTTTCAATGATAAATAAATTTCCTAACACCGCAGTTAGAGTTGCAACTGATTCATTTTACATAAAAAGCGATATGGCTGATTTTATAAACGGTAGCAAGGCTACTGGCAACGAGAATTGGGGGTCATGGAGAATTAAGCGAGAAATGCTTCATGATTATATTCAATCAGCAGATGTTACGATTGAAAAAAATTATTTAGAAAGCAATCAGTGTTCAGAATTTTCTAATGCACCACCGATATCTGATCCAATATGCCGGTATAAAACAGTTTATTTAAACCGCTGTGGTGGGTCAGGAAAAACAACCCGGGCAATTGAATTATTCCGTGGGAAAAACCCAAACATGATTGTGCTAACACCAACTCACAGACTTGCAAGAGAGATGATACAGCGAGGAGTAAATGCCTGTACTTATCACAGTTTCTTTCGATGGAAGGGAGATAAGTGGACTCCTGAGCGTATGGGCGAAAAATTTATTCCTGAAATCATAATTTGGGATGAAATATGCACAGTGTCATTAGATGTATTAAAAATATTTCTCGAGTGGTTGTTATTGAAAAATACAAAAATCGTCATGTGCGGTGATCACGGACAACCCCCACCATTTGTCGGTGCATCCCCACATGAATGGCTAAAGGGTTTTGTAGACTATTATGAAGAAATTCACACGGATTATAGATCACTTGATAATGAATTAAAAGAATTTAAGAAACTAATCAGATTACAACCGAATAGAATTCAGTGTGAAATAGCGCGTGAAATAATTTCAGAAACTCCAATGAATGAGTTTTGGGAAACATGGAGAACAAATGATTTGATAATTGCAAGTAGAAAAATAGTCAGAGACACACTTCAGATGAAATTATTTGAATTGCATAAAGAAAGATTTGCAACACTTCCAGTGCCTCTTTGTTATAGGCCTTCGGATACACGAAAACAGAACATTGAAGTTGATATTCCAGGGCAGCGTGAAAAACAAATTCTCGTATTAAATGATATTGTGCTGGTTGATATCAATGTCGTTGAAGATGCATTGCGTGCTAATAAATCCCCGTGGACGCTAGGATACGCAGCAACAATACATTCTTCACAGGGTTTGACTATATCGGATACAATTGTTTGGATGGTAGATAATCGCATAGAATGGTCAAATTTAGTCTATCTTGCAGTATCCAGAGTATGAAGAATAAATCAGCTTCGAAGAATTGTCTTGACAGAGTCAGGCGATGATGACACAACAATGGATAATATTGATGTTAAAAATATTGATAAAAAACTCTCCGGTTACATACAACAAGACAAAAAAAAAAACAACGAGAATTTGATATTGATGCTGAATTAATAATCACTTTGAAGAAACAACAGAATAATCACTGCGCGAGTTGCAATTGTATAATGCGTTGGCAGTATTCGGATAAAGATCTTCGACAATTTACCGTAGACAGAAAAAATAACAGTCTCGGTCATGTTAGAAACAATGTGATGTTGGTTTGTCTTGAGTGCAATAGACGCAACGGCGTTAGTTAAGACCCCGTGGTGGTAATTGAGTATCCTCGGGTATCACTTGCAGTTGTTGTCTAGTAAATCCTCGTTGAGGGGCAGTTGAAACCAGTTTATAGACTGGAGGTCTACCCGTAGATCGTGTTATACTAGATATCTTGTGTGCAGTAACACTCCAAATAGGATCAGTAGCCCTTTTTCTGCCACCCTCAAGCTTTCCTGGTTCGTATAAATATCTCACGGTGACATTACTACCAAGAATTGGTTGGGAAACGCTATAATCTTTTTGTGAAATCCCTTGAATTTCCATTTTAGGTATAGACTTTTTTTTAATCGCGTTGATAGGTTTCATGTTGATTGTTCTAGTAATCTCGTTATTCAGTGCGATAATCACAGCTGGTAATCTTTTAACCCATCTTTTTTCTTGGATGAATTCTTTTGCGTATTGATATCCAAATAACCGCTCAGCAAGGGTTTTATTAAACCGTTCAACAATTGCCTGATCGCGATGTAACGCAGTATACCCCCGTCTGATGGTGACATTGTGATGTTTCATTGTAGATGCAACCACACCTTGAAATTCCTTGCCAGGATCAACTTGCAACAGATTTGGCCAGTGCAGAGGACCTCGTCGATAAATCCTTTCAAATGCAGAATCGACTTCAGTTGATTGTCACAGAATTAGGCGAAAATTGAACTGATTTTTGTTCTTCTTGAATTGCAAACGAAACTCACCATTTTCTTGATTTCGTCGTACACGCATTATCTGGGGTGATTAAGTGGTTTTCTCCAAGGTAAGTGGCGTGTAACGATTTGCATGTGCCAGTTTGTTATTTACATGAAATCCGAAATACTCGTTTCACGTGGTGCACGGCAAGCTCGATGTGATTTATGTTCACCTATAGAGAGTATATAAGGCGAGATATTTCTCATAATAATTACGGGAACCAAAATATCTAATCGAAGGATAGATAAGCTCGTCTTGCAATCTCCAGCCAAAGGGGTGAGTGTTAAATTTACATTTTCGTTTTATTGTGAATTTTATTCAGATTATCATTTCGTATAATGATGCTTTTATTGCAATTAAACGTGGAATATTTGGAATTACTAGTCACTATTAGACTTTAAATGCAATATCGTAATCTACGGCTTAGATTATTTTTGAGACAACTATTATTAGTCTGGTTTTGTTTATTGTAGCTGTTACCGTGTTTCTGATACTGTAGCTGACAATCGCTGTTACCATAGATCTGATAATCGCTGATACCGTAGATGTCAATGTTTCTGATACCGTAGATCTGATACCGTAGATCTGATACCGTAGATGTCAATGTTTCTGATACCGTAGCTGCTAACGTAGTTGATACCATTTCTGATACCGTAGCTGTTAACACATCTGATACCATCTTTTGATAAACGTCTTTGATATCGTCTGATTTGTTGTGGGACATCTATTATTTGTTCCGGAACATCTCTGTATAAATATCTGAATGTGATTGTGCCGTTAATTTGTGCAAACGGAATTGAAGTATCTGTCTGTGTGTCGAGCTGTCTGTTCGTCAACATCTGTGTAACGTGTAAATATCCGGAAAGCTAGAAGTCCGAGTGTCGGAGCTGTCTGAGTTGTAAAAACATCCGGGTCGACATCTAGGGTAGTGAGGAACCGTTGGTTCTGGTAGATGTTGTATGTTGTCTGAACGTATAACTGTGGTGGATCCGTGAAGGGAAACGTCCGATAATAGTATTGGTCAACCCTAGGTTTTCGGGGAAACTGGGAGACGATTCAACTGTTGCTGAATCGTGCGGTTATACGGGGTCGAGACACATATGTGTATTGAAATTGTAATACAATTTAATACATTGTTGTATTTGCATGCTTATGTCAGATCACAATAATATTTCAAGTGATCGCATAGATATCAATAAAAGCTAGCAACTTGATTGAATACAAGTATATGGTCGTGCTAGTTATCGCAATCCATCGTGCGATAGTATAGTTTGTCGTTTGTGTTCATTTTTCGTAATTTATACTTGCATTAATTTAACTTTCGTAAAGGATCCTTGGATCTGTGTATAGTCCAAGAGATCCCTTTACATCTGAGATTCCTTTTGTATTAATATTTAATTTGTTCATGTATTGTGAATGGTTGTGAGTGTAATTGTGGGTTGAGTGCATGAATTATTGTGTTGTTACATCTGTATTTTTTTCATTTATAATTTATTACATAAATTTATATTTTCTTTCACAAATTGTGTTTGTATTGTTCATTTAATCCACCCTCCTCTCGGTAACAATTCTGTTACAATGGTGTCAGAAGTGGGATCGTTGGATTAAGTGAACTGTCAATCATTTTTGTGAAGGTATACATTTAATGTTTATATTTGAGCGTGACCTTCTGTTAAGATAATACTCTAGTTGGAGTTTATTTTTGTTTAGTTTACCTAGGTCCGTGTGTCCAGTATAAACGTGTTTAAAGTATTGGTTTGGTTATATATCTATATTCATATTACAATTGTCATGTCATCCCTTAAGGACTTGGTTGCCTTAGGCAAAGAATTTGGATATGAAGGTGAAAGCTTAAGGAAATTTATTCAAGAAGAACAAGCCCGGGAAAGGGAGGAAAGGGCAAGGGCAAGGGAATTAGAAAGGGAATCCGAAGAAAGGAAATGGGCCTTTGAGAGGGAAAAGATAGAATTAGAGAAGCAGGCCGAAAAGGATAGGATAGGATGGGAAATGGAAGCGGAGCAAAAGCGAATAGAGTTAGATGAAAAAGCAAAGCAACGGGATCATGAGCGTAAGGTAGAATTAGCGACATCTGGAAGAGAATACGATTCTGCCTTTAGCAAATTAAGGGGCCCCAAATTACCTCCCTTTGACGATGAAAAAGATAACATGGATAGTTATCTTCATCGGTTTGAGCGGTATGCCGAAAACCAGAAGTGGAGTCAAAATGACTGGGCATTGCATCTTAGTGCGCTTTTAAAAGGTAAAGCGCTGGATGTATACTCTCGACTTCCTAGGGACGATGTGTTTAAGTACGACGTCCTAAAGGAAGCACTTCTCAAAAGGTACGAGCTCACTGAACGAGGATTTCGTAAAAAGTTCAGGTATAGCAAGCCCGATAAGGGAGAAACCTTTGGTCAGTTCACCGTCAGAATTGCGAACTATTTTGAGCGGTGGATTGAATGCGGAAAAGCGGTGAAAACGTTTGAAAGGTTGACTGATTTCTTGCTCAGAGATCAATTATTTAATACAGTTGGGCGAGAATTAGATCAATTTCTGAAGGAGAAAGTCTTCACGAACGTAAAAGATATGGCTAAGCAAGCCGATTTATTTGCCGAAGCTCATGGGGGAACCCAGAACGTGGTTTTGAAAGATTTTAAGTCTGGAAACCAGTCTGTGAGACCTATGCCTAGGGAGCCTGTAAAATCAGCTGAGGTAAAAAGGTCAGTTAGGAATCCAGTTTTTCAGCGTGTGCAATGTTTCTTGTGTAATGCATGGGGTCATGTTCAAAAAGACTGTCCTAAAAGAAAGGCACTTATACATAAGGTAGCAGTGGCTATACAAAGTAAAGGTATATCTGATAACATCGTACAGGTAGAACCTTGTATTCATTCGCTTGGCACGTGTTTATTTCCTGAAGCGCGTGTACCAACCGCGAGAGGGTTTGTCAACGGTCGAGAAGTCGTGGTATTGCGTGACACTGGTTGTACGGGCGTAGTAATCAAACGTAGTCTCGTGCAGGATAACCAAATGCTCGGGTGGGAATCCCCATGTATGTTACTTGATCAGACGATGGGTCGCATTCCCGTAGCAAGGATCACAGTAAAAACACCTTTCTTAACGGGAACTGTTGATGCCCTTTGTATGGACAATCCTATTTACGATCTGACGATCGGTAATGTTGAAGGTTCCCGTCTTCCAACCATGGCCGATTTTAAAATACCTTTGGCCCAGGCAGTCGAAACGCGAGCGCAAACACGGCGAGAGAAAACCGCGTTTCGTAAATTAATAGTCCCTGAATCGATCTCAGGAATTTCCCGCGATGATTTCAAACAAGAGCAAGAACGTGATGAATCCATCAGAACAATTGTTGAGAAAATCACGTCCGGCGCGATTAAACATTGCAAGCGTGGGGGTAGCTCGAGATTCGTACGCAAGAACGGATTAATTCATAGGGAGTTTAGCGCTCGGGAGGGTAAGAAGTATTGGCATGTGGTCGTACCCCAGAGATATAGATCTCAAGTACTTAGGGTGGCGCATGAGTCAAGCATGGCAGGACACCTAGGTAAGGCTAAGACCACTAGCAGGGTAGTCGCTGAATTCTACTGGCCCGGTGTTAATGGCGATGTCACACGGTTCTGTAGGTCGTGCGACGTATGTCAGAAAACCGTGTGTAAGGGAAGGGTCACAAGGGTGCCCTTGGGACAGATGCCATTAATAGATACACCGTTTAAAAGAGTGGCAGTAGATATTGTAGGACCAATACACCCAGTTACCGAAAGAAAGAATCGGTATATTCTTACTCTGGTTGACTACGCAACCAGATACCCTGAAGCCGTAGCGTTACCAACTATTGAAACGGAAAGGGTAGCTGAAGCATTAGTTGATATCTTCAGTAGGGTAGGGGTGCCAGAAGAAATCCTCACTGATTGTGGTGCCCAATTCACCTCTGACCTCATGGGTGAAATAAGTAGGCTGTTATCCATCAAACAGCTAAACACTACCCCATACCATCCGATGTGCAATGGACTGGTAGAGAAGTTTAATGGTACCCTGAAGAGCATGCTACGAAAGATTTCTTCGGAACGTCCGCAAGACTGGGACCGTTATTTAAACGCTGTTCTGTTCGCGTACCGTGAAGTACCGCAGGAAAGTTTAGGGTTCTCACCCTTTGAACTGTTGTATGGTAGAACAGTTCGAGGCCCGATGCGGATACTACGCGAACTATGGACTGGTGATGTCGCGAACGAGGAAATAAAAACGACTTACCAGTACGTTTTAGATCTAAGAAACAAACTTGAGAGTACATGCCAGATGGCACGTGACAAATTGATTAAATCGGGGCGCAGATATGCCAAGTATTACAACCGCAGAGCGCGTAATAGGAAATTTCTTGTGGGAGATCAGGTGCTATTGCTTCTTCCAACGAGTTCAAATAAGTTATTAGTCCAGTGGAAAGGTCCCTATGAAGTTAAAGAGGTAAAAGGTGACATGGACTATAAAATTGACATGGACGGGGATTTAAAAACATTCCATGCTAACATGCTCAAGTTATACATCAAGAGACAGAGCGACAATGTCAATAAGGGGAGTTGAAAATATAGGCGCAGACTACTTGAGTAGGGCATGATGGGAAATTTGTATGAATTTGCCCAGTAATAAAATCCAGTTTGTAGTATAACCAGTGTAAATGTTGTAAGATATCATCAGTAGTTATTTTTCTTCTATTCTGTGTTAGTTTTAAAAATGTGTACATTTTTATTCTTAGGGGGGAGGTATTGTCACAGAATTAGGCGAAAATTGAACTGATTTTTGTTCTTCTTGAATTGCAAACGAAACTCACCATTTTCTTGATTTCGTCGTACACGCATTACCTGGGGTGATTAAGTGGTTTTCTCCAAGGTAAGTGGCGTGTAACGATTTGCATGTGCCAGTTTGTTATTTACATGAAATCCGAAATACTCGTTTCACGTGGTGCACGGCAAGCTCGATGTGATTTATGTTCACCTATAGAGAGTATATAAGGCGAGATATTTCTCATAATAATTACGGGAACCAAAATATCTAATCGAAGGATAGATAAGCTCGTCTTGCAATCTCCAGCCAAAGGGGTGAGTGTTAAATTTACATTTTCGTTTTATTGTGAATTTTATTCAGATTATCATTTCGTATAATGATGCTTTTATTGCAATTAAACGTGGAATATTTGGAATTACTAGTCACTATTAGACTTTAAATGCAATATCGTAATCTACGGCTTAGATTATTTTTGAGACAACTATTATTAGTCTGGTTTTGTTTATTGTAGCTGTTACCGTGTTTCTGATACTGTAGCTGACAATCGCTGTTACCATAGATCTGATAATCGCTGATACCGTAGATGTCAATGTTTCTGATACCGTAGATCTGATACCGTAGATCTGATACCGTAGATGTCAATGTTTCTGATACCGTAGCTGCTAACGTAGTTGATACCATTTCTGATACCGTAGCTGTTAACACATCTGATACCATCTTTTGATAAACGTCTTTGATATCGTCTGATTTGTTGTGGGACATCTATTATTTGTTCCGGAACATCTCTGTATAAATATCTGAATGTGATTGTGCCGTTAATTTGTGCAAACGGAATTGAAGTATCTGTCTGTGTGTCGAGCTGTCTGTTCGTCAACATCTGTGTAACGTGTAAATATCCGGAAAGCTAGAAGTCCGAGTGTCGGAGCTGTCTGAGTTGTAAAAACATCCGGGTCGACATCTAGGGTAGTGAGGAACCGTTGGTTCTGGTAGATGTTGTATGTTGTCTGAACGTATAACTGTGGTGGATCCGTGAAGGGAAACGTCCGATAATAGTATTGGTCAACCCTAGGTTTTCGGGGAAACTGGGAGACGATTCAACTGTTGCTGAATCGTGCGGTTATACGGGGTCGAGACACATATGTGTATTGAAATTGTAATACAATTTAATACATTGTTGTATTTGCATGCTTATGTCAGATCACAATAATATTTCAAGTGATCGCATAGATATCAATAAAAGCTAGCAACTTGATTGAATACAAGTATATGGTCGTGCTAGTTATCGCAATCCATCGTGCGATAGTATAGTTTGTCGTTTGTGTTCATTTTTCGTAATTTATACTTGCATTAATTTAACTTTCGTAAAGGATCCTTGGATCTGTGTATAGTCCAAGAGATCCCTTTACATCTGAGATTCCTTTTGTATTAATATTTAATTTGTTCATGTATTGTGAATGGTTGTGAGTGTAATTGTGGGTTGAGTGCATGAATTATTGTGTTGTTACATCTGTATTTTTTTCATTTATAATTTATTACATAAATTTATATTTTCTTTCACAAATTGTGTTTGTATTGTTCATTTAATCCACCCTCCTCTCGGTAACAATTCTGTTACAATGGTGTCAGAAGTGGGATCGTTGGATTAAGTGAACTGTCAATCATTTTTGTGAAGGTATACATTTAATGTTTATATTTGAGCGTGACCTTCTGTTAAGATAATACTCTAGTTGGAGTTTATTTTTGTTTAGTTTACCTAGGTCCGTGTGTCCAGTATAAACGTGTTTAAAGTATTGGTTTGGTTATATATCTATATTCATATTACAATTGTCATGTCATCCCTTAAGGACTTGGTTGCCTTAGGCAAAGAATTTGGATATGAAGGTGAAAGCTTAAGGAAATTTATTCAAGAAGAACAAGCCCGGGAAAGGGAGGAAAGGGCAAGGGCAAGGGAATTAGAAAGGGAATCCGAAGAAAGGAAATGGGCCTTTGAGAGGGAAAAGATAGAATTAGAGAAGCAGGCCGAAAAGGATAGGATAGGATGGGAAATGGAAGCGGAGCAAAAGCGAATAGAGTTAGATGAAAAAGCAAAGCAACGGGATCATGAGCGTAAGGTAGAATTAGCGACATCTGGAAGAGAATACGATTCTGCCTTTAGCAAATTAAGGGGCCCCAAATTACCTCCCTTTGACGATGAAAAAGATAACATGGATAGTTATCTTCATCGGTTTGAGCGGTATGCCGAAAACCAGAAGTGGAGTCAAAATGACTGGGCATTGCATCTTAGTGCGCTTTTAAAAGGTAAAGCGCTGGATGTATACTCTCGACTTCCTAGGGACGATGTGTTTAAGTACGACGTCCTAAAGGAAGCACTTCTCAAAAGGTACGAGCTCACTGAACGAGGATTTCGTAAAAAGTTCAGGTATAGCAAGCCCGATAAGGGAGAAACCTTTGGTCAGTTCACCGTCAGAATTGCGAACTATTTTGAGCGGTGGATTGAATGCGGAAAAGCGGTGAAAACGTTTGAAAGGTTGACTGATTTCTTGCTCAGAGATCAATTATTTAATACAGTTGGGCGAGAATTAGATCAATTTCTGAAGGAGAAAGTCTTCACGAACGTAAAAGATATGGCTAAGCAAGCCGATTTATTTGCCGAAGCTCATGGGGGAACCCAGAACGTGGTTTTGAAAGATTTTAAGTCTGGAAACCAGTCTGTGAGACCTATGCCTAGGGAGCCTGTAAAATCAGCTGAGGTAAAAAGGTCAGTTAGGAATCCAGTTTTTCAGCGTGTGCAATGTTTCTTGTGTAATGCATGGGGTCATGTTCAAAAAGACTGTCCTAAAAGAAAGGCACTTATACATAAGGTAGCAGTGGCTATACAAAGTAAAGGTATATCTGATAACATCGTACAGGTAGAACCTTGTATTCATTCGCTTGGCACGTGTTTATTTCCTGAAGCGCGTGTACCAACCGCGAGAGGGTTTGTCAACGGTCGAGAAGTCGTGGTATTGCGTGACACTGGTTGTACGGGCGTAGTAATCAAACGTAGTCTCGTGCAGGATAACCAAATGCTCGGGTGGGAATCCCCATGTATGTTACTTGATCAGACGATGGGTCGCATTCCCGTAGCAAGGATCACAGTAAAAACACCTTTCTTAACGGGAACTGTTGATGCCCTTTGTATGGACAATCCTATTTACGATCTGACGATCGGTAATGTTGAAGGTTCCCGTCTTCCAACCATGGCCGATTTTAAAATACCTTTGGCCCAGGCAGTCGAAACGCGAGCGCAAACACGGCGAGAGAAAACCGCGTTTCGTAAATTAATAGTCCCTGAATCGATCTCAGGAATTTCCCGCGATGATTTCAAACAAGAGCAAGAACGTGATGAATCCATCAGAACAATTGTTGAGAAAATCACGTCCGGCGCGATTAAACATTGCAAGCGTGGGGGTAGCTCGAGATTCGTACGCAAGAACGGATTAATTCATAGGGAGTTTAGCGCTCGGGAGGGTAAGAAGTATTGGCATGTGGTCGTACCCCAGAGATATAGATCTCAAGTACTTAGGGTGGCGCATGAGTCAAGCATGGCAGGACACCTAGGTAAGGCTAAGACCACTAGCAGGGTAGTCGCTGAATTCTACTGGCCCGGTGTTAATGGCGATGTCACACGGTTCTGTAGGTCGTGCGACGTATGTCAGAAAACCGTGTGTAAGGGAAGGGTCACAAGGGTGCCCTTGGGACAGATGCCATTAATAGATACACCGTTTAAAAGAGTGGCAGTAGATATTGTAGGACCAATACACCCAGTTACCGAAAGAAAGAATCGGTATATTCTTACTCTGGTTGACTACGCAACCAGATACCCTGAAGCCGTAGCGTTACCAACTATTGAAACGGAAAGGGTAGCTGAAGCATTAGTTGATATCTTCAGTAGGGTAGGGGTGCCAGAAGAAATCCTCACTGATTGTGGTGCCCAATTCACCTCTGACCTCATGGGTGAAATAAGTAGGCTGTTATCCATCAAACAGCTAAACACTACCCCATACCATCCGATGTGCAATGGACTGGTAGAGAAGTTTAATGGTACCCTGAAGAGCATGCTACGAAAGATTTCTTCGGAACGTCCGCAAGACTGGGACCGTTATTTAAACGCTGTTCTGTTCGCGTACCGTGAAGTACCGCAGGAAAGTTTAGGGTTCTCACCCTTTGAACTGTTGTATGGTAGAACAGTTCGAGGCCCGATGCGGATACTACGCGAACTATGGACTGGTGATGTCGCGAACGAGGAAATAAAAACGACTTACCAGTACGTTTTAGATCTAAGAAACAAACTTGAGAGTACATGCCAGATGGCACGTGACAAATTGATTAAATCGGGGCGCAGATATGCCAAGTATTACAACCGCAGTCAATGGTCAATATCATCTGTAATGGTTAAAGTAGATAATATCAATTGGTAACCGGATATATTTTCTTGTCTTATTGGTTATATATGGTATGTAGCTATTAATCAGTAAAACGTACTGGACAGAATCAAATGAATTGGTAACTGATGTATTTATTACTACGAAACCAGATATTAAGTCCTAAACCCGTATTTTTATTACTACGAAACCAGATATTAAGTCCTAAACCCGTATTTTTTAAGCTTATTACTTGCTTGAAAGAAATCTACCATAAATACATAAACGATATCGAATACAAAGTAAAGGATATTCGTCCATTTTAATTCGAAAAGTATAAATTAGAATGATAGCTCATTATGCAAGTTATTAATAGAATGATAGCTCATTATGCAAGTTATTAATAGAATGATAGCTCATTATGCAAGTTATTAATAGAATGATAGCTCATTATGCAAGTTACTAATAGAATGATAGCTCATTATGCAAGTTATTAATAGAATGATAGCTCATTATGCAAGTTATTAATAGAATGATAGCTCACTATGCAAGTTATTAAACGTGTTCTCATGGTCAAAAATGTTATCGCTTTTCTCTCTTAAACCTTTTATTTTAATTGTTCTGTTTATTGTAAAACTCAGAATGAACATGTATGTGTTTTACACGGTTTAAACTGTATCCGTGTTTAATTGTAAATCAATTATTTCACATAATGTTTAGTCTTTAAAATCAATACTGGTCTTCAGTGCAAATTTTTTCTCTTCCTGGTCTGGTTTAAAAATATGTGATGGATGTTAACTTCCATTCTACATTATTTATAATTACTCTTACTCCTTTTAGTCTTAATCCATCAACACTTCGCTACAGTACGCCGATTTTATTAAACAGATCCCGATTTTTATATTCCTTGCCATTTTAGCAGTGAGTTAATTTTTATCATTTATAAATTATCATCGTTTAGAGTCTTTAATCTTCTCACTAAGTCTGTAATTGATACATCAGAGGTAGTTTAAATAGATCTAATATCAATTGCACTCGCATTCAGTTTGTTTCATTTAACTTTTCTCATCGAAATTATTATTTTATTAGCTGTGACACGGATTCTTGGAAGTAGTAGTGTCTTATCCTCCAGTTTACATAATACCTTTAAAAATATCGAATCAGTTTTCTACAGAGCCAGTTAGAAAGCACCTGTAAGCCAATCAGTACCGCCGTAAGGATAAGTCGGTAAAACCTGTGAATTTTATGCACATACAAAACCCTCCTGGTATGTTTTCAGCTCTTCGCACTAACCAGCTTTGCTGACGTTGGGACATTCTTTATGTACAGGTCTAATTTGCAGCATCACTCCTAGTTTGTAGCGAGCAGCACAATGGATATTTAATTGACGATGACACTTTCTGAATTTCACATTTTATCTTTTTTCAGACATTATTAGGTTGTCTACACTGTAACTTAATCGTTGTCTGATCTCAATACGTTTCTGGTGCATTGAAAAAAAGTTTTAGAGTTATATTTCTGTCAATCATGTTTTTTTTAGTAGGATTGTGTGTTTGGCCCTGTTAAATGTTATGCTTCCTCAGTATATGAAGAACAGAAAAGAATCGCTACAACCGTTTTCGTACCCACTCCCGAATTAGAGGGGCTTCAGATGCTATTTCACCCGAGACCCTTCAATTATATGTGACCTTTAAGGAAATGTTCATAATAAAAGGCATTCCTCTTTCACTAAATGTCTGCATATTATCGAGATTCTAAGCCATCGCTACAAATATATGGTCTAAAACTAAGTAACAGACTGAGAAAAACCCAACAAGTCTAGGAAAATTCAAGCAATGTATTTCCTAGAATACAAAGTGAACATTTATAAGAAACTTACAGTATTGTGAATTCAATCCCAAATAGTTATAAACGTAATAAAAGATTGTTCAAAATAAAATGGTCCTTTACTTCGCATATTCGATGTGTGTGTGTGTGTGTGTGTGTGTGTGTGTGTGTGTGTGTCTAATGTAACATTTTCTGATATAAGCACTTATTTTCATATATTGACACAGAACTGGATTTTATGTTCTCCAGTCGGATAGCTATGTAGAACTGAATTTGTCCTTACTTGCATCATTCTCCTTGAGATTAAAAGCTTAAAATACGTATTGATCCCGCCATTCTTCGGTCATACATTGATTATTTTTCCGCACGCTTTGATCCATACGGATACAATGTTCATTGAAGCCTAAATAGATTTTCTTCCAAGAAAAATTTGGCAAATGGACCGGAATCGGTTCATGTTGTTCATTTACTCATACTGAGAATTTCTGTACATATCGACCGACCATTTAATTGGAGGCGGGATGGGGATGGGGATGGGGGTGGGGATGGGGATGTAAATGTGGATGGGGTGGGGGTCGGGTGGGGATGGAGGTGGGGTGGGGATGGGGGAGCGGATGGGATATTTTCAAGAAGAAAAAAATTCCAGGCTCAGAAGTAGCATGAAAAAATAGTCAGCTCTGAAATGAAAACTTATTATATGCATTATTTTCTTATTGCCAGACTATTTATTAGATTCTAACAATAAATTTATCGACTAAAAAGAAAATTATTTGGGGAAGACGGTAATATTACAAAGTATTTGATGAATACTCAGAAATGACAATTAAATTACAACCAAGCACGCTCTGGCTGTGAACTGCTGATTGAAATTCACTTTGGTTGTATTTTATCTTGTTTTGTCTTCATTATTTACTTTATAAGGTGTTTTTGATCGTATCAATGCCATAAAACAATTTTTTCTATACACAAATATTCAAACCAATTTCTTTATGCGAAAAAGACGTTCTTCTTGGTTGTTCATACAAAACAAATAAACATCTGTCATATTTACACAGCAGACATCATAGCGACATGGCTGAAAAATTGTTAAAGCTAAGTTAAAAATCCAAATCACAGACTCGCACACGTTATTGACTTCATCAATTTCCATTAATTATACATACAGTATATACTTAATTTTCAGTCGAATCTATATGCAAACTGTACAGAGCAAAATCTGCTGGCGTTCAATGCGGAGGCCGATACGAGTCCATGCAATTTGCTAGAAGTAATCACAAAAAGACACAGACCGCATTATATGAGGACAGATCAGTCAAAGTTGTTTGCAGTTTGACTCGAC
The DNA here is from genome assembly GCA_030141615.1 of Unio pictorum. NCBI lineage: Eukaryota > Metazoa > Mollusca > Bivalvia > Unionida > Unionidae > Unio > Unio pictorum. Next base: position 55,832 of record JARLTB010000379.1, on the reverse strand, counting down.
TTATAAGCGAGAATACGGTGAGCTGAGCTATTCTGGATGAGAGAGAGAGAGAGAGAGAGAGAGAGAGAGAGAGAGAGAGAGAGAGAGAGAGAGTTTGTTTCATTAGGATTTTTAACGTAGCTTTAACATTGTTTCAGTCATATCGATACGATGTCTGCAGTGAGGCATCTTATAGTGATGTCTAGCATTGGGGCATCATGCCGCAGACATATAGCATGATGTTCCGCCCAGTCACGCTATCCTAAAACAAGGATGACCAGTCCTAACACTAACCTCTTAATGCTGAACGCCAAGCGAGGTAGCTGTTAGTACCATTTTTGTAAGTCTTTAGTATGACTCAGCCAATGATCGAACCCACGAACTCCCGCATCCGAGGCGGACACTCTAACCACAAAGCCACTGGAGCGGTCTAAAGAAGTCATTAGCCTTTGGCAGAAATATTAATGTCTTAATAATCATTGCTAATATTTATTTGAATTATGAAAATGATTAATGTATTATTGTAAAGAAAAGAGTACAAGTAATAAAACATTCATTACTTGAGTGGTCTATTCTCTGTACAATTGAGACTTTCTTCTTTCATGTTTTAAAAAATATTTAAAAGAAGTTTGAATACTCTAATTAAAAACAAAAGAGACTTTATACTTGCAAATTCATAAAAATATTATTCTTCCCAAACGTTCTGAATCCCGAAAGATACATTTAATTCTGAAAATCTGGTAGGAAGATAAAATATTCGTAGGTTTTGAAGATTTCAAAGATAGTATCCCTATGAGATTAGGATCCATCTCCAAACGGTACTTCCAAAAAATAGTTGAAGATCTTGGTCAATGTCTAACGTATCAATCAAATCCAGAGCTTATTTAAGAGAGAACAAAACTACGGGATGATCAGTGCTGAAATAACACTGACAACTCTTTAAAAACGTGCACACATCTTTGCTACGTGGCGAATTATTGAACGAAAGGAAGAAATTGTATAAACCCTTATTAATATATTAAATTCGTGTACTAGAGTTTCGATTTTGGTTTACAACGATCCCCTAGCGTGAATAATGTATATTGTGTCGTATTCAAAATAGCGAGTTAGGTGCTTTTGATGTGACGAACCGAATGCCTTCGATGCACAGACAATACCTGCGTATAAAGACCTCACCGCTTGTAAAGCTCTTTACATTACGAATTGTCTTGTCAGACCGCGGTCTCCTATAAGGATTTGCACATCTCCAGCTACAGAGGTAGGCAATTTTAATCATTTCTCGTATATATGATAACACTATTTTACTACCGCGTCAATTTCTGCATGATTTGTAGCTTTGGTTTACACAGAATATTGCACACGTTTATATTCATGTTTACGACTTAGCGAAGGATTTTGTATTAGTAATAATAAGGCAAATTTTGTACCAAATGTTTAATACAGTAGGATTCTTATCAAGCAGGGTTGCGTTTATTTCTGAACTTTTTGTATTGTAATTAGTGTGTTAGTAATATAATCTTTATAACTTACTGTGTATAAGGTTATTATTCTTGTATGCCCGTGTCATATAAATAGTACACGGTATTGGATATGTTTTCAGCTGCCCAGTGTTTGGAAATGTCCAGAATATCCCGTGTTGTCCGGTGCTGTCTAGTGTCTGGAATGTCCAGCGTCCAATATGTCCGGTGATGTCCAGTGTCTGGAGTGTCCCAGCTGTAGAGCTGTCCAGTATTTGGAGTGTCTAGTATCTGGAATGTCCAAGTATGTGTCCGGTGCTGTCCAGAGTCTATAGTGTCCGGAGCATCCGGAAAGTGTCGAGCTGTCTGGGTTGTCCAGAGTGGCTAGAGAGACCCGAGCATACCAAATATCGGTAGGATCGAGGTCTACGTGGTGCAATCACAGGAATTATTCGTAAAAGCTGTAAAGCTGAAATTTCGGGGTTAGTAAAACCCATTGTAACTTTAGGGACTGTAAAGATAAGTTATATATCTGTCTTTTCTCGTTTGCATAATTTCACTACGAGTGCATTTATTACTACACGAGTAAAATTCTACATTGATTGCTAGCTGAGTAAACTATATATAGCTTTCCATTGTTTAGTTACTGTGAATCATTCACGACTTATGTTTAGTCTTTTGTAGAATAAATTTTGTTTGTATTTTTCTTTATTACATTTGTGCGTTATTGTGTTAATAATCCAATATTTGGATTAAATGCACAAGCACGTATTCATAATTTATTTGCTTATTCAAGTCATTCATCATTAAACATTGTATTTATATCATCGTCAAAAGTGTTATGTTGTGAATCCGAAAAATCCCACCCGATTATCTTGTTACAACCAGAGTGTCTAGAAGTGCACGAGAATATGCTAGATACTGACACTGGGATCGACAGATGGAGAGATTTAAATCGTCCCTCATCCGGGTCTTTTAGTCGATATAATTTATAATAGGAATATGTGTGCTTCTAATTGCTAAGCTTGTAAAAACGTGACTCGTTTTGTGTTTCTGTCTTCCGATTGAGAAGCTTCTAATGGAAATTATACGAAAAATCAAAAAGGATAGAAAATTGTAGAAATCTTCAACAAAAAACATCATTAACTCGAAAAGAAAATCTTTTAAAAAAAACAAAATAAATTAAATTTCATTCGGCATTTTTTTGGGTTGTATTTTTCGTGTTTTTGGTGTGTTCGTGGGGAGGGGTAAAGATATTTTTAGGTTAATGTAATTACATGAATATAAGTAACTAAGCAATAGCAATTACTGTTTAGTCGTTAATACATAATAATTATCTAAACATCCTTTTCAGAATTCGCAACAGCCAAGCGGCATAATCTCAGAGCACCCTGTCTTTCATATTTACACAATGCGGGTACAAACCATTATATTCACAAAATCTCGATTTTTGGGCGAGAATCTGGCTTAAGGTCTAAGTTTGTTGCATGCAATTGTTTGATGTATGGGACATCCATTCAATGTTATCTTCCAATTTCTTCTGGATAATATACGGTACATGATCTTAGATTATTATTTAATTCTCTGGAAGTAATGATTCTCCGGGATAAAGCGTTTAATTTACATTTTTCTGTGTAAATTTCCGATGAGTGTACTTCATTTAAATAACTTGTGTCATACATCAAAACCAATTTCTTCCTTTTTATTGCAAAAATGCCACATCGGAAATGATTAGTGATCGGAGAAGAGCTAACGGAACACTGTAATTACAGTTGGTAAGTGCTTTAGCAGCATTATTTTGGATTCTTTCTTTTATTGGACTAACAATACAGCTAAAATGTTGATTTAAATGTGTGCATTACTTTATCTAGTTTGAAGAGAGAATAACATTAAATGCTAATGAGGCAGCCGCCTGCTGTAGATTTCTTTTCGATTCTTCCTCTTGATACACAAGACTTCATGGACACAAAGGTATTATGCAACCAAATTTGATATTTAAAAAATCTTAATGTATGATCCTTTAATTTCTCTTGAAACAATGTAAAAAAACGCACTCTTTGAGGAAGAATTAATGCGAAAGACTTACTCTGTGTTGTATTTTTAACTTAGCTTTAACAATTTTTCAGTTATATCGCTACGATGTCTGCGATGTGAGTTTGTAGTGACGTCTATAGCACAGGGGCATCATGTTTCACCCAGTCAAATTATCCTAACAGCAGGCCGGCTAGTCCTAACACTAACATCTTAATGCTGTGCGCCAAGCGAGGCAGCTGTTAGTACCATCTTTGTAAGTATTTGGTATGACTCGGACGGTGATCGAACCCACGACTTCCCGCATCTGTGTAGGACGCGCTAACCACTAAGCCACCGAAGCGGTACACTATGTAAGGGTGAATTATGTTAAAGACGCTAAGGGAGAAATAATGTAAATGACACTGTGTAAGGCTGAATTATGTGAAAGACACTCTCTAAGGGAGAAATAATGTAAATGACACTGTGTAAGGCTGAATTATGTGAAAGACACTCTAAGGGAGAAGTAATGTAAATGACACTGTGTAAGGGGCATTTCATATGAAAGACAAGCTTTATAAGGGACAATTTAAGTTGAATGACACTCTGTAATGAACAAGAAGGTTGAATGACACTCTGCAAGGAATAACTAATGTGAAAGACACTATGGGAAAGAGAGAATTAATGAGAAAGACACTCTTAATTTGAGAATTGATGTGAAAGACACTCTAATTGGGACAATTAATGTGAAAGACACTTTGTAAGGGTTAATTAATGTGAAAGACACTCTGTAAGGGACAATTAATGTTAAAGACACTCTGAATGGGACAATTAATGTGAAAGACACTTTGTAAGGGTTAATTAATGTGAAAGACACTCTGTAATGGACAATTAATGTGAAAGACTCTGAATGGGACAATTAATGTGAAAGACACTCTGTAAGGGACAATTAATGTGAAAGACTGTAAGGGACAATTAATGTGAAAGACTGTAAGGGACAATTAATGTGAAAGACACTCTGAATGGGACAATTAATGTGAAAGACACTTTGTAAGGGTTAATTAATGTGAAAGACACTCTGTAATGGACAATTAATGTGAAAGACTCTGAATGGGACAATTAATGTGAAAGACTGTAAGGGACAATTAATGTGAAAGACTGTAAGGGACAATTAATGTGAAAGACACTCTGAATGGGACAATTAATGTTAAAGACACTCTGAATGGGACAATTAATGTGAAAGACACTCTGAATGGGACAATTAATGTGAAAGACACTCTGAATGGGACAATTAATGTGAAAGACACTCTGTAAGAGACAATGTGAAAGACACTCTAAGAGACAATAAATGTGAAAGACACTCTGTAAGAGACAATTAATGTGAAAGACACTTTGTAAGGGTTAATTAATGTGAAAGACATTATGTAAGGGACAATTAATGTGAAAGACACTCTGAATGGGACAATTAATGTGAAAGACACTCTGTAAGGGACAATTAATGTGAAAGACACTCTGTAAGAGACAATTAATGTGAAAGACACTCTGTAGGGGACAATTAATGTGAAAGACACTCTGTAAGAGACAATTAATGTGAAAGACACTTTGTAAGGGTTAATTAATGTGAAAGACATTATGTAAGGGACAATTAATGTGAAAGACACTCTGAATGGGACAATTAATGTGAAAGACACTCTGTAAGGGACAATTAATGTGAAAGACACTCTGTAAGAGACAATTAATGTGAAAGACACTCTGTAGGGGACAATTAATGTGAAAGACACTCTGTAAGGAACAATTAATGTGAAAGACACTCTGTAATAGACAATTAATGTGAAAGACACTCTGTAAGGGACAATTAATGTGAAAGACACTCTGTAAGGAACAATAAATGTGAAAGACACTCTGTAAGAGACAATGTGAAAGACACTCTAAGTTTGTTTGTTTGATTAGGATTTTTAACGTAGCTTTAACAATTTTTCAGTCATATCGCTACGATGTCTGCAGTGAGGCAGTTTATAGTGATGTCTAGCACTGAGACATCATGCCGCAGACATGTAGCATGATGTCTCACCCAGTCACATTATCCTGACACCAGGCCGACCAGTCCTAACACTAACCTCTTAATGCTGAGCGTCAAGCGAGGCAGCTGTTAGTACCATTTTTGTAAGTCTTTGGTATGACTCGGCCGGGGATCGAACCTACGACCTCCCGCTTCCGGGGCGGACGCTCTAACCACTAGGCCACCGGAGCGGTTTAAAGACACTCTAAGAGACAATAAATGTGAAAGACACTCTAAGAGACAATAAATGTGAAAGACACTCTGTAAGAGACAATAAATGTGAAAGACACTGTAAGGAACAATTAATGTGAAAGACACTCTGTAAGGGACAATTAATGTGAAAGACACTCTGTAAGGAACAATTAATGTGAAAGACACTCTGTAAGGGACAATTAATGTGAAAGACACTCTGTAAGAGACAATAAATGTGAAAGACACTCTAAGAGACAATAAATGTGAAAGACACTCTGTAAGAGACAATAAATGTGAAAGACACTGTAAGGAACAATTAATGTGAAAGACACTCTGTAAGGGACAATTAATGTGAAAGACACTCTGTAAGAGACAATTAATGTGAAAGACACTCTGTAAGGAACAATTAATGTGAAAGACACTCTGTAAGAGACAATTAATGTGAAAGACAATCTGTAAGAGACAATTAATGTGAAAGACACTCTAAGAGACAATAAATGTGAAAGACACTCTGTAATAGACAATTAATGTGAAAGACACTCTGTAAGGGACAATTAATGTGAAAGACACTCTGTAAGGAACAATTAATGAGAAAGACACTCTGTAAGAGACAATTAATGTGAAAGATTCTGTAAGAGACAATTAATGTGAAAGACACTCTGTAAGGAACAATTAATGAGAAAGACACTCTGTAAGAGACAATTAATGTGAAAGACACTCTAAGAGACAATTAATGTGAAAGACGCTCTGTAAGAGACAATTAATGTGAAAGACACTCTGTAAGAGACAATTAATGTGAAAGACACTCTGTAAGAGACAATTAATGTGAAAGACACTCTGTAAGAGACAATAAATGTGAAAGACACTCTGTAAGGGACAATTAATGTGAAAGACACTCTGTAAGAGACAATTAATGTGAAAGACACTCTGTAAGAGACAATAAATGTGAAAGACACTCTGTAAGGGACAATTAATGTGAAAGACACTCTGTAAGAGACAATTAATGTGAAAGACACTCTGTAAGGGACAATAAATGTGAAAGACACTCTGTAAGGGACAATTAATGTGAAAGACACTCTGTAATAGACAATTAAGGTGAAAGACACTCTGTAAGAGACAATTAAGGTGAAAGACTGTAATGGACAAAAAATGTGAACGACACTCTGTAAGAGACAATTAAGGTGAAAGACACTCTGTAAGAGACAATTAAGGTGAAAGACACTCTGTAAGGGACAATTAATGTGAAAGACACTATGTAAGGGACAATTAATGTGAAAGACACTCTGAATGGGACAATTAATGTGAAAGACACTCTGTAAGGGACAATTAATGTGAAAGACACTCTGTAAGGGACAATTAATGTGAAAGACACTCTGAATGGGACAATTAATGTGAAAGACACTCTGTAAGGGACAATTAATGTGAAAGACACTCTGTAAGAGACAATTAAGGTGAAAGACACTCTGTAAGAGACAATTAATGTGAAAGACACTCTGTAAGAGACAATTAATGTGAAAGACACTCTAAGAGACAATAAATGTGAAAGACACTCTGTAAGAGACAATTAATGTGAAAGACACTCTGTAAGGGACAATTAATGTGAAAGACACTCTGTAAGGGACAATTAATGTGAAAGACACTCTGTAAGAGACAATTAATGTGAAAGACACTCTGTAGGGGACAATTAATGTGAAAGACACTCTGTAAGGAACAATAAATGTGAAAGACACTCTGTAAGAGACAATGTGAAAGACACTCTAAGAGACAATAAATGTGAAAGACACTCTAAGAGACAATAAATGTGAAAGACACTCTGTAAGAGACAATAAATGTGAAAGACACTGTAAGGAACAATTAATGTGAAAGACACTCTGTAAGGGACAATTAATGTGAAAGACACTCTGTAAGGAACAATTAATGTGAAAGACACTCTGTAAGGGACAATAAATGTGAAAGACACTCTGTAAGAGACAATTTATGTGAAAGACACTCTGTAAGGAACAATTAATGTGAAAGACACTCTGTAAGAGACAATTAATGTGAAAGACAATCTGTAAGAGACAATTAATGTGAAAGACACTCTAAGAGACAATAAATGTGAAAGACACTCTGTAATAGACAATTAATGTGAAAGACACTCTGTAAGGGACAATTAATGTGAAAGACACTCTGTAAGGAACAATTAATGAGAAAGACACTCTGTAAGAGACAATTAATGTGAAAGACTCTGTAAGAGACAATTAATGTGAAAGACACTCTGTAAGGAACAATCAATGTGAAAGACACTCTGTAAGAGACAATTAATGTGAAAGACACTCTAAGAGACAATTAATGTGAAAGATGCTCTGTAAGAGACAATTAATGTGAAAGACACTCTGTAAGAGACAATTAATGTGAAAGACACTCTGTAAGAGACAATAAATGTGAAAGACACTCTGTAAGGGACAATTAATGTGAAAGACACTCTGTAAGAGACAATTAATGTGAAAGACACTCTGTAAGAGACAATAAATGTGAAAGACACTCTGTAAGGGACAATTAATGTGAAAGACACTCTGTAAGAGACAATTAATGTGAAAGACACTCTGTAAGGGACAATAAATGTGAAAGACACTCTGTAAGGGACAATTAATGTGAAAGACACTCTGTAATAGACAATTAAGGTGAAAGACACTCTGTAAGAGACAATTAAGGTGAAAGACTGTAAGGGACAAAAAATGTGAACGACACTCTGTAAGAGACAATTAAGGTGAAAGACACTCTATAAGAGACAATTAAGGTGAAAGACAATCTATAAGGGACAATTAATGTGAAAGACACTCTGTAAGAGACAATTTATGTGAAAGACATTCTGTAAGAGACAATTAATGTGAAAGACACTCTGTAAGAGACAATTTATGTGAAAGACACTCTGTAAGAGACAATTAAGGTGAAAGACACTCTATAAGAGACAATTAAGGTGAAAGACACTCTGTAAGAGACAATTAATGTGAAAGACATTCTGTAAGAGACAATTTATGTGAAAGACACTCTGTAAGAGACAATTAAGGTGAAAGACACTCTATAAGAGACAATTAAGGTGAAAGACACTCTGTAAGAGACAATTAATGTGAAAGACACTCTGTAAGAGACAATTTATGTGAAAGACACTCTGTAAGAGACAATTAATGTGAAAGACACTCTGTAAGAGACAATTAAGGTGAAAGACACTCTGTAAGGGACAATTAATGTGAAAGACACTCTGTAAGAGACAATTTATGTGAAAGACACTCTGTAAGAGACAATTAAGGTGAAAGACACTCTATAAGAGACAATTAAGGTGAAAGACACTCTGTAAGAGACAATTAATGTGAAAGACATTCTGTAAGAGACAATTTATGTGAAAGACATTCTGTAAGAGACAATTTATGTGAAAGACACTCTGTAAGAGACAATTAATGTGAAAGACACTCTGTAAGAGACAATAAATGTGAAAGACACTCTGTAAGGGACAATTAATGTGAAAGACACTCTGTAAGAGACAATAAATGTGAAAGACACTCTGTAAGGGACAATTAATGTGAAAGACACTCTGTAAGAGACAATTAATGTGAAAGACACTCTGAATGGGACAATTAATGTGAAAGACACTCTGTAGGGGACAATTAATGTGAAAGACACTTTGTAAGAGACAATTAATGTGAAAGACACTCTGTAAGAGACAATTAAGGTGAAAGGCACTCTGTAAGAGACAATTAATGTGAAAGACTTTCTTAATGGGTGAATTAATGTGAATGAGACTCTGAATGGAGTGAAATACAATCGGTAAGGGATAATAAATGTGAAACCCCCTGTAAAGGACAGTTAATGTGAGAGACTTATTTTTCGGGACAATTATTGAGAAAGACACTCTGAATGGGAGAATTAATGTGTAAAACACTGTAAGGGACAAATAAATGTGAAGGACATTCTGTAAGGGACAATAAATGTGAAGTACACACTGTAAGGGACAATTAAGTGTGAAAGACACTCTGTAAGGGACAATAAATGTGAAAGACACATTCTGTAAAGGACAGATAAATGTGAAAGACACTCTGTAAGGAACAATAAATGTGAAGGACACCCTGTAGGGGACAATAAATGTGAAAGACACATTCTTTGTTTTGTTTAAGATTTTTAAAGTAGCTTTACAAAAATTTCAGTCATAAATACGATGTCTGTAGTGAGGCAGTTAATAGTGACGTCTAGTACTGGGGCATCATACTGCAGACATGTAGCACGATGTCTCACCCAGTCACATTATCCTAACACCAGGCTGACCAGTCCTAACACTAACTCTTAATGCTGAGCGCCAAACGAGGCAGCTGTTAGTACCATTTTTGTATGTATTTGGTAAGACTCGGCTGGGGATCGAACCCACAACTTCCAGCTTTTGCTACGGACGCTCTAACCACTAGGCCATCGGAGCAGATGCAGGAACAAATTTATTTTTTGATATGGTGATGACCATAGTATTTAACAAGGTGAATCAATCAAAACAACTCAATTATTTGCTTTATGATGACTGTCAGATGGATAGACAATAAGATTGATACATACCCCTACTGCCAATATAAAAATATTTTATGCAACTCTGGATCAATTTATTTATGTTTGAGAAATAAAGCTGTATTCCAAAAGGTCGTTAAAAAAAATGTATGTTGTTGTTGTAGTGTTTAACTACATTTTTCAGCAAATGATAGGCTTTACATGGCAGCCAGTATTAATGGTAGAGGAAAATACCAGGAAAACCTGCAGAAAGAACCACCTACCCACAAGAAGCTACTGGCAAGCTTTCTCACATAACCACATTGGCCAAATCTGATATTCGAACCCTCAAAGACAGAGGTGAGATGGCAGTGATACACAACAGAGAGCACTTTAGACCACTCGGGGGCCCAAAAAAAAATGTATGTAAGCTTTATAAACAGGTGCCACTAAAATGATACCCACAAAAGAGTGAATAATTTGTGATATAATGGCTAATCAAGGACAGTTATGTAATATATGGTCTCTAAAATCAGTTAAAAACAAAAGATTCAAAGTGACTAACATTAAAACTACTTTTCTTACCATAAAAACTGTGGAGACATCACATAGTTGCCTACATATAATTATGTAACTTTAAATATTTATTCACCTTTGTTGGCCCCAAATCCCTTTAAAAATTGCAAGCTTTATACTTCAAGATCTTTGAGAATTTAACCTTGGTGGCAAAAAAAAAAGAAGTTTATTCATCATCCTACGTTTGATGTTGCTACCAAACCAAGTGTAAACACCATTCAAAAAAAGTGACTATGTTTTAAAGACTATCCGACGTTCTTTATTGAAGACTCTTTTTAATTCAGCCCTCTAAAATCCAAAAAAAATATCCATGGTATATATGCACCAATTTATCAATTAATTGTGTTTGCTTAATTCTCATATGGTGCATGGCCAACAAAATAACTCTAGTATCATCATGTACGAATGTAAACATAATTAACATAACTTTCTCTGTATCCTTATCAAACGGTGAGTTTAATTTGATTAGTTTTCAAAATAAGATAGTAAAATGCTGATTTAATTTGATTACTTTTCAAAATAAGATAGTAAAGTGCTAAATTTAATTTGATTACTTTTCAAAATAAGATAGTAAAATGGTGAGTTTAATTTGATTAGTTTTCAAAATAAGATAGTAAAATGCTGATTTAATTTGATTACTTTTCAAAATAAGATAGTAAAATGGTGAGTTTAATTTGATTAGTTTTCAAAATAAGATAGTAAACAACATAAATTCAAGAGATTCCCTGGAATGCTAAATGCCATTTATCAGGTAATGCATGTGCAGTGAAAATATTAAATGAAATCAATTGGAAAAAACAAAAATGATGCAAAATCTTTAAAATTCAAAACAGACTTTTAAGAATTATTGTTGTCCATCATAAATCTTCAGTTTGTTTGTCTAATTTGCCTTGTATAATTTACTCCCAATTAATGGCATATGTCATAAGGTAGTGTTGCATCTAAGTTTTCAAAAGAATTTGTTACACAGTTTTTTATCTCTAGAAAAAGGGGGCACCAAATGTGATTTAGAAAAGTTCATTACTAAATCCTTAATATAAAAAGTAATGAGAAAAAAATTACTAGGCTGCAACCTGACATAGCTTCACATTATCAGCCTGTTTCTTTACGAGTAGTTCCAAATGTTTATCAAATGTAGATGTTCATAAATTTGCATTTCCTCAAATGCGCATGTTTTTCTTCCAAGTTTTCAAAAACCAATTATGGGCAGTTCCATTAAAAAAATATATGGGACCTAGGTAAGGCACTTTTAAAGTGGGGTACTCACTCATAAATACAATTTCAAATGTCTCATCATTTCAATATGAACTTGACATATTTTTAAAAACTGCCTTCCCTGGGTACCACATATGTCTAAATGGAACAGCATTGATAAACATTTAATGCTTCTCACATTTTTATTTTAGAAAGGAGCTAATCTTGATCCAATTCTTGATTAGGGAAAACTTTATTTTCTTGATGGCGCTATTTTCAGTATGCTCATCATCTTCATTAATGTAAACAGATTCACCTTCTTGATCTTCTTAATGTTCTGATCATTTCCAGTATTTTCCTGGTATTTACCTTTCAAAAGATATAAATGTATGGGAAATTTGGGTTTCTTGATTACTCATGTGGTAGGTCTGTGGCACAATCATACATGCCAAACCCTGACGAGGATAAAGCGTAATCCAAGTTGCCAAAAAGCGGAATCCATACATATAACATGCTAAAATTTCAATAAACAATGAATTATTTGCTCCTCTCGTCTTTTAACATCCTTTAGTGTTTCAAGTTTTCATATGTAACACTTTTAGCTTTACACACACATCGACTAGGATCTATCTTAAGACTTTTAGCACAAAATATTAAAATTCTTTCCTGAAATAGATGTCATGTGATGCTGCACTCATGTCTTCATATTTACAGGATTGTTATTTTTTAATTTTTTCTGTTGTTGCCTTTTTCTAATCCATCTGTGAAACATTTTTTAATAAGATACTTTTTATCTCATATATGCATCGACTAAAATAAAATATACTTTTTAGCGCCTAATATCTTTTGACTGATTCTGCAATAAATATGAATTAGAACAAAGAATGCATAAAGATTAAAATTAGAAAACCAGTCTGTTCTCTCCACTTTAAGCCATACAGATGCTATAAATAGAATTTAAGGTTGAAAGTTTTAAAGTAGAACAAGGTTTGCTATAAACAGAAAATGATACTGTTAGAAAAGTGCACGCAAGTCCACAGACAAGCATTCTCTTATATTGTAGTTATGTAAAAGCCGTCTTTTCTAAAATACAGTCTGTGGGATTAATGGAAAGTTAATAAAAGTGAGAAAAGAAATAATTGATTTTTTTGGAAGGTGGATATATCGAAAAAGCGTAATCCATATATGTAATTTAATGAAAAAAGCGTAATGATTACGCCAAAAGAGTAATGGTTGGCATGTATGCACAATTCATGCATATATAAACACAACCAAACAGAACTCAGTAGTTGATGATAATTTTGTCAAGTACTGGTATACAGTCCAAATCAGAACTCAGTAGTTGATGATAATTTTGTCAAGTAATGGTGTACAGTCCAAATCAGAACTCAGTAGTTGATGATAATTTTGTCAAGTAGTGGTATACAGTCCAAAACAGAACTCAGTAGTTGATAATAATTTTGTCAAGTAATGGTGTACAGTCCAAATCAGAACTCTTTAGTTGATGATACTTTTGTCAAGTAATGGTATACAGTCCAAATCAGAACTCATTAGCTGATGATAATTTTGTCAAGTAATGGTATACAGTCCAAATCAGAACTCATTAGCTGATGATAATTTTGTCAAGTAATGGTATACAGTCCAAATCAGAACTCAGTAGTTGATGATACTTTTGTCAAGTAATGGTATACAGTCCAAATCAGAACTCAGTAGTTGATGATACTTTTGTCAAGTAATGGTATACAGTCCAACCCATTTTGAGCAGTCACTTGTGTGAAATGGCCATACTAAATTTGGCACATACATGATTACTATATTCCTGTCTATGCTTCAAACATAGTTCTTGAACACAAAAATGTACTGAATATCATTATTTTTTTATATTATTAATCGTTATTACATACATATTAGTATTCCAAACAATTTACATACTTCTGTATCCATAGAATTAATTGGATAAATTTATCAATAATAAATTCTGGTGGTAAAGGGATTCATCCAGAGATTTCTCCAAACTTTCTTTCTATTTTCCGGTTGTAAATTTAACGCAATAAGGAAATAGTCAAATCAGCTGCTTGTATATTACAGCTAGAATCGGCTATCATAGAACATATGCCAAATATGGAAAGTGTCAGCCCAATAACTGACAGGTAACCTTCGATCTAAGGCTTGTAATGCCATTCAAGATAAAACATTATTCCTATCAATGTGTTTATTTTAAAAATGTGGTGCTGCATTCCTTAAAAATGGTGAACCACAGAATATTGTATATGAAGAAGTAAATGTAGCTCTGGTACATTCCTGAATCAAGAAGGGTAACCTACTGATTAAATACCTGTTAATATTTCACCACAAACTTGGATGGATATTTAATGAACATCTAGTATTTACAAAGTGACTTCTTTTTGTGAATGTAAATTTATGTCGACTTATCCATAATATTACAATATTTTAGGATTGTTTTGTCTTTTTTCTGTACATTAATTACAAGCCACCCATCCAACAAACACAAAAAACTTATTTTGATTCTTACATTATGTGTAAATAGCATAGAATAAGCATGATCCCAAAAGCTTATATTATGTGTAAATAGCATTGAATAAGCATGATCCCAAAAGCTTATATTATGTGTAAATAGCATAGAATAAGCATGATCCCAAAAGCTTATATTATGTGTAAATAGCATTGAATAAGCATGATCCCAAAAGCTTATATTATGTAGTAAACACAGAATTATTTTGTTAAATGGGTAAAACTTTGATAAACTAATGCAAATGAAGTAAATATTTATCTTTTACTGGGAAATATATTTAGTATAGTCACCAGAGCTTCCCCATTCTCTCAATAAAAAGAGAATGTGGAAGGCCATGAGATTTTTACCACAACAATAAATTTCAAGGCAATATCATGGCTTTAATGAACAGATTAGGAAAATAGCTGACAAATTGATTGAAGCTCAGTGAATATAATCGTGATAATGAATGTTTATATATCAATTCACATGTCTGTACCTAGACAATGACTTTCTTAGGAAAATAAAGGTTTTATTTAAATGGTCAATATGAACAAGTAAACGATTTAAAAAGAAAGGAACCACTGTTTGGTTATAAGAATGAATCTCATTCTGAATACCTAATCAGGAACTTTAACCAAAACATAAACAATACAGTGTCCTTAATTGCAATGAAAGCCAAACACTACATTTGATTTTCACTTGGTTTATGTATTAATTTCATGTAAACTTGTGGATTACATCAATAAACTGATAACAGTGACAAAATATTTTCTGATTACCTTCATGCTTCTTAGGGCACTGATGGCAATTTTATTCCTGATATTTAAGTTATAAAAAAATTCAATGATGAAACACTCAGAGGTCCTTAAATCCTAAGAAAATAAATTAATATATAAAATAATTGTCACAGTTGAAATTTTATATAAGAACATAAGAAAAAATGATGCACATGTCAGATAGCCACTGTAGCTTTTTCTCAAATGACCATTGGTCTCTGAGGCATACACAAGTTATAGTGAGCAGTCTTGTCCCAGAACTCTGGCCCTTTCCAGCCACACCAACCCTGAAAATATAGGAAACTTCTGTGAGAAAAACAATTTAACTTTTAGTTTAAAAGAAAATTTCTTGAAAATTCTGGCCTGGCTAAATCTTTAAATTAAAAAAATAAAGTCCGAGTCTACGAATAAGGATAGGCTAAATACTTTAGAATCAAATATCTAGGAAACTAATTTGATATGGAATGAGCTGAAAAGTATTGAAACAAATATCTAGGAATTATTTACAGTATTCATGCATGCAAAATGAGCCCATGCAGTGCCACCACACTGATAAGTAAAATAATGATTTGATAATTGTAGCAATACTGAATGAAATTAGAATTAATAAGATTTTACTCAAGGGCTATGTTCAATACACATAATTTGCACAGAAGAGCTTTACAAACAACATCTGTTGGAAAAAAAAACTTGTTTGGAGAAAATGGGCATTCATGGGCTGTAACTTGTCAGTGTGATGGTCATTGATTGATGGTTAGTTTTTAATGGAATTTTCAACTTATGCTGAGGATATGGGCGCTAGAAGTCCTTGACAATGAGGGGTCAATCTAAGGAACCTCCATCCCTTGGATTGTGATTCCAGTTCTCTTAACTTATCTACCGTAGCTCCAAGTTCTAAATGAAAACATGGAAAGCTAGAAATCCAACTATTGCAAGATCTCATCAATACAATGGTGCATAATAACTGTAGTTGCAGAAAGTTACCCTGCACAAAGCAAAGTCTGAAAGATGGGTAATCTGGAGCCATAAATCTAATAAATGATAATATGGAACACTTGAAACAAAACTTTCTGAAAACCAAACCTATATTAAGCTGCATTGCTGTAGAAACTTAAGACAAGTTGATGGGTAGACCAGGACTATAACTTCTGTAAATGATGTTGTGGAAGGCTGGAAATTGGTACATACAAGGAGTGTGAATGGATGGACAGATGGAGATATGCATGGATGAACAGGCTGGCTTACAGAAAAGTTGACAATTCTCCCTCATCTTGATGTGCATCCATAATCAATGAAATTTTTTAACAAGAGTATTTAATCTTTATATTCATACGTTAAAGCATTTCATTCATACGTTAAAGCATTTCATTCATACGTTAAAGCATTTCATTCATACGTTAAAGCACCACATTTAGTTATTAGTTTTCACCAATTTTCTCCTATTCCTGCTATCAAAGAGTTACACATTCAAACTTCAGACCCCAAAACATTTTGCCTCCCCCCCCCATAGTTTATTGCTATCATCACAGTGTTAATGCATTTTCCTTGTTCTGTGCTTAAGCAAAAATCTCATCATTTATTATTCATGCATTATGTTTACATGTATACAAGTCTTAAGACACAAAACAAAATTATTTTAGTTATCCCAAAATATACAGCCATTGCAGTAACATTACTGATAAAAAGAAG
Source organism: Unio pictorum (assembly GCA_030141615.1). Taxonomy (NCBI): domain Eukaryota; kingdom Metazoa; phylum Mollusca; class Bivalvia; order Unionida; family Unionidae; genus Unio; species Unio pictorum. Next base: position 38,879 of record JARLTB010000379.1, on the reverse strand, counting down.
AAACACTTACCTTTGCTATGTGGCTACCCATCACGCTTACCTTTGCTATGTGGGTACCCATCAAACAGATGTTTACTAGTCTAAGGTAAGTAAAACATCAACATCAACTAAGATGCTCACAGGTGTGGGAGGATTTAATAGACAGTTAATTGGGCAAGTATTCTTGGAGAAACATAATTTGCTAACAAATTTACATCAATTTGCCTGTTGAATACATTTCCCAATTACATTTACATTACCTGTTGAATACATTTCCCAATTACATTTACATTACCTGTTGAATACATTTCCCAATTACATTTACATAACCTGTTGAATATATTTCCCAATTACATTTACATTACCTGTTGAATACATTTCCCAATTACATTTACATTACCTGTTGAATACATTTCCCAATTACATTTACATTACCTGTTGAATACATTTCCCAATTACATTTACATTACCTGTTGAATACATTTCCCAATTACATTTACATTACATGTTGAATACATTTCCCAATTACATTTACATTACCTGTTGAATACATTTCCCAATTAGATTACATTATACCTGTTGAATACATTTCCCAATTACATTTACATTACATGTTGAATACATTTCCCAATTACATTTACATTACCTGTTGAATACATTTCCCAATTACATTTACATTACATGTTGAATACATTTCCCAATTACATTTACATTACCTGTTGAATACATTTCCCAATTACATTTACATTACCTGTTGAATACATTTCCCAATTAGATTACATTACCTGTTGAATACATTTCCCAATTACATTTACATTACCTGTTGAATACATTTCCCAATTACATTTACATTACCTGTTGAATACATTTCCCAATTACATTTACATTACATGTTGAATACATTTCCCAATTACATTTACATTATACCTGTTGAATACATTTCCCAATTACATTTACATGACCTGTTGAATACATTTCCCAATTACATTTACATTACATGCTGAATACATTTCCCAATTACATTTACATTATACCTGTTGAATACATTTCCCAATTACATTTACATTACCTGTTGAATACAATTCCCAATTACATTACATTATAACCTGTTGAATACATTTAACAATTACATTTACATTACCTGTTGAATACATTTCCCAATTACATTTACATTTACCTGTTGAATACATTTCCCAATTACATTTACATGTTGAATACATTTCCTAATTAGGAGAATAAGTAACTGGAGGAAGATATGCAAGAGCATTCAACCTCTATGATAGGGACTCTTCAAGAGAAATATTTCTGGAGTCCCAATTTGAAGATTAAACCACTTGTTAAACATTTAGTCAGCAGAACCGATATGGCATCAATATTTGGATATCAAGAAATGAATTATATTTTCTTACTGACAAAAAATATGACATCAATAATTGGATATCAAGAAATGAATTATATTTTCTTACTGAGAAATAATATGGCATCAATATTTGGAAATCAAGAAATGAATTATATTTTCTTACTGAGAAAAAATATTACATCAATATTTGGATATCAAGAAATGAATTATATTTTCTTACTGAGAAAAAATATGACATCAATAATTGGATATCAAGAAATGAATTATAATTTCTTATTGAGAAAAAAATATGACCTCAATTTATGGATATCAAAAAATGAATTATATTTTCTTACTGAGAAAAAAATATGTGCAAAAGCATTAAAATCACATCCACAAGACTATTATGCTTATGTAAACTGGGCCTGATGGTCTTATAGAATGCAGTCACTGGGCGTGGTGGTCATAAAGAATACAGTCACTGGCATGCATGCCAACCCCTGACGAGGAAATGGCGTAATCCAAGTGGTAAAAAAGCGGAATCCAGGCAGAAACAGCGTAATCCACATATAGCATGCAAATATTTTAATAAACAACTATCATTTGCCCTTCTCGTCTTTTTAACATCCTTTACTGTTTCAAGTTTTCATATGTAGCACTTTTAGCTTTACACACATTGACTTGAAACCATCTAATGACTTTTAGCGCTAAATTTTAAAATTCTTTCCAGACAGCCGGAAATAGATGTCATGTGATGCTCTACTCTTGTCATAATTTAGAGAATTCTGTTATATTTTGTTTCGGGTTTTTTGGGTTGCCTTTTTCTAATTTATCTGGGAAAATTTTGAAAGGGGATATTTTTGCTCACATAAATGCATGGACTAAAAAAAAATATTCTTTTTAAGCACTAAAATATCTTAAGACTGGTTCTGCAAGAATATGAATTAGAACATGGAATCTGTGCATAAAGATTATATTTAGAAGACCAGTCTGCTCTCTCCTCACTCAGCATACAGATTCTATAAATAGAATATGAGGTCAATTGTAGAACCTGGTTAGCTATAAATAGAACATGATACTGTTACGAAAGTCCACGGTCAAGCGTACTTTTATATTGTAGTTATGTAAAAGCCATCGTTTCTAAAATATGGTCTGTGGGATTAATGGAATGTTAATAATAATGAGAAAACAAATAATTATATTTTGTGGAGGTGGATATACCGAAAAAGCGTAATCCATATACGTTTAAGCGTAATGTGGAATTTAGTGGAAAAAAGCGTAATGATTACAATAAAAGCGTAATGGTTGGCTTGTATGCACTGGGCCCACTAGGTTAATTCTCATAGAACCTTAAGAAAAAACTTTTACTTTGGTTTTTTGTCCACAAAAGCCAACTGCTTTCATGTTTCAGATCAGAATAATGCAATTAAGACAGTTTCAATATCTGAGCTGGAGTTTTTATGAGGAGTCATTTCTCTCGATTTTTGGGATTTCGTCAAAAATCTTGCTATCATGGTTAAATATTTAAAGTGCCATAACAGTGTATCTATATTTATTCGGTTTATTTCTTGGTTAATGAGAATATATATTCAAAATACGAATGTAATAAATCTGATTTAAAAATTTTCAGTAATAACTACATGGGAGCCAATCTAATATCGCGCTTGCACCTGTTCACGATAATAACCGAATGAAAATGCCAACCACTTCCGGCATTTAGTGAAACCAAAGAGTGACGTTATATTATGAACACTTGATGTAACCAAAGGCTGAGTCACATTATGGAAATGTTTACAGAAACTCAACATGAAAGCTGCGATTTTGAAGGAAGTGAATTGTCACTGTCTTGCGAGTCTTCGCCATTCGAAGATGGTGATTTAATAAGCTTGGAAGATTATGATAATGGTGTAGAAGCGGATGCTGGCACCCAAATTAATCCGTACCAGTTTGAACACTATATTTCCAATGCCGATGAATCCGAAGTTGCAGATGAAGATGACGAAGAAGAAAGACGAGATAGATTGACCGACAATTCATGGTAATTGTTTTCTGAATATGTCTACTGCCTAAGTTACGATAAATATATGTATCCGACGATATTTGCAGTGCTGTTCAACAGTCTCCTGTTCATTTACAACTGAATTTTTTTCTTCTCACCTGTAATAAAGGATGTACCAGTGTACTGCATTTCATGGGTAGAGACGTATTTATACGTTGATAAGTAAAATGTACATCAGATCACTGCTGTAAGCTTCAAAAACTTGTGAACAAATTGATACGATTTAGAAGTACTTAAGATTCCTAGGACAAGATGTCCTCTTTTGCACAACTGTTGAAATAGGCATGATATTTACCCTCATAAGAGTTAAATTGAATTCATATTTTATACACTGTTTTATAAGTTAAAATTTCGAATTTCTCATAATAGTTGATGTTATAAACTATGAAATAAACTCTTATTTATGTGGTAGGCATTTACTTGCAACTTCTATTTTCTTTCATATCTAATTTAATTTTGCAGTGCTGTACTAAATGTTTTACCTGTTCCTGACTTTAGTCAGTTTGTATCATAGTACTGTGTTGTCGATGTGTTCATAAATATAATAATAAATTTGCTAAGCACATAAATGCACAGATTATATTGAAATCATATAACTTTATTGATATTAAAAATAACAAAATAGATCTACTAATTGAACAAAAACTCAACAGACCTAAACAATTGTTTCCAAGAATACAAGTAAGGGTATTAACCCTTTAGCTACTACAGCTGTTTTGTAGTTTCACTACTGCTCTGTGCTATCATATCAGTTACTCAGACTACTGAGGCTGTTTGCTAGGCTGAATACTAGAGCATCATCAAGGCTGACAACAGAAATTGACAATAAAAACATGGTTACATTTATATTCATTATTTCAATAGTTTTTACTAGATTTAAGTGAAATAAAAAACAGCTTATCTTGTATAGTGTCTGTTATTCATATATTTCTACTTTATATATACTCCTATATCCCATCATATAAGAAATCCCAGTCACATAAACTGTTTTGAATTCCATAAAATAAATCCAATATTTTCATATGTACATATAAAAACATGAATGAAATCCACTCTAATTAAAATGTTGCAATTGGTACCTCTCAAAACAGTAATTATCCACACATAAATGACGATGTTATCAAGTATATTATAGTATATGTATAGCAAAATTACCATGTTCTATGTCTTACATGTAGGACTAATGCCCACATGTGATGCTGATTTCATACCATTTCATGTCTTGCTTTTTGGTCCCCTATTTTCTTAACAACATTGTTTCTTTCACAAGATTTTCTACCAGATATTCAGGAATTAATCTGAGTAAAAAATCTTTCATTCACTGGTCCAAGCTTGATTGTTGTCTGTTGAACCAACGTAAGAATCAAAAACATTGATTTCGAATACGGCGAGGTCGTCACTCCATTGTACAATTGAAACTACGTCCGCCTTGTCATCCGATTAAAAATCGTTTGTATCTGATGTTGAAATCAATATCTGATCCATTTTCTAATTATGATCCATTAAACTTTTCGATATCACTTGCACTGGACCCGTTAAAGTTGCTCATATCTGAATCGGAATCCATCTTTGTTCATCTCGAAAACACGTGTTTCGTAAACCGCGGAAAATTCATTTTAGTGTGTCTAAATTTAACCTCTCAGCATTCAAACTTGTATCAAAATGTCGAGTAAACAATCCTCTCATTGGTTATGATAATCAAAAATGTGTAAACTTTCGTACTTTCAACCAATCAACGTTTAGTTAACACGTACGTATTCTGCGCACATGAGCGTCGCTGGTACTTTGAGTACTGCTGAACTTTACGCATCTGTGCGACATTGGGTTGTAAGCTAGGTTTTTCGGCACTGCAGATATGCGTCACGGGTATTCGAGAGCTATTTACAGTAGACGCTTAGATGCGGCAGTCGTAGCGAAAGGGTTAAAAAAAAAAATTTCAACCATTTTTGTATTACCTGGTTTAAGTCACTTCTTTTGTCTCTCTCTTCCCTCCAAAGTACCATGTTCACATGATGCAAATAAATCACCATGGCCAGAAAGCACATTACTGATGTGGTTTATAACAGACTGCCACTTTTCTAGCATTAATTCTTTGTTTTGGTCAGACGATGATGCTCCAGTCCAATACAGGTGGAGGAAGAACCCTGGAAAACCCAGGGAAGAACCACCAACACTCCATTTTGTTTTGATGATTTTTATTAGTTGTGGATGGGAATAATCTCATAATGTTTGTAAGTATCTATATTGAATCTGATGCACACATTAGTCAGACAATGGAATATATATGTAAGCCTTCTAAATCAACAAGCAGAAAGATTTCTCTACTCAAATGGTCAAACAAAGTTGAAGGCAACATAAAAAAAAATTGACAATATTTATCAAATGTTTAAATTTTATTTTTCAAATGTTTATATCTCAGTTCTCGATGGATGATATATTAACTGTATTTGTTTTGGAAATTATGAAAACGTTCTACAGGGTACACATGGAGATGATGTGGTGACTGATCGTTTGAATATCATAGATATAATAATATGGTATTTGTCATTAAAAACTTTCACCCTTGCTGCTTCTCTCTTTGAATAGCCTCTTCTTATTTTCTTTGGTGGTGACACTTGACAAGTTACTTCCTCTGATGGTGACAACATTTCAAGCCTACAAAGTTGATGGTTTGGTGTTGAAGGTTCTGATACATTTACAGTTATCTTGGCTTGGTTGTCAGTTTCATTCACGCAGTGGATAGACGAGACAGCATCATCATTGAGTTTGACTCTCTTTGGTACCCTACCCATATGCCCAACTTCAAATTTATACCTAAATGGGAAGCATTCTGGTGTGAAATGAGAGCAGCAGAGGGCAGAAAACTCAGTCGGACCATCCCAGTTTGCCCTTTTGATTTTTACAAAATCGGTCCACCTATGACGTAGTGATTGGTCATTCGGGAAGGAATGCATGGAAAACCCATCAGCATTTGTATTCCCATAATTTGCTGAAACACACCTGACCCCGCTGCCCTTGCTTGTACCTCCACAATCTCCTCTTGGTATGATTATGGTGATAAATAACTACTATGGAATGGAACATGAGCTTTGTTAATTTTTCGATAGAAATGGAAGGTGTGTGTTCATAATATGACGTCAGGCGATCTCTTCTCTCCGGAAATTACCGAGCAATAAAATCGGTCCAGGGTGTGATATTTTTTAAAACACACCTGAGCGTATTTCTAACTTATTATGGAGAATTTTTCCATCGGGTTTGTTTATACCACTTCCAGATTTTATTTTCTATTCAAATAATACTGAATTTGATTTACGTTTTTTACACTGGTATGGCACTGTAACAATATACGTAGATTAATGAATTAGGAGTTTTGGGATTGTGCTGTTCTTGAAATTGATGTGAAACATGTATGCCTCACATAATTATTTCACAGTATCAAGTCAGTGAAATAGCAATAGTTAGCTAGGAAGCTGAGCTAGCCACCCATAGCACAATGAGTTCAAGTCAAATAGAATATCTGAAAAGCATCCTGGATGACAAGTCATTGAAATAGCAATAGTTAGCTAGGAAGCTGAGCTAGCCACCCATAGCTCATTGAGTTCAAGGCAAGTAGAATATCTGAAAAGCATCCTGGATGACAAGTTGTTTAGTGCACAGTATTTTTGAAATTATCTTTACTTGACATGGATTACATTTGCACTGTAAGGATATTAATGCATTCCTCAGACCATCAACAAAATAATACCAAAATATGTGTATCAACATAAAACTTGCGACAAACCTTATCCTGAACGATTTTGAGATCCTCTGCCCCTGTGTAGTGTGGGTCCAGTATAAGAAACGTCACATCCCCTGTGACCTCATTGAAATCCACTCCCAAAATGGTGTGGGCAAGAACTCCACCACCTGATAAAGAACCAAAGATTACATTAGCAAGTGAATAAGTACATGTTCAACATAACATGAGACCCAAGAGAGTTTTCATCACTCGCAAAGATAATATTGGCAGTAAAGCACGATGTAATAAGCCAATTAATCTGGATTAAAGATTATGAAAGAAAGTTAATCTGCATCAAATTTGTTTAAGATTGGTCCCATATCTTTAGAAGAGTCTGGTACAGAATTTTACATTTTCATTCAAGGCAATTTAGGGTGAATTGGTACACTTCATATAAATTGGAAAGTCTTCCTCAGTTCTGTAAGATGTAACATGAAATAGTGAAGGTTATTTATTATGCAGAAGAATGTATTTAGATTTTATTTTATGTAGCTTTAACAATTTTCAGTCATGTCACAATGTCTGCAGTGTGACAGTTTTATAGCGATGTTTAACACTAGGGAATCATGTCGCAGACATGTAGCATGATGTCCCACCCAGTCACATTATCCTGACACCAGGCCGACCAATCCTAACACTAACCTCTTAATGCTGAGTGCCAAGCGAGGCAGCTGTTAGTACCATTTTTGTAAGTCTTTGGTATGACTCAGCCAGGAATCAAACCCAAGATCTCCTGCATCTGATGCATACACTCTAACCACTAGGCCACCGGAGCTGTCTTATGCAGAAGAAAATTGGATGTTTGTTTTAAGTAACAGTAGTTACATGGTGGACTGACAATATTCGTATGCATTTAAAAGGACCTAATTTAAAAGCATTAGGTCAAATATGAATGCTTCAGGAGTTTTTATTTCAGTCACAATGACAATATTTGATGCTGGATTGGCTTTTTTCATTACACAAAAAAGGCTTGGTTTGTCGTAAAAATGCTCTTTTCTATATTATATCAAATACTACATTGTACTGAATGCTTCACTGTATCAACTGCTACAATGTATTGAATCGGGTCCCCCAAGTGGCTGAGTGGTCTGTTACAGATCAAAGCCATCTCACCTCTGTGTGGGTTCGAGTCTCAGATTCAGCCAATGTGGGTATATGAGAAAGCTTGCCATCAGTTCTCGTGGGTCAGTGGTTCTTTCCGGGGGTTTTCCCTAGGTTCTTCCTCCACCTTTAATACCGGCCTATAGTCTACTGCTGAAAATGGTGTTAAACCCTACAACAACAACATTGTATTGATTGCTCCACTTTATCAAAATAAGTTTGAAAATGTGTTTTATTCAGCCATGTCAGAATACATGGTAGATTTGATTTCACACACAGTGCCCATGTCTTCAGTCAAGACAAATATAAATTTGCCAGAAAGTCAGAACTTGGCCAACATCGATGATGACAAAATGTGTCTCAGAATTTAGAATGGTAACCTTCAATAGTGATACATGGTTAACTTCTCTCTACAAAATTAGTATGTTAGCTATTTATGTAATCAAGGCTTTTAATAGTCATTTGTTTCAACTTGCTCCACTTGAGGAAATTTACTTTATTTTAGTAAATTATGTTCCCTTGAGAATACTTACAGAATCCCATTAATGTTAGAAAATGAGCTCTGCTCCCTCAGTAATCAGCAATCTTTAAAAGATGAAAATTTTACCTCTCCCATTTGAATACTATAAATACAATGGTAAGAAATAATTTACTAATTACCTCCCCATACCACAGCTAGGTGGCTATAATCATCAACTGGTTGTTGTCAGTTTAAGAAATACATCAACAAGGATGCGAACATTTGCAGCAAGGGTTTCATAGTGAGGTGAAACATATTATACTAATAAGGTAACAGAATGCCAGGTTTTAAGATCATTTTTTCAGCAAATTATAGGCTATACAAAAAGTAAGTATATTTGGTGGATGAAGAATCTGGGACAATCAATCATTCATGGGAAACTACTGGCTAGCTTTCTCACAAATCCAAGTTGGCCAAGCTGGGACAAATCCATACAGACAGAGGACAGAGATGATGTCTGAGTGATCTGGAAAAGACAAGTGCCTTAGATTCCTTGGCCCTATGACTTGAACAATGGGAAAATTCCCAGTAAGAAGGGATCAACAGTCGACTATCTCCAGTGCCAACTTGTTGAGTAACCAACCAATCTCCTTCTGCAAAATCTACCCCTAGACTGGACAGCATTTCCCTCATTGAATGGAAAATGCTAAGTCAAGGAAGTTACTGGATCAATAAAATTTGAAGTACCTCCAAAACAGCCTGGATCATCTTTTTGTGTTGCAGAAAATGGCCATTCCAAATCTACTGAAAATGATGGATTCCAGTTCTGTGGGTTGCAAGACAGTGAACACTGTTTGAGAACCTGATTAAGGAGAAATGTAGCTTTAAAAAATGCAGTCATATTGCTACTATGTCTGCAGTGTGGCAATTAATAGTGATGTCTAGCACTGGGGCATCATGCCATAGACATGTAGTATGACGTCCCACCAAGTCGCATTATCCTGACACCAGGTCAACCAGTCTTAACAGTAACCTCTAATTGCTGAGTGCCAAATGACCATTTTTATAAGTCTTTGGTATGAAAACGTCAAGATTTTAACCTGTGACTTCCTGGTATGAAAACGTCAAGATTTTAACCTGTGACTTCCTGGTATGAAAACGTCAAGATTTTAACCTGTGACTTCCTGGTATGAAAACATAAAGATTTTAACCTGTGACTTCCTGCATCCAAGGCAGATACTGTAACCACTTAGGCCACCAGTCCTGTCCCAAGCATCTTGGATCGTGATGGACTGTGATGTAGCTTGAGCAGAGCAGTCCAGATTCTGTATGCAATACTTCTTGGAGTCCTTTAATGGAGAGTTCATTCTTTTATACCAGTGCCAGGAATACAAAAACTCCAAGTCAGAGCCAGTGTTTAGACCAGGAATTACAGTTGTCAAGAACTGTAAGTGTCCTGAAGTCTGGACTGGGTTTATCTCTGCACCTGGTCTCAAGAGCTGCGGGAACAGACAGATCAAGGCTATGTCAAAGCTGGTGTCATCCATAGTCAAGTCTCATCTAATGTGAAGGTTCAGGATTTGTATTCCCTGGAAAGATTGCTGGAATATGCTATAATGCCCTTTCACCATCCTGGTCCAAAATGAATTGTTGGAAGTAAAGAACAGTGAATGGAAGACTTTGATGATCTGGCCTTAATTTTCTCTTAGTGAAACTTTCTAAAGTGTCTGCTAATAGGAAAAGTATGAACTTAGCATCAGTAGCAATAACGATTAAGTTTTCATCCCTGCTCTCTCACTTGCCTGATTAATTTGTTTGGTCAAGACAGGCTGCCATACATTTTCTATCAAGGCTATACATATCAGGTATGGCCCAAATTGCACCCCATACAAACAAGACACGTAACATAGTTATCTTCACCCAATTAAAATGCTTGCATCCAGTACACCGTGCCATGTCACTGTATTTAGGCCTATATTTATTGTAAACAAAAACAAATGAATATACATGTGAAATCAGTCAAGCATCAAATGAACATGCAGTGAAAAGGATGCTATTAAAAACACCCATTCTTATAATAATTACACGAAGGATCTTATTATTTTATATCATGTAACACATTCTTATAATAATTACACAAAGGATCTTATTATTTTATATCATGTAACACATTCTTATAATAATTACACGAAGGATCTTATTATTTTATATCATGTAACACATTCTTATAATAATTACACGAAGGATCTTATTATTTTATATCATGTAACAACAGACCATTACATGACAGAATTCATATACCAGGTCAACTAAATTTATTAAAAACTATTAACCTTAAGGCAGGGAATTAAACTAGTGCTGACATGAATATCACAGGACAATGTTAGACTAATAAAAAATAAATTCTTTTTTTATGATAGTAGAAGAGAGAGTGAGAAATGGAAATAAAGACTGGAGTATACTTCCCAGCTGTGAGATAAATCCACAGATTCAGTCAAATGATCCAAAGGCATTAAGTAACTTTGATCTTGTCTGGTTTCAGAATGATTATGCCTGCCAGCAACTGAATCTAGTGGCAATCCATCTACATCTGGGGAGACCACTCTTGTCATGTAATTTTGTTACAAAAGACATATATGGGATTATTGAATTTGTTAGGTAAGGTCATACTCCTAATGTATTATGATCTGGTAATGTAGAAGAAACCAAAAACTGATGTATGTCAATACCAATCATAATTGGCGTTCCTTGTGTAGAAAAGTGCACTGCAAGTTCTCTTCCCTTAGATGCCAACTCAGCACCAGAATTGACTGCTAAAATCTTCGAGGTCACCTATGAAAATAAACAGCAAGTTTGTGTTTTTACATTCATGATCATACATCTTTAGTCACTACAAATTTAGCTTCTATAATTTATAAGATTTAACAAGCAAAATATAGAGTAATTACGATTAATACATTTTTATTTATATTAGCATGAAATGATTCAATATGAAATATGCTGGTGTTCGTTTAAATAAACAATTTTTGTGGTTTAAACCGAATTACATTTAGAATCATGTGCCATTACAATCCTGAAATCATATTTTTTTTCTTACACTAGTTTATTATCCAAGATAGAATAAATCTAATAAAAATCATATTGATAACAAAGTATACAAGATAGAATAAATCTAATAAAAATCATATTGATAACAAAGTATACAAGATAGAATAAATCTAATAAAAATCATATTGATAACAAAGTATAATACTTTTTACAAATAATCAACAGTGATCTGTCTCATGACTATGGCAGATAAAAGAAAGTTTAATTAGGGGGAGTAAACTAACAAAATTTATGCTGTGTTTCAGCCAGGTTTAAGAAATAAGGGTCAATGGTGTGATGTAAATGGTGTGATTCAGGTAATTCTGTGTTTCAATGCAAAATCTTCAGAAAATGAACACAAATTACTTCAACATCTTGTTTATATTATAGTGATAAAAACCACAAAATAAAATCTCCACACATCCAAACTCATTCAGTTATTTACCTTTGTTACTTTTTCAAAATCTGTTTTTTCAGCTTCATACATATCCATAACATTTTAAATAAAGCCAATACTCTATATTGGTTAAGGACATTTTGATAAACATGGTTTGGGTTAGAGTTAGTGAATCCATCAGCTCAGAAAATAATAACTTCATCTACATAGGTGAAGGCAATTTCATTATTTCATAAAATCTGGTATCAGCTTTGTCAACATTTACTTGAATGGAAATGAGCTTCATACATTATTTTGTACAAAGTTTATCAACAATATCAAATTGAACCACTTGGAATTAACGTCTTAATGAAGGATTACTGTATGGGATTTTAATGGCATATTAATTGAACTCTTTTACCTATCCAGCTGGTCATCTGTCCACTCTTTGCTAAAAGAGAGAATGATTGTTTGTAAATACCTTGTGCAATTTTGGAATCGGGGAAGAATTTTTTTTGTCATTGCTTCCGTTAACTTGATGGATGTGCTTAATGATAAATTAATATTTACGATCAACTTACATAGATTCATCTCAGCATGTGTTATTTGCTTTTGATCACTGACTTTCCTTCCCTTCATCATTGACAAAATAATTCTTTTTACCATTACTAATTATTCCAACTCTGCATGATTTTCTGATTCCACATGCCATGAAATGTCAGTCCTTCCAATACATGTACATCAAAAGTTGCAAACAGTGCAGAGCACAAAATGTTTTCCTTTAGATGATGGTTTCAACCATAGCCACAGAGTATTATGGACTGGTAGAAAAAGTTCTGTTCTATGTTAAGCCTTTCTATTTTCATCAACAGTTCCTTGCTGAAACTTTCTTGTCAGCAGCATTTACTTTGTTTAAACAACCAGATGTTGAGACCGTACAGGTGATCCATCAAAATAAAATGAAATAAAAATGGCTTAAAATTATTTTTAAAAGTTAGTAAACAAATGTTGAATTCACGAAAGTTTTTGGTTTCCTTCTTTCTGTTACACAGCTGAAGGCCGTAGTGTTGTAACACTAGGTATGTTGCAGTCTCTGGGAATGAACCCCTCTAAAGCATTCTATAACTTGATGGAAAGAGATATGGGAACAAATGCCTTCTTTGTGTCTGAGATTCACAATGACTAATGTGTTGTCCATGACAACCATAACGAACTCATATTATGTAGCAGACAAATTCCTATAATGCTAAGAAAACATCAAGCAATCCTAAACTTGTCACTGTGAATTGGAGATTTCTGTTAAGATCATAAGCCCTGAAGTACTAGCTCCTTTGTCTCTAGAACCCCAACCCATACTGGAGGTGTCAGTATCAAGGAAAAAGTGAGGTTCTGCTGCATGTACTGAACTCTGGCCAGAAACATGTCCTTATTTTGTCAGCAACTCAGGTGGTAATTTTTAGTTTTACCACAATGAAATGCATGCTCACAGAGGGTGTCAGTTAGACTGCAAACAACATAAACTTCTGGGGCTTTATACTAAAGTATTATTTTGAGAACTAAATCTGCTGCTGGTCCTCATAACTGAGATACAAAGAAGACCAAATAATGAAGTTTCCTAAACACCTTTGTTCATAAAGACCGTATCAGGAAAAGTGAAACATAAAAACATGTAATGCATAACAGCTACTAATGTATTTGTAATCAAAAGAACTAGCGACTACTGGCATTTTCAGGATGAATATCATAATTTTACCATCTGTTGGGAACACCAACTTTAATGCATTACTACCTCTTTTTATGCTAAGGGTCCAGTAAAGTACATGACACAAGACTGACCCCAATTAAATGCTAAGGGTCCAATAAAGGTAAAGTACATGACACAAGACTGACCCCAATTAAATGCTAAGGGTCCAATAAAGTACAGGACACAAAACTGACCCCAATTAAATATTAAGGGTCCAAAAAGGTAAGGTACATGACACAAGACTGACCCCAATTAAATGCTAAGGGTCCAATAAAGTACATGACAAAAGACTGACCCCAATTAAATGATCCAGACAGTAACTGACTTCCATCGATCCAATCCATCTTCTTGAACCAATAAAGTTTGTCTCCTTGTCTCCAATGTCCACCAGAGCCTGAAAATATAATTAGGATGTATCCTCAAACAAGTCCCCCGAGTCAAAAAACTCAAAACTCATGCTTGGAGCCTCACAGAACCGTTGATATTTAGCGTACATTTTCAAACAAAATAAAACAGATGAATCTAAAAATGTTACTAGTATTTTAGGGTCTTTTGGAATTCTAACCTTTTTTGAAGGAAGTAAAATGATCAAAATGTTAAATATTTAAACAAGATTTTAATTTCTGACAAAGGGAGGGACATGACGCTAGTGAAAGCACTATAATTTCCAGATAAAGAATAATGTATTTTTCCCTAATGCAAAATATTTAATCTCAACTGCAGTGAGGAAAATCAAGCTTATACCAGCAACTGCTGGGTGACTAAGCTGACATGGACTGGCATACAGTCCAAACGGCATCTGGTACTGTCATTGCTTCACACATAAATTACAATAACCAGTCTTTTGCATTTAACCTAAACCTAATAAAAGCACACTGATATTTTGATATCATGCTCTTAAAAAATTCATATTAAGAAAATGAAAAATATTTTTAATCATGTAACACTGAACAAACTATCCAAGTAGTAAAGGGATACCTGTTGTATTTCTCTGTGAGTGGGTATTGGCCTGTCTGTGTAGCCCTGAAACCTGAACCATGACACTAAGGTCTGGAGAGAACGGTAAGCACAGCCCCACTTGTCATCATCAAAACGGTCCTGCATGTAATGATGGTATGTGTACAGGCCTGATACTGTGTACACCTTCCCATCCTTCGCTGGGAGAATAAAACAGAACGGAGTTACACATTGTTAAAAAATAATTGCTTCAATTAGATATCATGGTATGACTTCATTATTTTTTAAATCAAGGCAATGATCTGGACAGTACATAAAACCCCTTTCTGAAAAGCCCAACTATTTTTGAAATTGAAATATTTAAACACTGAGCGCTGAGGAATGTATAGAAGGGCATACATAACAGCAAATAGGCGCACAATGCTCAAGTAACTGATTGGACAAACATCTGCCAAGGGCTAGACAATAAAATGGACCAATGGACCACATGAACGGAATGTAAGATTGGAGCATATGAATAGACCATCCACAAAGTTCAGCCAAATGTTTAAACTGCTCGTCTTCTTGTAAGACACAGTGACTTTAGCCTTTGACTTTTTGACCTACAAATCAACAGTTTTTTTCCTTATTCCAAAAATATGCAAACCATCCACAGAGCATGACAGCATCATCAATAGGCTTCCTTGCTTACCCTTACTGCAAGCTGCCCACAAAACTTGGTCCAAATCTGTGGTCTACAACTGAAATCATTGCTTGGAACAGTCTTTCTTTCAGTGACCCTAACCTTTGACCTTTTCACCACCAAGGTGAATGATTCTTCCTTAACCTTAGATGATACAGAACTGTGTGGAACTCATTTTTCATCTTGCAGAGTTACCTTGACATTTATGTAATTCGCTACTTGGTTAATTCATAGTAACCTTGTACATTTATTCATTTGATATCATAGATTGGCAAATCTTGAATCGAATTATAAACTTTGTATAATGGTTGCAGTGTGCAACATTAGTTAATAGGGATTTGCCTATTTGTGTATACTTTGTAGAAGTATCATATGTAAGAATATATCAGTGCATGCATATGTGGATATCTATGTACACTTTGTAGAAGTGCAATGTACAGAAATGCGTCTGATTATGTGATATTGTTCTGGATAATAAGATTGAGAATCTATAAATACAGTGTAAACAGAAAGAATGGGTATTTTTATGGGTACGAATGTGTGACCAAAGAAGATGATGGCTTATCTGATGATATTGTTGTTTAGTGTGAGTTAAAAAGCTAGAGGAATATGCTATGCTAATGTCCTTGTGTGTTAATACAGGAAGCTTTTAGGGACCAGAGGAACTGTAGGTGACAAAGGGAAATACCTTAGCGCAGTTGGTCCGAATCTCTGGGAGACAAAGAAAAAGGAAGAATGGAGGCAGAAGTTAGACTGACTGGAGTTCAGAGAAAGATCATACAGATGAGTAGGAACACATGACAGGAGGAAAATCTATCACACTAAGTCCAATGATGAAATAGGCCATCATTTGGTCGAGTGAAAGATGAGTGATTGGGTTTTAATTTTAAATTTTTTTGAGAGATGACTGTTATTAAATCATATTAAACTGTTTTTTTTTTAATTTCACATTTTGTGTATTCATTAATTTAACTGTCGGCACCGCTGACTGGGGGCTCAGAGCTTTGCATCTCTCTATCACTACTTCAATTTCTGACATAAACGAGCCAGAGTGGGTCTTTTGTAATAATTTAAATAATATTGGAAGCACCCCAACCCAACCTAAATAAAGGGAAACCTTCATTATCTGGACTTTACAGTATAGTATAATGGGATTCAAGGTCATGCATATTCACAAGGAAAAGAACAATTAACTTACCTTTTGGTGGAGGTAATCCAACATGAGGATTTATGAGGTAACCTAGGGCATTTCTCTCCTCTGGGAAAAGGTATTTGTTTCCTTGCCTGAACAGGGGTCTATCACAAGGCAATAGAAGTAAATCATGCAATTCCTTCCTTTCTATCTCTACAAACAAGAAAATAAACAAATACATAGCAATAAGTAGAGCTTTAATAAATTGATTTGGTCTGTTTCATTGTGTCTTTAAGAAATATGAGTACATGCACTATAATTTATTATCATTATTATTATTGTTGTTGTCACTGGTGTCATTAATTAGCCTCTTCCATACATTAAGTACAACACATACAACAAAGTACAGTGTCTAGAATTGAAGTTATTATGCAAACTTAAAATCAACAGGCTTTTTTTTTTACAATATGTGCATTAAACGCATCCACAAATGTTTAAAGAAGGTACACAGTCAAACACTCAATATTTCATTTGCAGACACCTATTTCATTAACAGTGACCCTGACCTTGAACTCTGAAACTCTTAAGCTTGAATGACTTGATGTCAAAAGAACTAACGTTATTGTGTAGAGATCGTTTTTCTTCTTTTAGACAGTGTCCTTGACCTGACATTTTAACCTTGAAATCAATAGGGTTTTACCTTACCCCATGTGCAAGCCATCCATAAAGTTGGTATTTTAAAAACAGCATATTCAGATTTGAAGGAAAAAAAACGTTTTAAAAATGTTGACTGCCGCCTAGGGTATCTGACATTATTGATTCTGGACATTTGTTTTGAGTACTCGGAACAATGGAATATCTATTACATTTGTGTAATTATGCTTTAGGTGTGCAAATCAAAATATCAAGAACTCAAAAACTATTTACATCAGAAAAATGTAAATTATTTGGGCACATCCGAAGATTTTTTTTGTTTGGATTATGAGTAGACGGAATGGTCAAATTCTTGTGGAAATGAAAACTGTGAACAGAATTATCTGAATTAAATTTCCAAAAATCAAATTTGACTATTTGTATCAATAGACTGAATGGTTGAATTCGTGTGGAAATGAAAATGAATTAAATGTCCAAAAATCAAGTTTGACTGTTTTTGTATCAGTAAAATATAAACATTGTAGGGAGTCCTGACATGTCTAGGAGTATATATGATAGATACAATATACATATTAATAATGATACTTAAATTTAAACATTTTGGGGACTCCTGACAAGTTTAGGACACAATATACATATTAATAATGATACTTAAATTTAAACATTTTGGGGACTCCTGATGAGTTTAGGAGTATATATGATAGACACAATATACATATTAATAATGATACTTAAATTTAAACATTTTGGGGACTCCTGACAAGTTTAGGACACAATATACATATTAATAATGATACTTAAATTTAAACATTTTGGGGACTCCTGACAAGTTTAGGACACAATATACATATTAATAATGATACTTAAATTTAAACATTTTGGGGACTCCTGACAAGTTTAGGACACAATATACATATTAATAATGATACTTAAATTTAAACATTTTGGGGACTCCTGACAAGTTTAGGATTATATAAGATAGAAATGCTGATAAAGGTAATTTCAGCTGGACCAGTGGTATTGATTCTGTTCATACCTATGCTATCTTTACTATATGTTCAGTCACCACTGATTGCTGATTCAACATTTAATTGTACAAGCTTCAATTTCCAAATACCTTTGATCGGACTGTTAGGAGTGCTGAATAGCTCGAATGTTTTGTACAGAAAAAATACATATTGCCAAAGAGGAACATTTTTTTGCGATAAACAGGTGTAGGAGACACTATTTTCTCTATGTATTTGCTGTCTTCCTTGCTCTCTCCTAAATACAGTCATATTTACTGAATAATAAGACTTGTAATCATAACTGTACAAGATAATATTCAATTTTGTTTTTGTTTTTAAATTTATGTTACTCTCTTCTATGTTGGTATCGTGGTCAGCACATTAGTTTCATTTATAGATACATATGTGCATCATAATCATTACTAATTTTAGGGGATGATGTAGTAGGCCATATGAGAAACATGCCAGATAACTGGCATGTGAATAATCGATGTTTTACTGTACCAAGATCTTCTTCCTTAACTCCCTTGGGATAGCACACAGTGAACAATGTTCCTTGTCCATCAGGATGGAAATGTAAGACTTCTGGCAATGGGAAACTGTCGCCCTAGAAACAACCAGAATGTAATCAATGATTACAAGCTTTGCCTTTGTGATGATTTTATACTCCCCTGCTGACATTGTTAACATTAATTATCATGCATAAAATGGATTCTGACTAAAGTGATCTTGACATAAGAAATAAATGTATAAAAGACACAAAATTAAAAAAAAAAGAGAAAAAAACATCCTGATAAACAAGATATTATGGATAATTGATAAAAGCTAGAAACTGAATTTTTTTATGCATAATAAGTGTTCATAAAATCTACTTCAGAAGCTATCACTGTCCACTCAAATCAAAGCAAGATTTTACTGAGTGAAAGTCACATGCTTTGAATAACCTTGGAGTGACTGTCTGTATCACCACCTTGTTTAACCACTACTGCTGAGTATAGTTCATCCATAAGTAATTACCTTGTTTAACCACTACAGCTGAGTCTAGTTCATCCTAAGGAATTACCTTGTTTAACCACTATTGCTGAGTATAGTTCATCCATAAGTAACTACCTTGATTAACCACTACAGCTGAGTATATAGTTCATCCATAAGTAATTACCTTGATTAACCACTACAGCTGAGTATAGTTCATCCTAAGGAATTACCTTGTTTAACCACTATAGCTGAGTATAGTTCATCCATAAGTAATTACCTTGATTAACCACTACAGCTGAGTATATAGTTCATCCATAAGTAATTACCTTGATTAACCGCTACAGCTGAGTATATAGTTCATCCATAAGTAATTACCTTGATTAACCACTACAGCTGAGTATAGTTCATCCATAAGTAATTACCTTGATTAACCGCTACAGCTGAGTATAGTTCATCCATAAGTAATTACCTTGATTAACCGCTACAGCTGAGTATATAGTTCATCCATAAGTAATTACCTTGATTAAACACTACAACTGAAAAACAGTACACTCTTCTAATACTGCATGCACAACTCCAACCTCCATTGATGGATGCCAGCAACATTTTATTATGTACACATATACATACTGTCCACAAACATACAAAACTCAAATGTTTTCTAGTACAAAGAAATAAAGCATCTAAACAACTTCTATGTGAATGATTCACCAGTAAAGCAGAAAGGAATTTTTTTCTCTCCAGGCAAACAAAATATCATTGACAGACATGTATTTATGACTCATTCAGTAAATGTACCTTGCTATGCTGTATTAAACAAGCTTCCATAGAATAGAGCTGTCTGCACACAGATGAAGCTAATATATGATGGAGGTCTACCACTGGTGTGTCATAGTCGATTACAGCTAATGCATCCACTGACAGAGACAAAGTGACACTTTTGAATGGCACTTAAAAAGAAAATACACATATCAATATTCATGAAGCACACAAGAACCAAATATGAAAATATAAATACAAAAGGTGTAATTAATCAATGAACTTAGTGTATTTATTCTGTAAATAAGTCAAGTAAACCTGCATACAAAAAAAGACTGATCTGCCATCACATAATGTGCTGACAGATCACAGTCTGTGTTGCTTATTGTAACAAACTATGCAGGTCAGAACTGCTGCTGCATTATGTGATAGCACTTGACTTCTAAGCATGTACATATGGTACCTATTCATGTTCGGCAATAAAAATAAACATGCCAAAAATATACAATAATATGGTTTATTATGGAGTCAATTTAAAGGGAACAGAAAGAACATCCCTTACATACAAACATAATATATGTACGCATAATGATCATGTTTATTAAAGTATCTAGATGAAAAATCAATCGATGACTTCGAGGATATGATCATTCTCTGACCTAATAAGACAGTGAAGTATTCCCCACAAATGCCAAGCCAGCATGTTTTTTTCTATGTATTAAAAAGGACATAGACAATAAGGATGAGGAATGCCGTGAAGAATGGTTTAACAAACGGTGCCGTGAAACGGAAGAAGCAAACCGCAAGAATGACATGCGATCTCTCTTTCAAAAGGTTAAAACGCTCAAGAAAGGTGTGAAACTGAAGGATAGGCGTGGAAACATTAGAGACAAGGATGGTAACCTACTCACAAAAGATTCAGACATTCTCCAAAGATGGCACGAGTATGGTAAGAGCCTATATAACGCAAAGATAGAAACAGACGAGAGCGTACTCGGACAACTTTGGCCAAACTATAAGAGGGATGACCTTGAACCGAATCTCCTTGAAAGTGAAGTGAGGAAAGCTATTGCAAAGATCAAGCTGCGTAAAGCCCCTGGAATTGATGGCATCGAAGGAGAACTGATAAAGAGAGGTGGGCAAACGGTTTAATGAATTATGCACAAGATCTGCAACAAGATTTGGGATGCTGAAGAATTCCCAACACTTTGAACAAAGTCTCTTGTAGTCACCATCGCGAAGAAAGGGGACACTACCAAATGTGAGAATTACCGAACGATTAGCCTCATTTGCCATGCAAGTAAGTATATTGGAAATAATCAGGAGCCGAATGAAGAATACAACTGAAGCGCAGATGTTGGAAGAGTAAGCCGGTTTCAGACCAGGAAGAGGCACAATTGAACAAATTTTCTCACTGCGATTGATAGCAGAGAAGCACCTCTCGTTGCAGGACAAGGAATTGTACTTGATTTTCATAGACTTCAAGAAAGCCTTTGATCGTGTATGTCACAAAGGCTTGTGGAGGGTACTACACCATTATGGCATACATCCAAAGCTGATCAATCTCATTGAAAATTTGTACAAGAGAACGCAAAGTGCTATCAGAGTTGGAAACGATGTGACGGAATGGTTTCAGCAATTGATTGGAGTGCGACAAGGCTGCATTTTATCTCCAGATCTATTTAACATCTACCTGGAACATATTATGCGAGAGGCACTCGATGGCCTAGAAGACGTTGGGACATGCATAAGTCGCAGAACAATTAACAACTTGCGTTTTGCCGATGACACTGGTCTACTGGCTGAACTGCTCGGACAAGCTCAACTCCTTCTGGACAAAGTCGATGAGATCAGCGCAAGGTATGGACAAGAAATTAGTGAGACCAAGACAGAATGGATGCTAGTGAGTACCAAAGATGCGGGAATAGTAAAAAGGAGAATTGAGAATGGACTTAGAGGAAAGAAACTACAGCATGTGGACAGTTTTAAATACCTTGGGACTACCTTGACTGAAGATTGCAGAAACGCGAAGGACATCGAAATACGTACAGCCACAGCCTTGAAAGTGATGAGCGAGTTGGACAACATCTGGAAAAACAAGTATGTCAAGAGGGAGACAAAAAATAGGCTATACCGAGCTCTTATAGTCCCAATTGCTCTGTACGGGTGCGAAGCTTGGACACTTAGAAGCGCTGAGGAGAGGAAACTACTTGTGTTCGAGATGATGGTGCTTAGAAAGATTCTAGGAGTTCACATTATGGACAGGATGAGAAATGAAGACATCAGAAAGGCTCTAAATCAGAGACAATCGTGCAAAAAGTGCACGAGAGACAACACCATTGGCTAGGACACGTGATAAGGATGGATAAGAACAGGATAGCGAATACTGTACTGCACGGTAGAGAAGAAGGAAAAGCGAAAGTAGGGCGTCCGAGAACGACATGGATGAAATCAGCACTGGCTAGATACGTCGTGGAGAAGCAAGTTATAATGAGGACTGCACAGGAGAGAGAAGAATAGCGTTTGTTGTCAACACATGCAAGAGCCCACGTCGATGATGTGCAATAGAAATTGTGCAGAGATATGGCGGAGAAGAAGAAGAAGAATTAAAAAGGAACAAGTATTAAAACTTATCCATGTTGATGTGGGAAAAAAGTTGTACAGGTTGCTGCTAAGTAACTTGGCAGAATGAAAGTTTCCACCCTACCTGCAAATTCTGACTCTCCGATAGGATTTCCCTATCCCACACAGTGCATTCAATGGATACTGTCATTCACATAGTGCATTCAATAGATACTGTCATTCACATAGTGCATTCAATGGATACTGTCATTCACATAGTGCATTCAATGGATACTGTCATTCACATAATGCATTCAATGGATACTGTCATTCACATAGTGCATTCAATGGATACTGTCATTCATAAATGTGAATGCAAATGACCACTACATTGGCACTATTTCACATGTTAAAATAGTAACCATCAAAGATTTTCTTGTGTTGACAAATGTTTGCTTTTCTTTTTCACCATGTTCCGTGAAACACTTGTTATACTTTGCATCTAGTTATTCTACTATTAACACTAAGGACAACTGATAATAGCAATGTACAGACTAAATTGTATAACTAGAAGCCAAGGATGCATATCCACTACAGTTACCATATTTGCCAGCATACAAGTCAATGTGGAGGATAATTCGATTCAGCAAATTTGGAAAATTTTCCATCATTCATCCATATACAAGTCAATTCTGTGTATAAGAGGAGGCTAGTTAAATACCTTGGAGTGTGTTTTTCACTTAGTTCAACACAGCATGTATCATGTACTTTTAGCTACATATAATGATGCTGACACAAAATGTATTGTTACAAAGAGGATAAACCTCATAATGCTGTGTGAAATAAAATTATAATAACTTCTAGTTTTGTAAATATTAACCCTTAAAGTGCGTGTCGCGACTATAGTTGCGTTGTTGTTTTTGGTCCCGTAGTGCGTGTCGCGACAATAGTCGTGCTCGAGGTGAGCAACACTGATCGCATTCTATAACTTCATCTTGCCATAAATGCCTGTAAAACTATATTTGATTGGTTTAAAAAGGCCCAGAACAAGCATTCTGCAGTACTTTACTATATTATTAACGATGTAATTTTACAAATGCTCGCTTCTAAACACATGGTACTTGTGCAAAACTAAAATGGCCGACGCTGAATACGAAGGTGATTTCTTGCAACAAATATTCGCTTCTGATAGTGATGCTAATAGTGATTTTGAATAATTTGAGAAAAATGACATTATTGGAGCAAGCGAGGTATTGATGGAAATACACATGAATGATTCTGAGCCAGTAATTTACGTGGAACTGGAGTCGTATGTACATGCTCGCTTGACGTGAAAAGATGGCGCGCCTGTCAACCCCCATTCACTGGTAATTCAAAATTAAATGTCGAGATGGTGAATAATGAACCTACGGAGTATTGAAGACTTTTTCTTAGATGACGAGCTATTGCATCTGATAGCAGATCAAACAAATTGTAATGCAGATCAGAGAGTTCATGGGGAAGACTTGAACGAAAAAAGTCACATGAAGAAATGGCGGCCTGTCTCATCTGAGCATCTAAAACGTTTTTGCATCAATTAAAACAATGGGTTTGGTACATATGTCTGTTCTCGATTCCTAATGGAATGTGATATCAACCGCATACTTCAGCAAAAAAATAAGTATGGGATAGATTTCAAGCTATTCCAAGCAATTTATACCTGTCCGACAATGAGAACAATTAAGGTGACTCTTCACACAAAATCAGCCCAATGATTGAACAAAAATAAAGCCGTTGCTGAGGTTTAATCACCAGATATGGACCTCGGTTTGATGATATTATAATAAATAACAGGTGATAGTTTTTCATGAACATTAATTGCTGACTGGAGGGTTTAAACATACCTCTGACATTCAAGGAGTGGATTTTTGCAAAACTGTCACACTGCCTTTACCTGTTATTTTCACAATTTATATATAACATTGTGACAGATATAACATGTGCATGGTTGGACTACTAAAGAATATAACATTTCGTAGATATATTTGAACTTTTCCATCGAAAACAAACAAAAATACTGATGAAATACAATTGTAACTTGTCATTTTACCTGTATTTACACCTGTACCTGCAAATATGTTAAACCTACACATGTGTCTTGATGCCAATCAAAGTATAGACACACACCATCATTTTTTATATAGGGTTTGTCTATCAATAGTGTATATTTAATGAAATACATGCAATTTAAAGACTGTGCAGTTTTCTTTTCTCCCCTGAAACAATTCAGCACTGAGGGACCTTTTACTGCAAAACAATGCAGCACTTTAAGGGTTAAAGGTATCACTGTGTGCTATTTCAGATTACCAGCAATTGAGAAATAGCATCATTAATACTAAAATGCTTTTCCCAGTTCATTTATTTTTGTTTATTGGGGGGTGGGGGTGAGGTGGGGATGAGGTGTGGGTGGGGAGGAGACAGATACAGAGAGAAGATGCATATGTATTTTGTTGCATTTCTCTTCTTGCACCTCGTGATCAAATAAATATGATCCAATGAGAAAGAATGAAACTGTCATCAGTATTTAAATCTTGTTGTGTGTGTCAGTGTGTGTGTGATTTGGATTTTTTAACGTAGCTTTAACAATTGTGCAGTGTGGCAGTTTATAGTGATATCTAGCAATGGAACATCATGATGCAGACATGTAGCATGATGTCCCACCCAGTCACATTATCCCAGCGAGGCAGCTGTTAGCATTATTTTTTTAAGTCTTTGGTATAACTCTGCCTGAGATTGAACCCATGACCCCCCACATCTGAGGCCGGTGCTCAAACCACTAGGCCACTGAAGTGGTAATCTGTGAACTGAAAGGCTTATTATTGATCATTGTTTTCTGCAAAGTTGGCAAAACCACACAAATTGATGCCTAATGTCATGGCAACGTGTACCATATATAGTCACAAGTCGAATCCATCTGCAAAATCAGCAGACCCAGATATGCTATCGCATAATGTGAGAGAAAGTCTCAGGTTTTTGGCTAATGTGAGTATATGAGAAAGCTTGCTAGTAGCTTCTTGTGGGCCAGTGGTTCTTTCCAATGTTTTCCTGGGTTCTTCCTCCACCATTTATACTGGCCACCATGTATAGCCTATCTAGTGCTGAAAAATGGCATTAAACCCTATAACAACAACAAAACCACTCAGTCTCTTTTCTTTGTTTCATCAGAAATCATAGTTCAACTCATGAAGAACTTACCTTGGCTATGTTTAATAACTGGAGAACAACTTGGTATACTAGTATCAGGTCTGCTACAATTTCTGTATATTTCAAACAATAATACAACCTATGAATAAGAAATGTTTTCAAATGTTAATAACAAAGTATATAGATCACAAAATATTCATCATATAGGAAAAAATTTCATAAATGTATTGCGCTTATCATTCATGTCGAATGACACATGTCTCATAAATGAACTGTGCTTATCATTCATGTCGAATGACATTTTCTCGAGGTTTACAAGCTTACTTTTTTGTATTGTATTGTTCTATGCAAGCAGGTTGTCCAATGAAACATATTTCTGGATATTAATTTCCATAATTTATCATTTATAACAAAATATTAACAATTAACATAGTCTCAGCCTGTGGATATATGTAAAAGAAAACTTCTCTATCAACAGGTGACTGATTATATATGATATCTGTATTTACCATAGTTTATGATATCTGTATTTACCATAGTTTATGGTATCTGTATTTACCATAGTTTATGATATATGTATTTACCATAGTTTATGGTATCTGTATTTACCATAGTTATCTCAAACAGTGAAATAACAAGTCCTGACTGCTACTGGAAAGTAATCTATGTTTCATTACATAATGTGGTAAAACCTGTCTTGAAAGAAGATTGCTGTGAGAGTCATCATGTCATAAGACCAGATTCATAAACCACATATTTCTTGATTATATATATATATATATATATATATATATATATATATATATCTTATTATTAGAGTCCACCTGTCTTGAGAGATCATACATTATTTTTTTATATCAAAAAGTATGGTCTTTTAAGACAGGTTCCACTGTATATGCAAGACTAATGGGGTCTTTACCAAACCCCTGTTCTGTCCCTTTTTCCTCTTCTTGCTTTTAAACTCATCCTCCAAAAGGTCACAGATGTCACTGCAGGTGGCTGCTTCACTAATCCCAAGGGAGCTGCTATTGGTCAGTACCACAGGGGTTGTTTCTAGATGGTACACTGTGCTGTCTGATTGAATCTGATTACATAGGGTCTGAATCTCCTGCTGTAATGTCTCATTCCATATTGCTTGAAAAGAAAAATAAAATGAAAATGAACCTTCCTTCTTTTCCTCCAAAAAACTACTATGAATAATAAAACAATCTAATGTCACCTATATTAAGCAATAATAAACTTTTTCTGAGTCATGCATACAATTTTAGTAAAATTATACCTCTCTTAAACAGTCACTATCTTAAAAGGTCATTCTGTTTTTACTTTCCTAAGTCTAAGGCTTGACCAATGTATGTATGTGAGAAAGATGCGAGTAGCTTCCTATGGGTCTTACTGGGGTTTTCCTCCACCAATTATACTGGCTGCCATGTATAGTCTATATTGCGCTGAGAAATGAAAGACACCCAAAACATTTCTCCACCAATAACAGTGTATTCACTAAACATCTACAGTCTGCTGCACTTGATCATCCATCCACTTATCTTGTACTATATTGTACCAACAGACTCCTTAATAATTGAGTTCCAACGAGTCTAGAATCCATTAATCCATCATGTACTAGGTTGTAACAACAGACTCCTTAACAATAGACTTCCACTGAGTCTAGAATCCATTAATCCATCTGCTTATCTTGTACTAGGTTGTAACAACAGACTCCTTAACAACAGACTTCCACTGAGTCTAGAATCCAGTAATCCATCCACTTATCTTTTACCAACAGACTTCCACTTAAGTCTAGAATCCAGTAATCCATCCCTTTATCTTGTAATAGGTTGTAACAACAGACTCCTTAACAATAGACTTCCACTTAAGTCTAAAATCCAGTAATCCATCCACTTATCTTGTACCAATGGTCTCAACAACAGACTTCCACTTAAGTCTGGAATCCAGTAATCCATTCCTTTATCTAGTACTAGATTGTACGAACAGACTCCTTAACAATAGACTTCCACTTGAGTCTAAAATCCAGTAATCCATCCCCTTATCTTGTACTAGGTTGTACCAATAGACTCCTTAACAATAGACTTCGGGTTACTAGAAACACCAAAATACACTGGAAAAAAACGAAATACACCAAAATACACTCAAAAAAAACAAAATACACCAAAATACACGTAAAAAAACGAAATACACATGTATTTACATGTTCTCTCTGTATATATCGGTTTCCACTCACACATTATTTTTGTTTTAATTTGTATAATAATATAAAGCAAATTAATAATGATTTATTATATTTATTTTTATAAATTATTTACTTTTTCCTAGTTATGCACGCGTCAATTGGTCTTACTTTACTGGATAGGTTGATCATTCCAGAAGTTTGTTAGTATGATAACGACTGATCGTTCTGGAACGATGTAATCTCCAGAATGGACAGTGTAAGCCGGCTTAATTCATTTTGTTTCAAGTTGCTTAATTCATCTTCTAATTGACTGCACTGCACAATCATACATTTATTGTTCTCCCTTTGATCTCATTTCATGTTCCAGTTAATAAACAATCTTTATTTGGTAAGTCGCTTATATCGGAACATATTTCCAAAAATTGACTTTTTAGCACCCTTACAATCAACTGTCATATCATCATAACCAATGTGTGTGTGTGTGTGTGTGTGTGTGTGTGTGTGTGTGTGTGTGTGTGTGTGTGCGCGTGCCAAATGTCAGCAAATTCACCTTATATCAGGTCTGTCGAATCAAGTACGACCATGTGACATCATTACATGAATTGTGATATCAATAGGAAAAAAGTAAATCATTCGTATAAAAATATAATAAATATTTTTTATGCTTTATATTATTATTCAAACAAAAACAAAAATAATGTGTGAGTGCAAACCGATATATACAGTGAGAACATGTAAATACATGTGTATTTCGTTTTTTTCAGTGTATTTTGGTCTTTCTAGTAACCAATAGACTTTCACTTGAGTCTGGAATCCAGTAATCCATCCACTTATCTTGTGCCAACAGACTCCTTAACAATAGACTTCCACTTGAGTCTAAAATCCAGTAATCCATCCCCTTATCTTGTAATAGGTTGTACCAACAGACTCCTTAACAATTGACTTCCACTTGAGTCTGCAATCCAGTAACTCAAGTACAGTACAAAATAAAAACATTTTTGAGGACGTTAGGTAATCTTTCGTGACATAATATTACAGTCAAACTGATCTTCAGAAACCACCTTTAGGCCAAGAAAATTTGTTTTCTCTGGAAAGGTGGTCTCTCAACAACAGTAATGACAAACTGATTCATTTTTTTAGATCTTTTATTAAAGGACAGCTGTTTCTCCATAACACTGGTGTAAGTAGATTATAATTTACACAACGGATGCAAAATTTAAACAAGAAATGCCAAAAATTTGATGTGACCTTACAGCTGAATAGGCAAAAGTTAGGACCACTGATTTTACTTGTTTGCTGAAAGAGTACAATTGAGAGGTACAGCAGAGTCTCTTTTGGGCCAGTGAGAGGGGGGGTGTCTGATTTCACAAGTACAGGTATGGTTGAAGAAGCACACCTGAGAAGCAAAGTAAAGCAGAACAAAGTAAAGCTGGTTAAGAATCGAGATGAAAATGAATCCTCTTATTCTACCAGTTGATTAAAGGATAATGAGTAACAGTTGTGCAAAAGAGGTAAGGGGCAAAGGAAAATGTGTTTTGATTCAACTTTTAGATATGAGGGATAGAGTAGACGAGGTTAGGGACAGTGCAGACAAGGTTAGGAGCCAAGTAGATGAGGTTATGGACAGTGCAGATGAGGTTAGGGACAGAGTAGATGATGTTTGGGACAGTGCAGATGAGGTTAGGGACAGAATAGATGGGGTTATGGACAGTGCAGATGAGGTTAGGGACAGAGTAGATGAGGTTAGGGACAGAGTAGATGAGGTTAGGGACAGAGTAGACGAGGTTAGGGAAAGTGCAGAAAGGGCTTCAAATTGTATATGAAGAAATGAAAAAGAATATTTAAGGGGCAGAAAAGTGATGTATTGGGCATTGGGTAAGGAAGGTCTATGTGATTCTTCTTGTATATGTAGGGCTCATGACTCAGAGGCATTTGTGATGCTGTCAAGAAATGTTTATGGGGAGAGCGTGGGTGTTTGTGTGTGTTTTTGATTTTTAAATCTTGGTTTGAGGAGGCTGACTTAAGAAGCAGAGTGAAAAAGGGTAAGAACAAAAAGAAAGAGATTCCTCTGGTTTGGCTGAAGAGTTTGACCTCAGAAGTAGAAACAGGTAACGACAAATGTAAAGGGACTCCTCTGGTTATAACTATACATCTGAAGCAGCTGACATAAGAGGCTGAGTGGAAGGATAAGGAAAAAAAAGGGAAAGGGACTCCTCTGATTAAACCTAGCTGAAGCAGAGTCCAACTATGTTTCTACAAAGACTTACCATTTTCTTTGTCCCAGGCAAATGTGACTGGTATATGACATCTGACTCTAGCTATCACACAATCAGAGAGTGGTCCCTCTTCATTAATGTGTACACCTTGTTTCTTGATAGATTTATCAGGTAGGTAAAGGTAGATATTATCCTCTGTCACTTGTGAAGCATCCTTTCTAATGTGGCACACCACAATTGTTTCTGCTTCTACTTCTTGCTGGAGAGAATTGTAGATTGCAGATAACACACTTAATTTGAATGAATTTTTGTCAACTTAAAAACTGAATTTGCACAATTCAAAGAGGAAGACAATAATATGATAATATATCATTAAATTGAGAAAGATTTATGCTGCATTAACGTTTTACAAATTAAATGTCACAATTTAAAGATCAATACATATAAAAAGAATATTAACTGAACCCCTTGGATGGTAAATTCCGTACAAAATTTGCTTAAAGGTCGGACTAGCAACTGCATTTATCCAGACATGCCATTGCATTAGCAGATATTTTTTGTCCATGCAGCTTGTCAGGAAAAATCACTAGAACATGCAACACTGAACCAGGATCTGCAGACCAGGGTATATCTTGGTTGCAGTGGGTCTTAACTTATAA
This sequence comes from Unio pictorum, assembly GCA_030141615.1. NCBI lineage: Eukaryota > Metazoa > Mollusca > Bivalvia > Unionida > Unionidae > Unio > Unio pictorum. Next base: position 7,985 of record JARLTB010000379.1, on the reverse strand, counting down.
GCGAGTATATACAGTATTTATACTTTTTATGGTGTCGTATATACAGTATTTATACGTTTTATGGTGTCATATATACATTATTTATACGTTTTATGATGTCATATATACAGTATTTATACATTTTATGATGTCGTATATACAGTATTTATATGTTTAATGATGTCGTTGGTGCCAACTGTGATCTTTTATTGCTGCAAATGAGGTTAGCATGGTCCAATGAACTGCAGCAAATCGTTCCAATCAATAAATAAGAGATAAAGATTAACACATATGAAAGAAATAGGCTGTTTAACATTCAACTTTGAAATTCTCATAAAAATCATTCTTTATCACTTTTAAAAAATCATTTTAATGCATTTACTTACATGGTTTCAAAGAAATCAGGCAGTGATTTTTGTTTTCACCTTGTATCCATGACATAAATTTTTGAAATATATTCTACCATTCAAGTGAATTTAAGTCAGTGATGCACAAGATATGGGCCCTAGTGACTTATTTATCCCCTCACCAAAATGTCATGACTATAGTTAGGATAGTATACAATCATATAGTGTGATGATTCTAGCATTAAATCTGAAACAGAACCAGTCAGGAAAGCATGAAATATGGGTCACAGTTATCTAATCATGTGAAGGAGTATTTATCATGATGTATTCCCTAATTGTTTCATAGTTCTAGGTAAGATAGTATCTGATCACTGTCTAGTGAACACTTAAAAGAAGTCTGAGAAAAAAATCTATATTTTTCATCTTAGTTTTGCATATTTAAAAGAAATAAGTCTGAAAAAAAAAATCTATATTTTTCATCTTAGTTTTGCATATTTAAAAGAAATAAGTCTGAGAAAAAAAATCTATATTTTTCATCTTAGTTATGCATATTTAAAAGAAATAAGTCTGAGAAAAAAATCTATATTTTTCATCTTAGTTATGCATATTTAAAAGAAATAAGTCTGAGAAAAAAATCTATATTTTTCATCTTAGTTATGCATATTTAAAAGAAATAAGTCTGAGAAAAAAATCTATATTTTTCATCTTAGTTATGCATATTTAAAAGAAATAAGTCTGAGAAAAAAATCTATATTTTTCATCTTAGTTATGCATATTTAAAAGAAATAAGTCTGAGAAAAAAATCTATATTTTTCATCTTAGTTATGCATATTTAAAAGAAATAAGTCTGAGAAAAAAATCTATATTTTTCATCTTAGTTATGCATATTTAAAAGAAATAAGTCTGAGAAAAAAATCTATATTTTTCATCTTAGTTATGCATATTTAAAAGAAATAAGTCTGAGAAAAAAATCTATATTTTTCATCTTAGTTATGCATATTTAAAAGAAATAAGTCTGAGAAAAAAATCTATATTTTTCATCTTAGTTATGCATATTTAAAAGAAATAAGTCTGAGAAAAAAATCTATATTTTTCATCTTAGTTATGCATATTTAAAAGAAATAAGTCTGAGAAAAAAATCTATATTTTTCATCTTAGTTATGCATATTTAAAAGAAATAAGTCTGAGAAAAAAATCTATATTTTTCATCTTAGTTATGCATATTTAAAAGAAATAAGTCTGAGAAAAAAATCTATATTTTTCATCTTAGTTATGCATATTTAAAAGAAATAAGTCTGAGAAAAAAATCTATATTTTTCATCTTAGTTATGCATATTTAAAAGAAATAAGTCTGAGAAAAAAAATCTATATTTTTCATCTTAGTTATGCATATTTAAAAGAAATAAGTCTGAGAAAAAAATCTATATTTTTCATCTTAGTTATGCATATTTAAAAGAAATAAGTCTGAAAAAAAAAAATCTATATTTTTCATCTTAGTTATGCATATTTAAAAGAAATAAGTCTGAAAAAAAAATCTATATTTTTCATCTTAGTTATGCATATTTAAAAGAAATAAGTCTGAAAAAAAAAAATCTATATTTTTCATCTTAGTTATGCATATTTAAAAGAAATAAGTCTGAAAAAAAAATCTATATTTTTCATCTTAGTTATGCATATTTAAAAGAAATAAGTCTGAAAAAAAAAAATCTATATTTTTCATCTTAGTTATGCATATTTAAAAGAAATAAGTCTGAAAAAAAAATCTATATTTTTCATCTTAGTTATGCATATTTAAAAGAAATAAGTCTGAAAAAAAAATCTATATTTTTCATCTTAGTTATGCATATTTAAAAGAAATAAGTCTGAAAAAAAAAAATCTATATTTTTCATCTTAGTTATGCATATTTAAAAGAAATAAGTCTGAGAAAAAAATCTATATTTTTCATCTTAGTTATGCATATTTAAAAGAAATAAGTCTGAGAAAAAAATCTATATTTTTCATCTTAGTTATGCATATTTAAAAGAAATAAGTCTGAGAAAAAAATCTATATTTTTCATCTTAGTTATGCATATTTAAAAGAAATAAGTCTGAAAAAAAAAAATCTATATTTTTCATCTTAGTTATAAAAGAAATAAGTCTGAGAAAAAAATCTATATTTTTCATCTTAGTTTTGCATATTTAAAAGAAATAAGTCTGAGAAAAAAATCTATATTTTTCATCTTAGTTATGCATATTTAAAAGAAATAAGTCTGAGAAAAAAATCTATATTTTTCATCTTAGTTTTGCATATTTAAAAGAAATAAGTCTGAGAAAAAAATCTATATTTTTCATCTTAGTTTTGCATATTTAAAAGAAATAAGTCTGAGAAAAAAATCTATATTTTTCATCTTAGTTATGCATATTTAAAAGAAATAAGTCTGAGAAAAAAATCTATATTTTTCATCTTAGTTATGCATATTTAAAAGAAATAAGTCTGAGAAAAAAATCTATATTTTTCATCTTAGTTATGCATATTTAAAAGAAATAAGTCTGAAAAAAAAAAATCTATATTTTTCATCTTAGTTATGCATATTTAAAAGAAATAAGTCTGAGAAAAAAATCTATATTTTTCATCTTAGTTTTGCATATTTAAAAGAAATAAGTCTGAGAAAAAAATCTATATTTTTCATCTTAGTTATGCATATTTAAAAGAAATAAGTCTGAGAAAAAAATCTATATTTTTCATCTTAGTTTTGCATATTTAAAAGAAATAAGTCTGAGAAAAAAATCTATATTTTTCATCTAAGTTTTGCATATTTAAAAGAAATAAGTCTGAGAAAAAAATCTATATTTTTCATCTTAGTTATGCATATTTAAAAGAAATAAGTCTGAAAAAAAAAAATCTATATTTTTCATCTTAGTTATGCATATTTAAAAGAAATAAGTCTGAGAAAAAAATCTATATTTTTCATCTTAGTTTTGCATATTTAAAAGAAATAAGTCTGAGAAAAAAATCTATATTTTTCATCTTAGTTATGCATATTTAAAAGAAATAAGTCTGAGAAAAAAATCTATATTTTTCATCTTAGTTTTGCATATTTAAAAGAAATAAGTCTGAGAAAAAAATCTATATTTTTCATCTTAGTTATGCATATTTAAAAGAAATAAGTCTGAGAAAAAAATCTATATTTTTCATCTTAGTTATGCATATTTAAAAGAAATAAGTCTGAGAAAAAAATCTATATTTTTCATCTTAGTTATGCATATTTAAAAGAAATAAGTCTGAGAAAAAAATCTATATTTTTCATCTTAGTTATGCATATTTAAAAGAAATAAGTCTGAGAAAAAAATCTATATTTTTCATCTTAGTTATGCATATTTAAAAGAAATAAGTCTGAGAAAAAAATCTATATTTTTCATCTTAGTTTTGCATATTTAAAAGAAATAAGTCTGAGAAAAAAATCTATATTTTTCATCTTAGTTTTGCATATTTAAAAGAAATAAGTCTGAGAAAAAAATCTATATTTTTCATCTTAGTTATGCATATTTAAAAGAAATAAGTCTGAGAAAAAAATCTATATTTTTCATCTTAGTTTTGCATATTTAAAAGAAATAAGTCTGAGAAAAAAATCTATATTTTTCATCTTAGTTATGCATATTTAAAAGAAATAAGTCTGAGAAAAAAATCTATATTTTTCATCTTAGTTTTGCATATTTAAAAGAAATAAGTCTGAGAAAAAAATCTATATTTTTCATCTTAGTTATGCATATTTAAAAGAAATAAGTCTGAGAAAAAAATCTATATTTTTCATCTTAGTTATGCATATTTAAAAGAAATAAGTCTGAGAAAAAAAATCTATATTTTTCATCTTAGTTTTGCATATTTAAAAGAAATAAGTCTGAGAAAAAAATCTATATTTTTCATCTTAGTTTTGCATATTTAAAAGAAATAAGTCTGAGAAAAAAATCTATATTTTTCATCTTAGTTTTGCATATTTAAAAGAAATAAGTCTGAGAAAAAAATCTATATTTTTCATCTTAGTTTTGCATATTTAAAAGAAATAAGTCTGAGAAAAAAATCTATATTTTTCATCTTAGTTTTGCATATTTAAAAGAAATAAGTCTGAGAAAAAAATCTATATTTTTCATCTTAGTTTTGCATATTTAAAAGAAATAAGTCTGAGAAAAAAATCTATATTTTTCATCTTAGTTTTGCATATTTAAAAGAAATAAGTCTGAGAAAAAAATCTATATTTTTCATCTTAGTTATGCATATTTAAAAGAAATAAGTCTGAGAAAAAAATCTATATTTTTCATCTTAGTTATGCATATTTAAAAGAAATAAGTCTGAGAAAAAAATCTATATTTTTCATCTTAGTTTTGCATATTTAAAAGAAATAAGTCTGAGAAAAAAATCTATATTTTTCATCTTAGTTATGCATATTTAAAAGAAATAAGTCTGAGAAAAAAATCTATATTTTTCATCTTAGTTTTGCATATTTAAAAGAAATAAGTCTGAGAAAAAAATCTATATTTTTCATCTTAGTTATGCATATTTAAAAGAAATAAGTCTGAGAAAAAAATCTATATTTTTCATCTTAGTTATGCATATTTAAAAGAAATAAGTCTGAGAAAAAAATCTATATTTTTCATCTTAGTTAATTCTTGCATATTTAAAAGAAATAAGTCTGAGAAAAAAATCTATATTTTTCATCTTAGTTTTGCATATTTAAAAGAAATAAGTCTGAGAAAAAAATCTATATTTTTCATCTTAGTTTTGCATATTTAAAAGAAATAAGTCTGAGAAAAAAATCTATATTTTTCATCTTAGTTTTGCATATTTAAAAGAAATAAGTCTGAGAAAAAAATCTATATTTTTCATCTTAGTTTTGCATATTTAAAAGAAATAAGTCTGAGAAAAAAATCTATATTTTTCATCTTAGTTTTGCATATTTAAAAGAAATAAGTCTGAGAAAAAAATCTATATTTTTCATCTTAGTTTTGCATATTTAAAAGAAATAAGTCTGAGAAAAAAATCTATATTTTTCATCTTAGTTTTGCATATTTAAAAGAAATAAGTCTGAGAAAAAAAATCTATATTTTTCATCTTAGTTTTGCATATTTAAAAGAAATAAGTCTGAGAAAAAAATCTATATTTTTCATCTTAGTTTTGCATATTTAAAAGAAATAAGTCTGAGAAAAAAATCTATATTTTTCATCTTAGTTTTGCATATTTAAAAGAAATAAGTCTGAGAAAAAAATCTATATTTTTCATCTTAGTTTTGCATATTTAAAAGAAATAAGTCTGAGAAAAAAATCTATATTTTTCATCTTAGTTTTGCATATTTAAAAGAAATAAGTCTGAGAAAAAAATCTATATTTTTCATCTTAGTTTTGCATATTTAAAAGAAATAAGTCTGAGAAAAAAATCTATATTTTTCATCTTAGTTTTGCATATTTAAAAGAAATAAGTCTGAGAAAAAAATCTATATTTTTCATCTTAGTTATGCATATTTAAAAGAAATAAGTCTGAGAAAAAAATCTATATTTTTCATCTTAGTTATGCATATTTAAAAGAAATAAGTCTGAGAAAAAAATCTATATTTTTCATCTTAGTTTTGCATATTTAAAAGAAATAAGTCTGAGAAAAAAATCTATATTTTTCATCTTAGTTTTGCATATTTAAAAGAAATAAGTCTGAGAAAAAAATCTATATTTTTCATCTTAGTTTTGCATATTTAAAAGAAATAAGTCTGAGAAAAAAATCTATATTTTTCATCTTAGTTTTGCATATTTAAAAGAAATAAGTCTGAGAAAAAAATCTATATTTTTCATCTTAGTTTTGCATATTTAAAAGAAATAAGTCTGAGAAAAAAATCTATATTTTTCATCTTAGTTTTGCATATTTAAAAGAAATAAGTCTGAGAAAAAAATCTATATTTTTCATCTTAGTTTTGCATATTTAAAAGAAATAAGTCTGAGAAAAAAATCTATATTTTTCATCTTAGTTTTGCATATTTAAAAGAAATAAGTCTGAGAAAAAAATCTATATTTTTCATCTTAGTTTTGCATATTTAAAAGAAATAAGTCTGAGAAAAAAATCTATATTTTTCATCTTAGTTTTGCATATTTAAAAGAAATAAGTCTGAGAAAAAAATCTATATTTTTCATCTTAGTTTTGCATATTTAAAAGAAATAAGTCTGAGAAAAAAATCTATATTTTTCATCTTAGTTTTGCATATTTAAAAGAAATAAGTCTGAGAAAAAAATCTATATTTTTCATCTTAGTTTTGCATATTTAAAAGAAATAAGTCTGAGAAAAAAATCTATATTTTTCATCTTAGTTTTGCATATTTAAAAGAAATAAGTCTGAGAAAAAAATCTATATTTTTCATCTTAGTTTTGCATATTTAAAAGAAATAAGTCTGAGAAAAAAATCTATATTTTTCATCTTAGTTTTGCATATTTAAAAGAAATAAGTCTGAGAAAAAAATCTATATTTTTTCATCTTAGTTTTGCATATTTAAAAGAAATAAGTCTGAGAAAAAAATCTATATTTTTCATCTTAGTTTTGCATATTTAAAAGAAATAAGTCTGAGAAAAAAATCTATATTTTTCATCTTAGTTTTGCATATTTAAAAGAAATAAGTCTGAGAAAAAAATCTATATTTTTCATCTTAGTTTTGCATATTTAAAAGAAATAAGTCTGAGAAAAAAATCTATATTTTTCATCTTAGTTTTGCATATTTAAAAGAAATAAGTCTGAGAAAAAAATCTATATTTTTCATCTTAGTTTTGCATATTTAAAAGAAATAAGTCTGAGAAAAAAATCTATATTTTTCATCTTAGTTTTGCATATTTAAAAGAAATAAGTCTGAGAAAAAAATCTATATTTTTCATCTTAGTTTTGCATATTTAAAAGAAATAAGTCTGAGAAAAAAATCTATATTTTTCATCTTAGTTTTGCATATTTAAAAGAAATAAGTCTGAGAAAAAAATCTATATTTTTCATCTTAGTTTTGCATATTTAAAAGAAATAAGTCTGAGAAAAAAATCTATATTTTTCATCTTAGTTTTGCATATTTAAAAGAAATAAGTCTGAGAAAAAAATCTATATTTTTCATCTTAGTTTTGCATATTTAAAAGAAATAAGTCTGAGAAAAAAATCTATATTTTTCATCTTAGTTTTGCATATTTAAAAGAAATAAGTCTGAGAAAAAAATCTATATTTTTCATCTTAGTTTTGCATATTTAAAAGAAATAAGTCTGAGAAAAAAATCTATATTTTTCATCTTAGTTTTGCATATTTAAAAGAAATAAGTCTGAGAAAAAAATCTATATTTTTCATCTTAGTTTTGCATATTTAAAAGAAATAAGTCTGAGAAAAAAATCTATATTTTTCATCTTAGTTATGCATATTTAAAAGAAATAAGTCTGAGAAAAAAATCTATATTTTTCATCTTAGTTTTGCATATTTAAAAGAAATAAGTCTGAGAAAAAAATCTATATTTTTCATCTTAGTTTTGCATATTTAAAAGAAATAAGTCTGAGAAAAAAATCTATATTTTTCATCTTAGTTATGCATATTTAAAAGAAATAAGTCTGAGAAAAAAATCTATATTTTTCATCTTAGTTTTGCATATTTAAAAGAAATAAGTCTGAGAAAAAAATCTATATTT